>JAWNOT010000042.1:3895000-3910988 GCA_035045825.1 Drosophila eohydei
CTCTCTCTCTCTCGATATTGAGCGATATATAGCGATATATATCGATATAAAGCGATATATAGCGATACATAGCGATATATAGCGATATATAGCGATATATAGCGATACATAGCGATATTTAGCGATATATAGCGATATGTAGCGATATATAGCGATATATAGCGATATATAGCGATATAAAGCGATATATACCGATATATAGCGATATATAGCGATACATACCGATATATAGCGATATATAGCGATTTAGACCGATAAATATAAAGCGATATAAAGCGATATATAGCGATATATAGCGATATTTAGCGATATATAGCGATATTTAGCGATATATAGCGATATGTAGCGATATTTAGCTATATATAGCGATATATAGCGATATATTGTGATATATTGCGATATATAGCGATACATAGCGATATATAGCGATATAAAGCGATATATAGCGATATATAGCGATATTGAGCGATATATAGCGATACATAGCGATATATATCGATATAAAGCGATATATAGCGATATATAGCGATACATAGCGATATATACCGATATATAGCGATATATAGCGATATATAGCGATATGTAGCGATATATAGCGATATGTAGCGATATATAGCGATATATACCGATATATACCGATATATAGCGATATATAGCGATATAAAGCGATATATAGCGATATAAAGCGATATATACCGATATATAGCGATATATAGCGATACATACCGATATATAGCGATATATAGCGATTTAGACCGATATAAAGCGATATATAGCGATATAAAGCGATATATAGCGATATATAGCGATATTTAGCGATATATAGCGATATTTAGCGATATATAGCGATATATAGCGATATTTAGCGATATATAGCGATATATAGCGATATATTGTGATATATAGCGATATATAGCGATATATAGCGATATATAGCGATACATAGCGATATATAGCGATTTAAAGCGATATATATATATATATATACATATATATATTTATATATATATATATATGTTGGAGTAGTATTGGTTTTCATCGCGTTAGCGCAGTGAGTTTCGGTCGCACTCGAGTTTCAACAATGACTGACTCGAGACGCACAATTCTTGTGCGTGTCTTCCACCGAACCACACTCGGCGACAGCGACAGAACGCTGTCGCCCCGCTAAAACGGGACTTTACCAAACTACAAAACTTAGGCAACCAATCACATAATGTTGCAATTATGTTTCTACGAAAATGATCGAAGACGCACCAATATATGAAGTGTGACCTTCGAACATATTACCAGCACGCATCTGCAAGGCGCCTATACATTTCTACTACCTACTCTCCGACACGGCCATCCTGACCATAGCACGACCTCGTGCAATTCCAAAAAAAAAATTGTTTTACTGCAGAAATCATTTTTTTCATAAATTATTGTAGAATTTAACATTAACATTTTCCCTACAACTTTATCAATTATAACTACATCATTTTAGCTTCGACTTTTACTTTCTTTCAGAATTTTAATTTCATCTCTTTGTCTCTTTTTTAAATTATTATTTTTATTTATTTATTTATTTATTTATTTATTTATTTATTTATTACCATAAACCCAACTGGTTTCGATTTCCATCATCTTATGCGCCACACGCCATGATCAAAACATTTGTTTTGCACTTGTGCTTGCATTATGACATTCTTTAAATTTTATAACTAGCCTTTCAGGCATCCATACTGTCTCTTTCAACAGTTTCGTTTATATCAATACTGTCTCTTTCAACAGTTTCTTTCCAATCATTCCATTACTGTCTCTTTCAACAGTTTCATTCCAATCATTCCATTACTGTCTCTTTCAACAGTTTCATTCCAATCATTCCATTACTGTCTCTTTCAACAGTTTCATTCCAATCATTCCATTACTGTCTCTTTCAACAGTTTCATTCCAATCATTCCATTACTGTCTCTTTCAACAGTTTCGATTATATCAATACTGTCTCTTTCAACAGTTTCTTTTTCATTATCATTTAAAGCCTCTTCACTAATTTCTAGTTTAACTGGTACATACTCCTCTGGTAATTTTCGTATCTCTTCGTGAGCATACTTGTACTTTCTATTATTTGTCAATGATCTAAGGATATATCTATCTCCGTCTAACAATTCAGCTATTTGCAACGAACCTCTAAGCTTTGGGCTTAACTTTGTTTGATGCCTTTCTTCATTCTTCAACAACACAAAATCTCCTACCAACAACCTTAGTCTTGGTTTTATCAAAGTGCGCTTACTATATGCTGCCGCTGCTGATATATTTTGCACCACTCAAGCTCTTGATTCTGCCAAATCAACCTCTTTTGTCATGTCACATAGTGGAAGCAAACAATTCCAAAGGACTTGCCTTCGTCACTCGACTTACTGTACAATTTAAGGCTAACTGCACTTCGCCCGGTGCATCCAGCCAAGATCTGTTGCTAGTCTCAACTGCCGTTAGTAAGTTTTTTTAAAGTGCTCATTATGCGTTCTACCTGTTAAATAATGACGAAAATGCTTTATAGCCGTGACAACCGCAAAAGTCTCTAATTCATAAGAATGGTATCGTGATTCAGCCGGTGAAGCAGCCTTACTGAAAAACTCAACAACATGAGGATTATTATTGATTTTATGTAGTAGGATAGCACCGTATCCCCGAGAACTTGCATCAGTATGCAGTTCGATTGGATATTGTGGGTCAAAAATAACTAAAACTGGCTTCTGTGTAAGGATGGAAATAACTTTCTGTCTTATTTGTTCATGTTCTGGCTTCCAAACAAAATCGTTCTTTTCCGATGTTAACATATACAAAGGCTTCATGAAGCAAGAAAATCCTTGCATAAATTGTCGAAAATATGACGCCAGTCCAATAAATTGTCTTAAAGCAGAGACCGACTCATATCCCAAATATTGAACTGTCGACTTTAGAAACGAACACTTTTTAATATTAAACAAAAATCCAGCTTTCGTTAAGATGTCAAGAGTAACCTGTAGTCTTTCCAAAGCCTCACTCTTTGTTGCAGCCACCACCAATACTTCGTCCATATAGACAACCACAAACGTATTTGCAAGTTCTCCAAGTGCATGCATCACTGTTTGTTGAAAAAAAATTGAAGGTGCATTTTTGAGTCCAAACGGCATTGACAAGAACTCGTAGTGACCATCTGGGGTGACAAAAGCTGTACACTCTATCGATTCTTCATGCATGGGTATTTGGTAATATCCACTTGCCATATCTAAACATGTGAAATATTTAGCTCCATGAAGTCTAGCTATCTGATCTGCTATAAGGGGTAAAGGATATCTATCTGCAACTGTATTAGCATTCAGTTCACGGTAATCGACACACAAACGATGAGAACCATCCTTTTTGTTCACCAACATCATAGGACTTGCATAGGGTGAGCAACTTGCCCTTATGACATTGCATTCAACAGCTCTTTCATCTTGTCACGCACTAACTCCCTTTCATTTGGTCCAAGTCTGTATGGTCTTCTTTGAACAACTTTTCTGGGGTCTGCTAATTTAATTTTCATTTCCCCTGTACTGACATGGAAAAAGACTCTCTCTCTCTCTCTCTCTCTCTCTCTCTCTCTCTCTCTCTCTCTCTCTCTCTCTCTCTCTCTCTCTCTCTCTCTCTCTCTCTCTCTCTCTCTCTCTCTCTCTCTCTATATATAGCGATATATAGCGATATATAGCGATATAAAGCGATATATACCGATATATAGCGATATATAGCGATATATAGCGATATAAAGCGATATATAGCGCTCTCTCTCTCTCTCTCTCTCTCTCTCTCTCTCTCTCTCTCTCTCTCTCTCTCTCTCTCTCTCTCTCGATCTCTACTCGTCTAAATCGCTATATAGCTATATAAAGCGATCTATATCGCTATCTAGCGATATTTAGCGATATATAGCGATATTTAGCGATATATAGCGATATATAGCGATATTTAGCGATATATAGCGATATATAGCGATATATTGTGATATATAGCGATATATAGCGATATATAGCGATATATAGCGATACATAGCGATATATAGCGATTTAAAGCGATATATATATATATACATATATATATTTATATATATATATATGTTGGAGTAGTATTGGTTTTCATCGCGTTAGCGCAGTGAGTTTCGGTCGCACTCGAGTTTCAACAATGACTGACTCGAGACGCACAATTCTTGTGCGTGTCTTCCACCGAACCACACTCGGCGACAGCGACAGAACGCTGTCGCCCCGCTAAAACGGGACTTTACCAAACTACAAAACTTAGGCAACCAATCACATAATGTTGCAATTATGTTTCTACGAAAATGATCGAAGACGCACCAATATATGAAGTGTGACCTTCGAACATATTACCAGCACGCGTCTGCAAGGCGCCTATACATTTCTACTACCTACTCTCCGACACGGCCATCCTGACCATAGCACGACCTCGTGCAATTCCAAAAAAAAATTGTTTTACTGCAGAAATCATTTTTTTCATAAATTATTGTAGAATTTAACATTAACATTTTCCCTACAACTTTATCAATTATAACTACATCATTTTAGCTTCGACTTTTACTTTCTTTCAGAATTTTAATTTCATCTCTTTGTCTCTTTTTTAAATTATTATTTTTATTTATTTATTTATTTATTTATTTATTTATTTATTTATTTATTTATTTATTACCATAAACCCAACTGGTTTCGATTTCCATCATCTTATGCGCCACACGCCATGATCAAAACATTTGTTTTGCACTTGTGCTTGCATTATGACATTCTTTAAATTTTATAACTAGCCTTTCAGGCATCCATACTGTCTCTTTCAACAGTTTCGTTTATATCAATACTGTCTCTTTCAACAGTTTCTTTCCAATCATTCCATTACTGTCTCTTTCAACAGTTTCATTTCAATCATTCCATTACTGTCTCTTTCAACAGTTTCATTCCAATCATTCCATTACTGTCTCTTTCAACAGTTTCATTCCAATCATTCCATTACTGTCTCTTTCAACAGTTTCATTCCAATCATTCCATTACTGTCTCTTTCAACAGTTTCGATTATATCAATACTGTCTCTTTCAACAGTTTCTTTTTCATTATCATTTAAAGCCTCTTCACTAATTTCTAGTTTAACTGGTACATACTCCTCTGGTAATTTTCGTATCTCTTCGTGAGCATACTTGTACTTTCTATTATTTGTCAATGATCTAAGGATATATCTATCTCCGTCTAACAATTCAGCTATTTGCAACGAACCTCTAAGCTTTGGGCTTAACTTTGTTTGATGCCTTTCTTCATTCTTCAACAACACAAAATCTCCTACCAACAACCTTAGTCTTGGTTTTATCAAAGTGCGCTTACTATATGCTGCCGCTGCTGATATATTTTGCACCACTCAAGCTCTTGATTCTGCCAAATCAACCTCTTTTGTCATGTCACATAGTGGAAGCAAACAATTCCAAAGGACTTGCCTTCGTCACTCGACTTACTGTATAATTTAAGGCTAACTGCACCTCGCCCGGTGCATCCAGCCAAGATCTGTTGCTAGTCTCAACTGCCGTTAGTAAGTTTTTTTAAAGTGCTCATTATGCGTTCTACCTGTTAAATAATGACGAAAATGCTTTATAGCCGTGACAACCGCAAAAGTCTCTAATTCATAAGAATGGTATCGTGATTCAGCCGGTGAAGCAGCCTTACTGAAAAACTCAACAACATGAGGATTATTATTGATTTTATGTAGTAGGATAGCACCGTATCCCCGAGAACTTGCATCAGTTTGCAGTTCGATTGGATATTGTGGGTCAAAAATAACTAAAACTGGCTTCTGTGTAAGGATGGAAATAACTTTCTGTCTTATTTGTTCATGTTCTGGCTTCCAAACAAAATCGTTCTTTTCCGATGTTAACATATACAAAGGCTTCATGAAGCAAGAAAATCCTTGCATAAATTGTCGAAAATATGACGCCAGTCCAATAAATTGTCTTAAAGCAGAGACCGACTCATATCCCAAATATTGAACTGTCGACTTTAGAAACGAACACTTTTTAATATTAAACAAAAATCCAGCTTTTGTTAAGATGTCAAGAGTAACCTTTAGTCTTTCCAAAGCCTCACTCTTTGTTGCAGCCACCACCAATACTTCGTCCATATAGACAACCACAAACGTATTTGCAAGTTCTCCAAGTGCATGCATCACTGTTTGTTGAAAAAAAATTGAAGGTGCATTTTTGAGTCCAAACGGCATTGACAAGAACTCGTAGTGACCATCTGGGGTGACAAAAGCTGTACACTCTATCGATTCTTCATGCATGGGTATTTGGTAATATCCACTTGCCATATCTAAACATGTGAAATATTTAGCTCCATGAAGTCTAGCTATCTGATCTGCTATAAGGGGTAAAGGATAACTATCTGCAACTGTATTAGCATTCAGTTCACGGTAATCGACACACAAACGATGAGAACCATCCTTTTTGTTCACCAACATCATAGGACTTGCATAGGGTGAGCAACTTGCCCTTATGACATTGCATTCCAACAGCTCTTTCATCTTGTCACGCACTAACTCCCTTTCATTTGGTCCAAGTCTGTATGGTCTTCTTTGAACAACTTTTCTGGGGTCTGCTAATTTAATTTTCATTTCCCCTGTACTGACATGGAAAAAGACGGAATTCCCCTTGTGAAATACTTTGAGTAGTTTTCCAATAATCTGTTTAATTCATCTTTATCTTCACCGATCAGTATTTACTTTAGAAAATACATCATTATTTGAAAAATAGTTTACCATTTTTGGTCTGACAATTTCAAATTTCCCGGGTGACATAATAACATGAAAACCCTGCGATAATATTTCTCGACCGATCACAATTTCGTTCTTCAAATATTCATCGCCCAAAACATGGAATAGCATTTCAATACACTGATCGATAATTTTAACCGTGCTAAGTATTTGCAATGTACTACAAATACTGTCATTGCTAATACTCTCTCTCTCTCTCTCTCTCTCTCTCTCTCTCTCTCTCTCTCTCTCTCTCTCTCTCTCTCTCTCTCTCTCTCTCTCTCTCTCTCTCTCTCTCTCTCTCTCTCTCTCTCTCTCTCTCTCTCTCTCTCTCTCTCTCTCTCTCTCTCTCTCTCTCTCTCTCTCTCTCTCTCTCTCTCTCTCTCTCTCTCTCTCTCTCTCTCTCTCTCTCTCTCTCTCTCTCTCTCTCTCTCTCTCTCTCTCTCTCTCTCTCTCTCTCTCTCTCTCTCTCTCTCTCTCTCTCTCTCTCTCTCTCTCTCTCTCTCTCTCTCTCTCTCTCTCTCTCTCTCTCTCTCTCTCTCTCTCTCTCTCTCTCTCTCTCTCTCTCTCTCTCTCTCTCTCTCTCTCTCTCTCTCTCTCTCTCTCTCTCTCTCTCTCTCTCTCTCTCTCTCTCTCTCTCTCTCTCTCTCTCTCTCTCTCTCTCTCTCTCTCTCTCTCTCTCTCTCTCTCTCTCTCTCTCTCTCTCTCTCTCTCTCTCTCTCTCTCTCTCTCTCTCTCTCTCTCTCTCTCTCTCTCTCTCTCTCTCTCTCTCTCTCTCTCTCTCTCTCTCTCTCTCTCTCTCTCTCTCTCTCTCTCTCTCTCTCTCTCTCTCTCTCTCTCTCTCTCTCTCTCTCTCTCTCTCTCTCTCTCTCTCTCTCTCTCTCTCTCTCTCTCGATCGATCGATCGATATATTGTGTATCAAGCGATATATAGCGATATTGAGCGATACATAGCGATATATAGCGATATATAGAGATACATAGCGATATATAGCAATATAGAGCGATATATAGCGATATATAGCGATATATAGCGATATATAGCGATATAAAGCGATATATAGCGATACATAGCGATATATAGCGATATATAGCGATATATAGCGATATATAGCGATATATAGCGATATATAGCGATATCATAGCGATATATAGCGATATATAGCGATATATAGCGATATATAGCGATATATTGTGATATATAGAGATATATAGCGATATATAGCTATACATAGCGATATATAGCGATATATAGTGATATATAGCGATACATAGCGATATATAGCGATATATAGCGATATAAAGCGATATATAGCGATATATAGCGATATATAGCGATATAAAGCTATACATAGCGATATATAGCGATATACAGCTATACATAGCGATATATAGCGATATATTGTGATATATAGCTATATATAGCGATATATAGCTATACATAGCGATATATAGCGATATATAGCGATATATAGCGATATTGAGCGATATATTGCGATATATAGCGATATATTGTGATATATAACTATAGCGATATATAGCGATATTGAGCGATATTGAGCGATATATAGCTATATTGAGTGATATATAGCGATATATATCGATATTGAGCGATATATAGCGATATATAGCGATATATAGCGATATAAAGCGATATATTGCGATATATAGCGATATATAGCGATATATAGCGATATATAGCGATATATAGCGATATATAGCGATATATAGCGATATAAAGCGATATATTGAGATATATAGAGATATATAGCGATATATAGCGATATAAAGCGATATACAATTACTGAAAACACACTGAACATTTTGAAATGGGTAAAACTTAATTTTATTCGAGTTTTTCGCTACACGCTGGAAACAAAATATGTCATTATACAGCGCAGCTCGGATGCTTAAACAGATGATGCAAACCTCACGTAAATTATTAAGTAATTATGTGGCCCTTGTACATGCAACAGCTTTTCATGTCTAACTACACGCGCTATTTTGTTTTGTATATGTCGGAGAGTAGGTAGTAGAAATGTATAGGCGCCTTGCAGACGCGTGCTGGTAATATGTTTGAAGGTCACACTTCATATATTGGTGCGTCTTCGAGCATTTTCGTAGAAACATAACTGCAACATTATGTGATTGGTTGCCTAAGTTTTGTAGTTTGTTAAAGTCCCGTTTTAGCGGGGCGACAGCGTTCTGTCGCTGTCGCCGAGTGTGGTTCGGTGGAAGACACGCACAAGAATTGTGCGTCTCGAGTCAGTCATTGTTGAAACTCGAGTGCGACCGAAACTCGCTGCGGAAAACAATACTACTTCGACATACATATACATACATAAAAATGGAATGCATAAGTTGTGCGACTATAACAAATAAATACAAATGCAGCAAGTGCTTAGCGCCCTAGTAAGTAATTATTATGAACTTAAATGATTGTTATAATAACTGTCCATGCAGTTGCTCAGTCAATTGCTACAAAAAACACAAACAGCTGCCGGAATGTGCGGAGAGGTCAGCAGACAAACAAAAAACCCAAACAGCGAAAGATGTTCAGGAAGAGGAGCCCACAATATATCCACCATTTAGCACAGACGATACTGTACCCAATACTCTACTGCAGCAACTAAGTATATACATTGTTTATTAAATGTATTAGATTATGTAATTGAAAATTGATCAGCGCTTACAGGCCACTCCGAACCGTTGCGACAACTTCTCCATAATCCACATTTGCGTGCTTTACTCTGAGAAATCGAGGTGGCGCATAATGCAAATCTCGCCATGGCAGCTGCTATGCAGGAACCACTCTGTAGAATTTGCAAATGCCTGTTTGCAGGTGGTGGAGCCCCTGACGGACGCGGAAAAAGAAATTGTGCAACTGATATCTAAAGACTTACTTAAACTTAATTAGAGTATAATATTAATACTTAATTAGTGTAAAATATTAATACTTAATTAGTGTAAAATATTAATACTTAATTAGTGTAAAAAATTAATAAAAATGGGCGTGTGATTCACCCTCTCTCTCTCACTCTCTCTCTCTCTCTCTCTCTCTCTACAGGCCATACAGGTCATACAGGCCGTACAGGCCATACCGGCCATACAGGCCATACAGTCCATACAGGCCATACAGGTCATTCAGGCCGTTCAAGCCAAAGAGGCCATACAGGCCGTACAGGCAATACAGACCATACATGCCATACAGGTCATTCAGGCCATACAAGCCAAACAGGCCATACAGGCCATTCAGGCCGTACAGGCCATACAGGCCATACAGGCCGTACAGGCCATACAGGCCATACAGGCCATTCAGGCCGTACAGGCCATACAGGCCATACAGGCCGTACAGGCCATACAGGCCGTACAGGCCATACAGGCCATACCGGCCATACAGGCCATACAGGCCGTACAGGCAATACAGGCCATACATGCCATACAGGTCATTCAGGCCATACAAGCCAAACAGGCCATACAGGCCATTCAGGCCGTACAGGCCATACAGGCCATACAGGCCGTACAGGCCATACAGGCCGTACAGGCCATACAGGCCGTACAGGCCATACAGGCCATACCGGCCATACAGGCCATACAGGCCGTACAGGCCATACAGGCCATACCGGCCATACAGGCCATACAGGCCATACAGTCCATACAGGCCATATAGTCCATACAGGCCATACAGGTCATTCAGGCCATACAAGCCAAACAGGCCATACAGGCCATTCAGGCCGTACAGGCAATACAGGCCATACAGGCCATGCAGTCCATACAGGCCATACAGGACATACAGGCCATACAGGCCATACAGGCCATACAGGCCGGACAGGTCGTACAGGCCATACAGCCCAAACAGGCCATACAGGCCAAACAGGCCATACAGGCCATACAGACCATACAGGGCAAATAGGCCATTCCGGCCATACAGGCCATACAGACCGTACAGGCCGTACAGGCCATACAGGCCATATGACATATGACCAGCCATCATATGACATATGACCACCTGTCATTAAATATATGACCAGCCGTAATGTAATATATGAGCAGACGTCATATAATATATGACCACCACGTGTCATATGACATATGACCACCTGTCATTTAATATATGACCATCCGTAATGTAATATATGAGCAGCCGCCATATAATATATGACCAGCCGTCATATAATATATGACCAGCCGTCATATAATATACGACCAGCCGTCATATAATATATGACCAGCCGTCATATAATATATGACCAGCTGTCATATAATATATGACCAGCCGTCATATAATATATGACCATCCGTCATATAATATATGACCAGCCGTCATATAAAATATGACCAACCGTCATATAATATAATTGTATGGTGGATATTTGTATGGTGGCATGATGGTATGATGGTATGATGGTATGATGGTGTGATGGTGTGATGGTATGATAGTATGATAGTATGATAGTATGATGGTATGATGGTATGATGGTATGATGGTATGATGGTATGATGGTATGATGGTGTGATGGTATGATGGCATGATGGTATGATAGTATGATGGTATGATGGTATGATGGAATGATGGCATGATGGCATGATGGTATGATGGTATGACGGTATGATGGTATGACGGTATGATGGTATGATGTTATGCTTAAAAGTCTCTCTCTCTCTCTCTCTCTCTCTCTCTCTCTCTCTCTCTCTCTCTCTCTCTCTCTCTCTCTCTCTCTCTCTCTCTCTCTCTCTCTCTCTCTCTCTCTCTCTCTCTCTCTCTCTCTCTCTCTCTCTCTCTCTCTCTCTGGGTAAAACTTAATTCTATTCGAGTTTTTCGCTACACGCTGGAAACAAAATATGTCATTATACAGCGCAGCTCGGATGCTTAAACAGATGATGCAAACCTCACGTAAATTATTAAGTAATTATGTGGCCCTTGTACATGCACCAGCTTTTCATGTCTAACTACACGCGCTATTTTGTTTTGTATATGTCGGAGAGTAGGTAGTAGAAATGTATAGGCGCCTTGCAGACGCGTGCTGGTAATATGTTTGAAGGTCACACTTCATATATTGGTGCGTCTTCGAGCATTTTCGTAGAAACATAACTGCAACATTATGTGATTGGTTGCCTAAGTTTTGTAGTTTGTTAAAGTCCCGTTTTAGCGGGGCGACAGCGTTCTGTCGCTGTCGCCGAGTGTGGTTCGGTGGAAGACACGCACAAGAATTGTGCGTCTCGAGTCAGTCATTGTTGAAACTCGAGTGCGACCGAAACTCGCTGCGGAAAACAATACTACTTCGACATACATATACATACATAAAAATGGAATGCATAAGTTGTGCGACTATAACAAATAAATACAAATGCAGCAAGTGCTTAGCGCCCTAGTAAGTAATTATTATGAACTTAAATGATTGTTATAATAACTGTCCATGCAGTTGCTCAGTCAATTGCTACAAAAAACACAAACAGCTGCCGGAATGTGCGGAGAGGTCAGCAGACAAACAAAAAACCCAAACAGCGAAAGATGTTCAGGAAGAGGAGCCCACAATATATCCACCATTTAGCACAGACGATACTGTACCCAATACTCTACTGCAGCAACTAAGTATATACATTGTTTATTAAATGTATTAGATTATGTAATTGAAAATTGATCAGCGCTTACAGGCCACTCCGAACCGTTGCGACAACTTCTCCATAATCCACATTTGCGTGCTTTACTCTGAGAAATCGAGGTGGCGCATAATGCAAATCTCGCCATGGCAGCTGCTATGCAGGAACCACTCTGTAGAATTTGCAAATGCCTGTTTGCAGGTGGTGGAGCCCCTGACGGACGCGGAAAAAGAAATTGTGCAACTGATATCTAAAGACTTACTTAAACTTAATTAGAGTATAATATTAATACTTAATTAGTGTAAAATATTAATACTTAATTAGTGTAAAATATTAATAATTAATTAGTGTAAAAAATTAATAAAAATGGGCGTGTGATTCACCCTCTCTCTCTCACTCTCTCTCTCTCTCTCTCATACAGGCCATGTAGGTCTTACAGGCCATACAGGTCATACAGGCCGTACAGGCCATACCGGCCATACAGGCCATACAGTCCATACAGGCCATACAGGTCATTCAGGCCGTACATGCCATACAGGCCGTACAGGCCATACTGGGCAAACAGGCCATACCGGCCATACAGGCCATACAGGTCGTACAGGCCATACAGGCCATACAGGCCATACATGCCATACAGTCCATACAGGCCGTACAGGCCATACAGGCCGTACAGGCCATACAGGCCGTACATGCCATACAGGCCGTACAGGCCATACTGGGCAAACAGGCCATACCGGCCATACAGGCCATACAGGCCATACAGTCCATACAGGCCATATTGTCCATACAGGTCATTCAGGCCATACAAGCCAAACAGGCCATACAGGCCATACAGGCCGTACAGGCCATACAGGCAATACAGGCCATACAGGCCATACAGTCCATACAGGCCATACAGGCCGTACAGGCCATACAGGCCATACAGGCCATACAGGTCGTACAGGCCATAAAGGCCATACAGGCCATACAGGCCATACATGCCATACAGTCCATACAGGCCATACAGGCCTTACAGGCCATACATGCCATACAGGCCATACAGGACATACAGGCCGTACAGGACATACAGGCCATACAGGCCGGACAGGCCGTACAGGCCATACAGGCCAAACAGGCCATACAGGCCAAACAGGCCATACAGACCATACAGGGCAAATAGGCCATTCCGGCCATACAGGCCATACAGACCGTACAGACCGTACAGGCCATACAGGCCATACAGGCCATATAGGCCATACAGGCCATACAGGCCGTACAGGCCATACAGGCCATATGACATATGACCAGCCATCATATGACATATGACCACCTGTCATTAAATATATGACCAGCCGTAATGTAATATATGAGCAGCCGTCATATAATATATGACCACCACGTGTCATATGACATATGACCACCTGTCATTTAATATATGACCATCCGTAATGTAATATATGACCAGCCGTCATATAATATATGACCAGCCGTCATATAATATATGACCAGCCGTCATATAATATATGACCAGCTGTCATATAATATATGACCAGCCGTCATATAATATATGACCATCCGTCATATAATATATGACCATCCGTCATATAATATATGACCAGCCGTCATATAAAGTATGACCAACCGTCATATAATATAATTGAATGGTGGATATTTGTATGGTGGCATGATGGTATTATGGTATGATGGTATGATGGTATGATGGTATGATGGTATGATGGTATGATGGTGTGATGGTGTGATGGTATGATAGTATGATAGTATGATGGTATGATGGTATGATGGTATGATGGTATGATGGTATGATGGTATGATGGTATGATGGTATGATGGCATGATGGTATGATAGTATGATGGTATGATGGTATGATGGAATGATGGCATGATGGCATGATGGTATGATGGTATGACGGTATGATGGTATGACGGTATGATGGTATGATGGTATTATGGTATGATGTTATGATGGTATGATGTTATGCTTAAAAGCCTGTCTCTCTCTCTCTCTCTGCTCAGTCAATTGCTACAAAAAACACAAACAGCTGCCGGAATGTGCGGAGAGGTCAGCAGACAAACAAAAAACCCAAACAGCGAAAGATGTTCAGGAAGAGGAGCCCACAATATATCCACCATTTAGCACAGACGATACTGTACCCAATACTCTACTGCAGCAACTAAGTATATACATTGTTTATTAAATGTATTAGATATTGTAATTGAAAATTGATCTCTCTCTCTCTCTCTCTCTCATACAGGCCATGTAGGTCTTACAGGCCATACAGGTCATACAGGCCGAACAGGGCAAACCGGCCATACAGGCCATACAGTCCATACAGGCCATACAGGTCATTCAGGCCGTTCAAGCCAAAGAGGCCATACAGGCCGTACAGGCAATACAGGCCATACAGGCCATACATGCCATACAGTCCATACAGGCCATACAAGCCAAACAGGCCATACAGGCCGTACAGGCCATACAGGTCGTACAGGCCATACAGGCCATACAGGCCATACATGCCATACAGGCCATACAGGCCGTACAGGCCATACAGGCCGTACAGGCCATACAGGCCATACAGACCATACAGGGCAAACAGGCCATACCGGCCATACAGGCCATACAGGCCATACAGTCCATACAGGCCATATAGTCCATACAGGCCATACAGTTCATTCAGGCCATACAACCCAAACAGGCCATACAGGCCATACAGGCCGTACAGGCCATACAGGCAATACAGGCCATACAGGCCATACAGTCCATACAGGCCATACAGGCCGTATAGGCCATACAGGCCATACAGGCCATACAGGTCGTACAGGCCATAAAGGCCGTACAGGCCATACAGGCCATACATGCCATACAGTCCATACAGGCCATACAGGCCTTACAGGCCATACATGCCATACAGGCCATACAGGACATACAGGCCGTACAGGACATACAGGCCATACAGGCCATACAGGCCGGACAGGCCGTACAGGCCATACAGGCCAAACAGGCCATACAGGCCAAACAGGCCATACAGGCCATACAGACCATACAGGGCAAATAGGCCATTCCGGCCATACAGGCCATACAGACCGTACAGGCCATACAGGCCATACAGGCCATATAGGCCATACAGGCCATACAGGCCGTACAGGCCATACAGGCCATATGACATATGACCAGCCATCATATGACATATGACCACCTGTCATTAAATATAACCAGCCGTAATGTAATATATGAGCAGCCGTCATATAATATATGACCACCACGTGTCAGATGACATATGACCACCTGTCATTTAATATATGACCATCCGTAATGTAATATATGAGCAGCCGCCATATAATATATGACCAGCCGTCATATAATATATGACCAGCCGTCATATAATATATGACCAGCCGTCATATAATATATGACCAGCCGTCATATAATATATGACCAGCTGTCATATAATATATGACCAGCCGTCATATAATATATGACCATCCGTCATATAATATATGACCAGCCGTCATATAAAATATGACCAACCGTCATATAATATAATTGTATGGTGGATATTTGGTATGGTGGCATGGTGGCATGATGGTATGATCTCTC
>JAWNOT010000045.1:3327500-3797500 GCA_035045825.1 Drosophila eohydei
AAAATAAATAAAACAATAAAAAATGCTTTGTCTGCACTGGTATCGAACCAGGACCGCGCTGCACACGAGCGCCGCCTCTACCAACGCAGCCACCGATCTGCTTGCGCAAGCAGCTGCAAATTTGAACATAAGTAGCAGCTAATAATTCAGCACAGTTCAATCGCAATTGCAATTCGTGGAATAGAAAAGAATACACGCATTTGAATGTATGTGTGCACACGCATAGGAAAAATGCGTGCGCGTGGCGCTGCTGACATGTGCTTTTGCAAATTGGCCAAACGTTTTGTTTAATAACTTCTGTTTTACTTAATGGATTTTAATGAAATTTTCAGCATATGATCTACATATCCTATTGGCTTGGTTGAGATGCAAACGCCTTCACATAATGGCCCTAGTTCCAACTAAACTTAAATTCTAAGAATTTGGGGAATTTGGAGCCGGTATCCAAAATCCAACAAAAATCAAAATTGCATAAAATATACATAAAACTAAATACAAAATTTGGAGGCTCTAGCTCTTAAGACGTTCGAGATATAATTTATTAACTGCATTTCAATTATGTTTTTATTCGATAACAATTAAATGCGAATAGTTATCGAATATTTGAAACAAACTTGACCTGCGCGTGCTATACACGGACCTACAAAAAAATTTCAAGTCTCTAGCTCTTATAGATGCTGAGATCCACGCGTTCACACATACGGACAGACGGACAGACGGACAGACGGACAGACGGACGGACAGACAGACGGACAGGGCTCAATCGACTCGTCTTGTCGTCCTGATCAAGAATATATATACTTTATGGGGTCTGCCACGCCTCCTTCTGCCTGTTACATACATTTGCACAAAACCATTATACCCTGATTTCCCATTTTCAATGGGATCAGGGTATAAAAAACATAAAAAATAAAAAAAAAAAAACTTAAGAGGAATTATTTTCGCTAAGTATATTCTCTTTCCATGCTAAGAAGATTTTTGTTTAGAATAGCATAGAGCAGTAGAGAATAGTACTAGAAGGCAGTACAGTAGACATGTATCAGATAACTGACATATGTTTCATATGTCATGTAATCTTTGCCAATATGAATGGATAACTTTTAGTTGTTTTATTTTGAAATGTGGAAATTTTAGATGCAACTAACTAAAAATTAAACTTAATATTAAGAAGTGCAAGTGCTCTTGTCGAGACGAATGCCCTGAATACCCTGGTCATAATATATTTTCTATATACATATATACACACACGCATACATATAATCGCGCTCTGCTTACTGCGCAGCTGACGTAGCGACTGCGCTTGGACTGCAGCCTGCATGTGAGCTATGGGAACTTGATTATTGAAGAACATATTTTTTAGATGGATTCTCAAACTCAAATTTTCAACAGCACAAGTCTTTAGTATTTTGTTTATACAAAATATACAAAATCTCTATTCATTTCAGAGACCCACACATGAATTCAGAATCCAATTAGCGATTTTTATAGATAATGAGGAAATAGGATGAGTTATCGAAGGAAAAGATAAGCTTGGCCTGAGTGTGGTATACACGAATATACATAGGAAATTAAAGTCGCTGAGTTGATATTTACGACTCAGTTCGTCATCATGAATCATGATCATGATCATGAATATATACATCTATCTGTTACACACCTTTTCACACCAACATTAAACGCTGAACTTCCATTTTCAATGGGCTTAGGTCATTAAAATTATGCCAAAGTCAAATTACATTTGACTTAAATTTGATAGAAAGTTATTTTCGCATAATCTCGATTGGACAATGGCTCGAGAGTTCAGTGCAAATAATTGTGTTTTACAATAAGAGGATCGAGTGTATATATATTTGCGTGTCCTGCACTTGGGTGGGGCCATAGAGCCTGCTCACCTGCTCACCTGCTCACCTGCTTGTTATCTGGAGTATTTATGTCATCGTCAAATTGTGCTTCCAGCTGGTTTTACTTGATTCTAACCAGAGCCTGGGCAGCGGCTCTACTCTGAGCGGCTGTTGCTGTTGTCGTGCTTCTCCTTGTTATGGCACAGGTGTGGCACGAAATATTTAAACACAACATGAAAATTAAAAACTAGTCTAATCACAGTGCACAAGCTGCTGTTGCAGTTGCCCAGATAGCATTCACATCATTCACAATAGACGCGCCACACTGCAAGCTCAGCGTTGCTTGGGCCTTGTACGCTGCTTAAGCTGATGAGAATCGAAAGTTTGCGATAGGCAAGATCCAAGCTTTACTTTGTAATGTGTAATTAATAGGAAATATATTTTTGTTTATCTAATAATCAATTAAGGCTTAGAATTGTCTTAACACTAATATTCTAAACGAGTGTCAACTGAAACGCAGCCTAAGCCATTATTGTGAAGAGGAACAGCCAAATATAGTCAGTGATATTTGGAGAGTCTTAATCGAAAATAGTTCTAAATAATTATAATTCCGAAGTATATTTTCTATAGAAAAAGGAACTCTTCAGTTTAAACCTCAGTAAACCGATAGCAGAGTCCAGATCTCTCTAAGCTGTTCACAAGCGGCTCACATTGTTTATGGATAAGAAGTAATCAAGAAATAGATCAGCTCGAAGAAGAACACATTCAGAAGATGCTTTACAGTAAATATTCTCATGACTCAGGAATAATTCATATCAATACCAAAACTGGATGCAGAAGTCAAGTATAAATATATCATTCTTCATTCATTTCAGTCTCTAGAAACTGAATTGGATTTTTGGAGGTCTACATCATATTTCGCATTGCATTCATATTGGATCGCAGTCTGAGTAAAAGTAAGCTAAGACTCTGTGAATGAGGCTAATGCGTGTTCTGAAGGCTTAAGGCCAGCTGTATGACAAAGCTGCAGATCGCCAAGCGGCAACAGGTGTGAATGATGGAAGCATTAGAGTGTTGTGCTCGCTGCTTTGGTCCAATGGCGTCGTTATCTGTGGCCTGCCAGTGCAGTGCGTTCAGCAATCTTAGAGATATTGTGAAAAACTGGTTAACTTTGCTCAGATGTACTCGTAATTTGCATGGTTGGTAAACTGAAAGACCGCAGGCGCAAGCACTTGACACAATTCCCGGGGCGCAGGCACCGGCCCAGGCACAATATGGGAATTGGGAAAACGAAGCTCAACGAGTGACAACGCAGTAGCTGACCCAATTGACAGGCGGGCACCCTCCACACACTAGCAAAAAAGGGCGAGCGAGAATGACATCAATCATTGCACCATGAGAGACATTATGTGGGTCAATAAGAAATGACTTGGCAGGTTCTTTTTTGTCTTCAAAGTAAAAGTCTAGCTGCATTTCAAAGGCTTTCCATGGGGGCCGCAGCTCTGATGAGCCCACATTCATTAGATCCACCTAGCTGTAGCAGTAGCCATCAGAGTGACAATCGATTAGGGTCAGGCGGTGACAGCGACTGCGACAGCGACTGCAACTGCAACTGCGACTGCGCTTTTCCAATGCCGCAAAAATTTCGAGCCCAAGATTCGCTCTGGGCGGCTGCCACCGACTGTGGCGCCTCGGCCCACTCCGCATGGCAGCCAAGCGTAGCAGCGCTTGGGCTCACGCTTGGGCGAATCAGCGGCGGGGCTAGCCGAGGTGATTTGCATGACCGGATCAGTGGATCAATCGCTGGGTGCGTGAGCTGCTTCCAGAGAAAGAACAAAACTGGAGCACTTACTTCAATCTCTCCACCGGCAGCTGCACTGCACTCAAGCAGCCAGTCGCCATTTTAGCCAAGCCAAAGGCCCACTGAGCCACTTGACCATTTGACCATGCAATTTGCATATTGCAAGCCAACATTTTCCATTTCTCTAGGCCTCTCTGCCAGCTGGCTGAAAATTGAAAATTTAACATTGAAAACATACAAGACAAGTCGAACATACTCGTAGCTGGCTATAGCCACTGCTTAAGATATTCTTTTTTTTCATTATTTTATTTGCCTCTCTTGCATTTAACCTACTTTTAAATTGTATAAATTCAATAGGAAAATTAAGGCAAGTTCGCTAATCAACAGATGTTGTGCATATCTAATGTATTTTGATATCTAATGTGTTGTGAAAACCATAATCATAGAACTTTGCTTAGATTCACATCTCAAATTAAATTCCCCACAAATTGTAATTAATTAATTGTAAAATAATAGCATCAAAGTTGACCTACTTTATTTCAGTGTCATTGCTTACTAACTAAATTAAGTTCAAGCTCTAACTAGGTGATACAGAGGAGGCAACGTAAGTTGTATATGACTCTCTCTTTGCATAATAACAATTGTTTATAGAAATAAAGTTGATATCATCTGTGATATAGGACTGCAATCATAATATAACCTTTAACACTATGTCATTTGTTGCAGCTTTGTGAACTCAAGACTTACTTAAAGTCTTCATAACTATTATATTTTTCTATTTTCATATAATATTTAAAGAATAATATAATAATATAATCTATTAAATTTATAGAGCGACCCGTTAAGAGTGATGCTATTTCCATTAACTATATTCTAAAAGCTGCTTAAGCACTCATGACAATCATTGATTGTCATGATTCATGCCAAATATGTGCAAAGAAATTAAAAATGTTAAATGACATAATTCATGACAATGTTCTAGCACTAAGACCACTGGATCACTCAAGCAACCAGAGGCGACTCAAAAGATTACATGTCCTAGACCTGCCCCACAGAAATAGATAAATATGTAAAGTAGCTAAATATATGGATTGATCTCATTGGAGCCCAAGCCATTCGGTTGCGTAATATTATTCTTAACAAATTTGTTTATTGTCTAGTATAAAATTGCAAATAAAAACAGCAATTAAAAAAAATTCCACAATTCGGATACAGCACTGAAGTATATCAAGGCAATTAGACACTCCTCGATGATTTTCTGAGCTACAGAAACAACTCCCAATCAGAGTATTGTGGAATACTGCAGTATGACACTCAATACACGATGTTAAAAGAGCCTCGCACATACTGAACAGAATCATACCACATTAAACACTGCAATCGAAGCAGAGAATGTTGTGATTCATTCCATTCCACTCAAAATAAAACTCAAATAAAAACAATGAATATCTTAAGCTGACTTTAGAGTTTTGCAAGTTATTTTTCGACTTGTCTACCTGTACAACATGAGAGACAGACGCAAGTTTACCTAATGATCAAAGATTTTGTATTTCAAAGTCTAAGGCTTTGCATGCCATTTGCACATAGATTTTATATACTCAACTATTGCTTAATATTATTATTAAATTAATTTTTTGCAGCATATACAATGTAAGATGTATATATTGATTTATACATAATGATTTATAGCAATTATTTAAATAATTATTTGCTTAGGCATTTAATATCAGTAATTACTCATTACACTTCAAACTTCTACTTCACAGCTGGTTAATGGATTAAAAAACAACTAAAAGAAATTCTACATTATTATTAAAAAATTAAAGCTATGCTTGTATACTTTACGAAAACTTTGTAGTTCATTAGCCTAAGCATGTCTCGATACTCGAGGCACTCCAAATGAGCCAAAAGTTGTTCAATACTGAATTCATAAGCTGCCTGGAATATGTATAAGAGATTGCTGTAAAATAATAAGCTTTAATTAAAATTTAATTTAATTTATTCCATAATTCTAAAGCTAAAAGTGCTTAAGAAATTCCCTAAAATTAGACACTACCAAAACGATCATCAATATTGAAATATATATATCTATCGACAGCAATATTCTTGGAATACCTTTTACACATAGTAACAGTAAAGCACAGACAGTGAAAGACATTTGTATAGAGTAAGGCATTTGGTTCTGGCTATTTCCAACAGGTAAACCCATGATACGCAGTGTAACTTTTTATTCGAAAGTGCGACGCTTAGAAATGATCGGACTAATAAGCGACTTCCGAAAGTGTGATAAAACTAATTTATGAAGGTTTCAAACGAGGTACTTCCTCAATCACTCAGCTCTAAATGGTCTTCAGAGGCGCATTCGCGACTCACTTTATGTGGCCAGGGCCAGGGCCCGTAAAGAGGGCACAGACTGCAGTTGGTTAGTCAAGTTAGCCACGTTGTTGTTAGGGCTCGTAAGTGAAGTACGCCGAGTTGGCACGTTGCCAGTTGCTGGCGATCTATCAGAAGATATGCTAAAAGCCCAGTGAGCACTTGAGGTCCAAATAGCCGCCACTGCCCTCTGCCTCTCTGAGCAGTGCTTCAGTTAGCTCGGGTCTTTCGCAGGCAAACAGTCGGCTTAATGACACTCGTCTCCAGCTGCTTGTCGGTGTTAATTTGCAGTCATTAGCCAAGTTCTTTTTCACAGCTGAAGCTGAAGCTGGAGAGGCAGGCGTAGTCGGGGACACCATAGACTCAATCAATTTGTGTCTCTTTTAAGAGTCTGGCATTTTTCTTGACGCAGTAAAAGACTTTCCAAAGCCTTCGTCTCACAATAGGCCTTTGTTAGCGCCCAAATTGCACTTGACGCTGACTCCTGGGCTAACGATGCGTGCGCAGCGAGACGAGCTGCAGCTGAAGGTGTCGAGTATAAATGCTAATTCATTTGCACTTTGGCTCACGACAATTGATTTATTTATGCGGAAACACAAGCGTGTGGACCCTACACAATAATTAATGATGGACGCACTCGGAGGTGAATGCCCAATATGGGTCACACACTGTCTTCGAATCCCTCCATGGCCCTGCTTCGCATTGAGTAACGCTTTGTAGTCTGTTTCAGTGCCACGCCCCCTCGCGAGTAACCCAATTTTCAATGGCAAGTGGCGTGCGAATCGAGCCCGAGCTACCCGCGCTGGCAAACACCTGTTCAGCTGGCCAACAAATTTCACTTATTGCCAATTTGCTGCCAATGAAATAAAATACTTTGTATGCGCACTTTGCCGATAGCCGATAGCCGATAGCCAACCTCAGCCCGATCCAAGGCCTGCCCCATGCCCAGGCAGCAAACTCTCGAGTCTCGACTCTCGACTCTCGACTCGAACAGCAGCCGGTCGGGCAGTGCAATAAATAAATTGCAGAATTTATTTGGCAGCACTTATGCGTCGCTTTTTTCATCGAATGCATTTTCTACTGTGATTTATTTGCATGGCCATCGAGGCCAACGCACGCGCGAGGGGTACATCCAAAATCGGGCGGGCTCTGCCGCCCATACCAGACTACCAAACAGTCAGAGATGCTGTCCGAGCTAGACTCTTGCTAACTGTTAGCTGCGACTAGAGACTGGAGCTGTCGGGCTTAACTTGTGATAAGTCAGTCGACTTTGACCTAGTCAAGCATTAGCTCAATGCTGATATTTAGTTTATATGAATGATTAGCATCTTCTTTGCTATTTCCATACTAATAGAAATACTGAAATTAACTCTAAATAATATAGTTATTTGGAAACTAGATTAGCATTTCTAGTATTACTCCATTAGTCGTCTTTATCTAGCAGTTACAGGTGCACTCATCGAAGCATATTTTTAGTTTTTACTAAGGGAATTACCCAATATTATCAACAGATCGTTATCGGGTTTACGGCTCTCTTTTAATCAATTGTTTTTTTTTTTTAATTACTCATTGGAAATGTCTAGGAATGACTAGCCAGAAGGTGTACGCATAGCAAAGAATATAATGCAAAAACAAAGTTAATTGAAGGCATCAAACGAGCTTGGTTCACGATTTCATTAATTTGCTGTCAAATAAAGAAGAAATACAACTATATGCAAAGAGATACATGAATGAACTACACAATTACGACAATATTCTAGCCTAAGACTACTGGATGACTCAAGCAACCACAGGCGATTTAAAAGATTTCATGTCCTAGACCTGCCCCACAGAAATAGATAAATATGTAAAGTAGCTAAATATATGGATTGATCTCATTGGAGCCCAAGCCATCCGGTTGCGTAATATTATTGTTAACAAATTTGTTTATTGTCAATAAATAATATATATATATATATATATATATATATATATATATATATATATATATATATATATATATATATATATATATATATATATATATATATATATATATATATATATATATATATATATATATATATATATATATATATTAAATAATTTCTTTTTTTATTTAAATAGAACCAAATGAATCCTGATATTCTGTTAACCAAATTTTCAGTGTGCTTTTTATACCTTTATTATTTTTTTTTATTTTAAAAGATTTTCTGACAGCTTAATGTATGAATATTGTATTATTATATCAGTTGAATGGTTTTGATAGAATTCAACAAGAGTGAAGCATAAAGATTAAACGCTCACCTGATGAACCATAATGTGCAATTACATTCTACAAAATACAAAGCTAATTAAAAATCATTAAGGCTTTATCTTTTATTCACTCAGAAATCTGTTCTTAAATCTCCTCTATAAATACTATTCCCTGATGTAGCAGTCACAGTTACCAACTCATCCATCGATCACTGTTGGCTAGCTGTATAGTTATTATTGGCAAATCAGAGAACTCTTTTCCTCTTCTGTTCTATAATGTCTATAAGACATTCAAAGTTGATGTATATACATATACATCATCTATTCAGCTGCCAGTCTATAAGTTTTCTGTAGCTATAGCCAACGCTAGATTAGCTACTTAATCACTGTTTAGCCGCTAAGCCGTGACTGGAATATCGTGATATGGGAGCAACTCTAGCAGTGGGCAAAATTCGCACTTGCTTCCAGCTGCTTTTCCGCGAATCTGTCTATTTGGCTGCCTGGCGCGTCGGCCTTTCAGGCATCTTCAATTGATTTTTGAATTTATCAAACAGGAAGCATCAGCGAGGATGCTGCAGCCGCAGAACTTGTTGCCATCGCAGTTACCAATTGAGTTAGTCTTCATTTAACGGCATTCAGTTGCCGCGATCGTTAAACAAAGCTGAACGCTGCTGGGTTTTCTCATATAAATATTAACGTGCTTATGAATGTTTTGCTTGAGGTGTTAACTTCTGTACTTCCTTGACACAATTTGAATTTTGCCTAAAGAGATCTTCTTTTTGCCTAAAAATATCTTCTATCGATGCTTCCTTGCACAGTGACAGGAAGGTCAAACGGTTGATGAGCTACCAAAATATTAAATTGTTCGACTGCTACCCATGGACAGACTTATTGGACATAAATATTAGCGATAACATTTGGGAACTGTTTTCTACAGAGAGGTGGAAGACGGGTTAAACACTCTGCGACCTTAGTTGAATCAATTAAAAACTTATGGCCAACAATTTCGATTAGCAAAATTTAAAAACGTTTCAATTGTTTAACAATATTTTTATTGTAGACATTATAAGGCATAATAAATGGATTAGTAAATATAAAATATTGAAGAATTAGTTTCCTTTATTGTAGAAGTTTTCCAGTGCCTTGAAATTTTGTAATTTATAATTTTTCTAAGTAGTTATAGTTTCAGACACGCAAATTAAAATTAAATTATAAACTTTTTATTTATTATAAATAAATTTATTTTTGTATACAACAAAATTTAGTTTATTCCAATTGGAGTTTAATTGAAGACATATTACTTTTGAAACTATTGAAAAAGCATCCAGACCTATTTAGCTGAGCGGCGCTGTATAAGAATGCAAAACGAAGACATGACGATGGTTAGGGGTATTGGAGAATATTTCCAAACGAGCTCCCATTTGATTGTTCTAAAAATAAGAATAAGTTGAATACATTAGAATTAAGAATAATAAACAAATCATTCAATCCAAAGTGTGACTACTTTACTTTCATAATTGAACATTACGTGACTGTAATTCGAATGCTTAGATTATTTTGAATCGTGTTTTCTTTTAGAAAGTTGAAATATTTCAGATTCGTAGCACAATTATTAAATATTTGATGTGAAAGCATCGAAAGTCTATAAATCAAAAATAATATATTTACAAAATATATTCAATAAATTTATATTACTAATAATAATATAATATATAATTCTAATTAAATTTAAATAACGGTAAATAAACATACATTCATTGAAGTTGTTTGAATTCGGATAAATCAATACATCAAATACAAAAGCTCAACAACATTGCATACTTCTAAATATAGTTAAATATATACTTATAGTTTTTAATTATTTTTTGTTTCTTTTCAATAAATCTATTTAATTTATTCAAAAATCAATTTTTGAAAGAATCCGAAATTTGCAGTTGCTGACTCGAGTTATGTCTCTACGTAAAATAAAATTCAAAGTCAAACGAGTGAAATTCGGCTCGAAAGCTTTGTGTCTTGACTAGTGTAGGTTTGCGTCTTTGCTGAAGCTTTTAAAAGCAAATGCGCTCACGAGAACAAACGTGCGCAGCATGAAGTTGGCTGCAAGAGCAGCATTTCGCTCCATACTTTTAGGCGCAGTTTTAAAAATGCCTTCAAGTAGACGCCACACAAAAGCTGACTGCTACAAAACAGCTGCATTTGTTCAGCCCGAAAGTATGCTACACTATTTATTAAAGAAAATATATGTGGGATTAGAAAAGTGTTTATGGGAAATGAAAGAAAATGAATTGAATGAACTCAAAGGAATTGTATTAGTATGAAATTAAAGATGAAATATGAAATATGGAAAATACAGTTGCTCAATAAGTTCTAATTGCTATTACTTAGCCTTAGATCAAACACTATTTCTGGACAGCTGCATATGTTCAGCTCGAAAGTATGCTACATTATTTATTAACGAAAGTATATGTTGGATTCGAAAAGTGTTTATAGGAAAGAAAGGAAAATTAATTGAATGAATTTAACGGAATTGTATTAGTATGAAATATGAAATATGGAAAATACAGTTGCTCAATAAGTTCTAATTGCTATTACCCAGCCTCAGCTCAAATAGTATTCCTGGAGATATCACAGTTTGTTTTAGAATATCCACCTGAAAATAGCATCAAATTGTGTGTTTTTGAATAAGTAGTGGCTTTCTGTCATCTTCTTTTGTATTATGTAGTCAAAAATAAGTTTTTATTAATAAATGCCAACAGAATCAGGGCATTGGACACAACAAAGAAGAGATAAGCAGTTCAGTTAATTAAATAGATAAAAAAAAGTGAAATAAAATACTTTGAAGTAGGTTAAGCAAATGCACAATTCGAAAGCTCAGTGATAAAATAGAGACCGAAACGTTGAGTAAATATGTTCGACTTGGCAGGCAAACACATCTGCTATGTGGCCGACTGTGGAGGCATCTCGTTGGAGGCCTGCAAAGTGCTGATGAGCAAGAATATTGCAGTAAGGATTAAAGATTCGAAATAATCGTGATTTCTATATCGATTTAAATCCACGCAGAAACTCGCCATCCTGCACAGCGTGGAGAACCCGCAGGCTATTGCCCAGTTGCAATCGATCAAGCACAGCACACAGATCTTCTTCTGGACCTATGATGTTACAATGGCGCGGGAGGACATGAAGCAGTACTTCGACGAGGTCATGGTCCAAATGGACTACATCGATGTGCTCATCAATGGGGCGACGCTCTGCGATGAGCAGGATATTGATGCCACGATCAGCACAAACCTGACAGGCATGATGAACACTTGTGCCACGGTGCTGCCCTACATGGACAAGCAGCAGTTGGGCAAGGGCGGAGTGATTGTGAATGTGACCTCGGTTGTCGGGCTGGATCCTTCGCCCGTTTTCTGTGCCTACAGCGCATCCAAATTCGGTGTGATTGGCTTCACCAGAAGTCTAGCGGCAAGTGCTTTCCCTTTTTAGTATATGTGCATCGAATACAACTATTTCTCTGCATAGGACCCTTTGTACTACTCCCAGAACGGAGTCGCTGTGATGGCCGTGTGCTGTGGGCCCACCAAGCTTTTCGTAGATCGGGAGCTCACTGCCTTTCTCAGCTATGGCCAGTCCTTCGCCGATCGTCTGCGCACGGCTCCTTGCCAATCGCCGACTGTCTGTGCCAAGAACATTGTCAAGGCCATCGAGTGCGGCGACAATGGACAGATTTGGATAGCGGACAAGGGGGGACTGGAGCTGGTCAAGCTGCATTGGTATTGGCACATGGCCGATCAGCTGCTCCACTACATGCAGCGGCCCAACGAGGACGAGGATGAAAATGATTAGACATACAGATCAACAGATAAATACTACTTAAGAATACAGATACAAAGACGCTTGACGATGTGGTAGGACCCAAAGATTCACTTCATTAAAATATATTAACTATAACTTCGATTCCTCCAGCGACTTAAGCAGACATTCACTACAACAGTTATTTATAAATAGTTTTTGCTTTAATTGCAACAAATATATAAAATTGGCAATAAACCTTTTCGTAATCAAATGAATATATAAATTATTTTAAGTTAAGCCCGCATGTACGATGCGTTCGAACATCTTGTTGGGCTCACGGTATCTCCTAGTCAAGCAGTATCGACTAGAGAACTCTCATATGTTATTTTTCAGCTTTTGCTTATCTGCGTACAAATCATTAAATATAGAGCAATGGATAGCATATTTTATGTAAAGACAAATGTGATCGTATTAATCGTTTAAATACCCTTCAATTATATTTTTGTGGATAAAATAGTTATTAGCTTATTGCCTCTGGTATTCTAACGTTGTATCAAATATCGCATGAATAGAATTCACATATTATGTTAACAGGATATTAGAGTTTTAATCAAATGTATATACCATATATTCTGAATAGCGCCTGGTCGGCTAGAGTATTCGCTACGAAGTTTTCTATTAATAGTTAAGTAAAATATTGCATCGTCCACTGTTTGCAGTCAACTTTCCATTGATGTACCTAAATCGTTTCTTCCACACAATTGTTACAAATTTCTTAGTCATCGACAAGAATTTGAACGAATAGTTTAATGTGGATTGTAAAATCCCATTGTTTCAATGAAGAGCTATAAGTACATCAAGCAGGGTGTGTGTCTCCACTAAAATTTCTTAGCTGGTTTGTATCTGAGATAGTTCACACTTGGAGCCAACTTCACGTACTAGCGTTTTAAATGGTGCTTCCCATTTACAGTTATTCGTGCGCAAATTGAAGTTGGCTGCGCGCAAAATATTGTCTCACGTGAAGTTGGGCTCGGCATCGTGTAACGTGTATAAGGAACTGAAATGAATACTGTCAAATATAAATATGCTGACATAAATATTATATAAATATGTTTTATATGAAATATATATGAAAGGCCTACTTAAGCAGTTTTTGCAAAGCTTGAGTGATAACATAGTTGAGGATTAACTTAAGCCGGATTAACTTTCAAGTTATATTTAAATTTGAATTTCCATACATATGATGGCTAATTTATAACTTTTAGTATAGTTAGAGAAGATATATATCGGGACATAGTCATGAATATTGATAAATTTATAATTTGTTTAGGGTATAATAATTTCGTGAAATATTTTGTATTTAGTAGAAGTCATAATCCATTCAGGAAGTGTATATATTTTAATTATGATCATCTTTCCGTAAATCTTCATAAGCCTTTAAAAACTTGAAAACAGACAATTTTTAAATATGTACTAGGTTCTTTAGGCCCACGTTTGCGTTAAACCATTGATTACATTCTTTTTGGTGGTCTCTCCCACTGATTCTAATATCTATTTGGATACATTCTTCATTGAGCATACAATTGCTAACTTAAGCACTATTGCTAAGCTTTAAGTAGGGCATACGAAACCGTCAGCCGCATCCTTTAGGATAACTTACAGTAGTTGTATTTACTTTAGAGTATTTATGTTGTTATGAAGAATATTTCAGCAAATTCTTAAGCTAAAGCTTATTTTATTTATCAGCTGGAACTCTAGTCATGCGATGCATATTAAAAATCATAAGTTTCTTATCGTTCCGCAATTTGTGGACTGCTCCATTTCTCAACAATTTACGAATGCCACAGCTTCTGCCACATCCACTAGCGTGTCATTCAACGCCATCAAGGTGGGCGAGGCGCTGCCCTTGCGGCTGTCTTCGTTTAGGTGCCGTCTGACGTTGACATTGATGCGGCTGTTGGAGGAGCCATTCGCCATGTGTGAGAGACATGGGTCTTTGCTCATCCAAAGAGCAAAAAGTAAATGATAAACGACTTTACAAGTGACTTGCAACAAAATGAGGCAACGCGGCAAGGATCAAATCTTGCCAACGTATAACACTTGGCGACCCGACCAACAAATTAGTCTTGGCAAACAAGGATATGAACAGAATCTGTGTATTATACTCTCTCTCTCTCTCTCTCTCTATGTCTCTTATATATATATATATACATACACACGTGTGTGGGCCTTGAAATTAATGATTAAAATTGCCTGATAGATGGAAGATGGGCGACTCAGCTCGACGGCTGTCAAGACATTAGGCAGCATTCGCTGTGCCCATTTTCACCTGCAGCTGCAGCCATTTTTCAACACTGCTCAGAGTGAGAGCCGCGGGAACGGTGGGGCCTGGCTGACAGGGGGCACATCCGTTAATTGCAGGCAAACGTCAAAAGTCGTCGTCTGTCAGCTGTGCCAAGCCAAAGCCAAGCCAAAGCTTTGGCGTCCATGTCAGTAGCTGTCAAGTTGCAAAGTATACGAGTATATATACATCAGCAGCTGGCATGGTCATGGTCGATAGTTGTTGCTTCTCTGCAGTTGCTGTTGTTGTTGTCGTTGTTGCTGCCCACTTTGGGCAACAACAAAGATTGATGGGTGTTGTACAGCGGCGGCAGGCAAAACGGAGAATAAATGATGTTGGGTGATTATTTTTCTTCATTGAACTCGAAGCTGAGCAGCAGCCATCAGTCGCTGCTGCTGTTGCTGGCACTTTCTCTGCTCCTCTCTCTCTCTCAACCTCTGTCTCTCTCTCTCTCTCTCTCTCTTCGACGATGTATCAACAGCCATTTTGACCATCAATCTCTGGAGCGCCAAGCAGGCAGCATCAGGCAAACGGCTGGAACATCACGTGGCTCGTCCATCTCCTCATTCATTCATTCATTCATTCATTCGCTCATTCTTTCACTCATACGCAGCACATTTGAACAATCTATCAACTTGACATTCAGTTCAAGAGGTGTACGAGAATCTCTGTTGTGTGCAAATCAACTTTGTTGTGGCACATTATTCGCTATATTCACAATCGGCTGAGCGGACATGCGCGACTCGCAGCTACCCTAGCAATTTCAAGCAATATTTATTATGATATTCCAGTCATACGTTTTTGAATATGTCAAGTACTCACATATTTAGGGATATGTTTTATAGATCTTATTTAAGTTTTTTATAATTATTAAGACCATTTTGACTAAGGTAGAGTTCACTTGCGTTTGTGCAACTTGGTATAGAAGTAAATTGCGAAAAAAAAAACTCTTTTCTGTTTGGATTCGAGTATTCTTTTGATAGGGTTCTTCAAGTAAAACAGGTCAAAGGTCATGGCTGCATGTTGCAAGCTTCGATCACGCAGTTAATCAACATCATCTTTGCTGATCCGTCCGATCATAGATCACTTCCTCCTCTCCGTCTTCCTTTTCCTCCGCTACGACTTCGTCCAGCTCGACAGCTCGCATGGGGTCAAACTGAGCTGCAAACGCATCATTGGCATAAAGCAGCTAATTGGGAAGACATCAGTGCAGCAACGACCTCTGGCCGATCAGATGGCGATCGATTACACAGTTGAGCTGAAAGCCTCTTTCGAGTCGGTGGGTCAAAAGCACTTAAGCTCACTTAATGAGCGAGTATTAGAACGAATTATATTATTGTCTAATTTGGAACCACAGAGTGAACTCGAATTTGTTGACTGTTTTGTTACCCTTTTCAACTTTTTGCCGCCCACAAACGATTCAGTGTGAAAGAAGTGCAATATTATCAATTACAAGACAAATTTAGTGGGGCATTTGCTGGATTTGGCAGTGGGTCGCAGGGAGGCGGACCCGTGACCGGAGTCGGGGCGTGGCGTGGAGCAGAATGAAATGCCCGGATGCAAACAATAAAATACATTTTCCGGTTACTTGTCACCCAGTTTTCTAACGTTTCACTCTTGGTTCCCCCCGCTGGTCCGCAGAGAGCAAAAATCGCCAGCAAAGCTGACACATGCTGTTCTCCAGTCAGACAGACAGACAGACGAGAGACGAGGGCCAGGACCCAAAGTTTCTGGCAACTCCTCAGCAATTGCCAACGCAGCATTTCACTTTTGGCCAGATGTTGTTGTTTATTTTAGTATGTTCTGGTTGTTGTTGTTGTTGTTGTTGTCCAAAGTCATGTCGACAATGGCTTTAGCTTTGCTTTTGACACTTGGTAAATGGCGCCGCCCGTTGAGCTCGGTCGCTGCAACAAACATTTTGCCCAACTGGGCGTGGCCGAGCTGAGTGGCTGGACGCAGGGAAAGGGCTGAGAGTTCACCCTCTGTTCTACTGATTCAGCCCTGGCTTCTGGACAGCAACTTGTTTACCGCTGCACTTACGCGTTGCTCTTGAAAGCCGTTGGACTCTTTTCTTCCTCAACCTCGCTTGGCCAGATTCCGTCTGTGCTTTTTTACTCTGGCCACTTGAATATAAATTGTGCACCAACTGTTGGCACACAGTAGACTCGATTGAAGTTAGCTCCATGGTCGCTTTCTATTGTGGACAAGCTGGAGACAATAATTTATCTTGTGCGTGTCAGGAAGCTGATTTGATGTCCTTCTTGTTGTGGGATGTGTCGGACGACGATGCCAATCGATGACAGCAGGTCGACAGAGAAACAGTTGAGGTTGAGCTGTAAACATGTTGTGCAAGCAAAGAGCTGGCTAAACCCGACTGCGCAATACCCGATACGAACACATAGCCTCAATGGATGACTATGGGAAAGAGTTGACTATGTTGAAAGAGTGTGTAGCTCGATCAGCACAGAGCACAGTGACTAGCTCGAACCTTAAACTGCAGAGAGTGTGAGAAAAAATACAGCTTTGTCAATTTCTTATATATAAAAAGCATTTTTTATTGATATATAATTCGATATCTTTAGAGTACTCTGTAGCTAAGTTCTCGTGGCAGACAACGAGAATTCTGGTTCTTGATTTAGAAGAGAACCATGCTTGGCAGTGTATATACATATCTATATAGGTAAACTTCTTTTCATTTAAGAGTTTGAAACAGCGTTTAAATATTTGCTAACATAACATGTGATATTCAGATGCCATGATTTATTGACTGATTGAATGATCAACGCTTGGAAATTAGAAATCTGAATTAAATATTTAAATTTAATTTTAAATTTATTCGAAATTTCCAATCTACAACAGAAAAAATTGCTTAAAATTTGTCAATTCATGGGGCATTAATATTTTATTTCTGTTATTTTTTTTAACTTTAGCATTGCTTACAAGTCTCTCTTACAGGTCAAAATTCTTGCCGCAATAGATGCATTGCTATCAGAGCTGTGACTTGAGCCAACGTATATATATAATATTTCTTATTTCTTACAAAATGCCATAAACAAAATAAAATTAAATAAAGTTTAAAGCTTATATTGCATAAGAAAAAGAAACTTTATTATCTTATCAAATTCAAAAGAATTTGATTCTAAAAAGAACTCATTCTAATAAGTTACGAAACAGTCTTTTTTTGAATTTAATTCTTTTATTCAACGATTTCGTATGACCAACTCTTAAATATTAAAAAGATATAAAATACATTAAAATAAAATCTTTAAGTTCTTATAATAAAATAGTTTTGGTACAGTTTAAAATATGTGCCAAACGAACAAGTCAGAAGAGAGTCCTTTAGCTTTCTCTAATAAATTGTGGCTAGAAAATAAACTGACCAGAACAGAGAGCGACATCTTCATGACGCTGTGAGCTCGTGTCATAAAAGTCTTTTCCACATTTGTACGCCGGCTTGTCCAGCGTAGATGGGGACAAAAAATTGAGAATATAAATCTTAGCGGTAAGTAGTAAATTTTCATTTTCACACCTTTCAACACTTTTCACACTAACACAACCAGAAGGAACATTTTGCTGTCAAAATGTGAACGAGAAGCTCTGTGAAGTACGAAAAAAGAAAAAAAACACAAAATGAACGAAAGGCCACTAGTCTAAAGAGTCGGAACTGTGCACTGACGACCTCCGCCCGCTTCGCTCTTCGGCTGACAGACTACACAAATACTGTCATACGCAGTGCAAAAAGCGTAGCAGCAAAGAGAGCGCCAAAGATTGGCAGAAGGAGCAGTTGAGGAAGGGGTGGGAGAGGGAAGGCAGCGGCAAGGCAAGGCAGACAAAGTGCCTCTGAGCGTAAATAAATTGGAAATGTCCTTTGGCCTGGCACTGACTGGCGTTAGCCATACCCGTTGCTCGCCTCCGTTTGGTATATCTATGGGGTCCTTGCATTGCAATGCGTCCGACGATGGAAGCCGATGCTTCCATTTTAATATTAATTTTACCCCAAAGCGCAGACGGTGCCCCCGAACACCGGGTAGTATGGGCTAGGATAGAACAGGATAGCAAAGGAAAGCGAAGGCCAGGCGAAAAGTTATTGCCTTGGCAGGCTAGCAGGCTGTCTGGCGGGCTGGCTGGCTGGCGGGCGGCAGGCAGGCAGGCAGGCAGGCCACCAAGCAAGCAGTAATCATGGGGCAAGGTTCCTGGTAGCTGCAGTATCTTCTTGTTCCCCCCGAGCTGCCGCTGCCGTTGTCAGCTGAAGCAATTTATGTCAGTGCATATCCGACAGCCTGGCAGTTGCAAGCCATGTGCGAGCCCTGGCAACAACCGAGCGCCAGCTCCTTAAACCAACACCAAAGTGTCCTTGTTGGAGCCAACACAACACAGCGACGACAAGAACAACAAGAATGTGCAGCACCTATCAAGTTATCAAGCTGGCAAAAGTCGCCTACCCAGCTATCAGGCCCACCAGAGCTCTTCAGCTCCCAGTTTCCAGCTCCCAGCTCCCAGCTGCCTCATCTCCTGATCCTCGCCTGCTCTCGCTCCGTCTGTCCGCGAACCTTGTTATTCTGGCAACGACATCGAGCAGGCCAAAAGTTTAGCACAACCTTTGATTTATATTTGTGCTCCTGCTCCCTCTGCTATCCTGTTGTTCTGCTGCTCCAGCTCGCCTCTGCCAAGGGAATCGCTCTATTTTTCGACTGCTGCACTGGCTTGGCTCGCATATCCCTTTTAGCACACCGGAAGCCAAAAAATATTTATTAGTTTGTTAAATTGTGAATTGGCCAGCACGTCGTTCACTCTACGAACTCTGTATTCGATTGTGTGGACCACGTTGCCTGCTCCTCTCTCTCTCCCTCTCGGTCTCTTCCTCCTTCTCTTTTGTATTTGTATGGCCTTTGCTCTCAGCTCGTTTGGCTGGCTGGCCTGGTTCGTAAACGAAAAGGATTCCATTATTATTTTTCATTGTCCTGCACTTTGACACCCGAAAGACACGCCCTCAAATAGATGTAGAAAATGAAACCGGATCGCAAATAGTTCACAATCTCAGAGATCTGTTTTGTCCGAGCTTCGATGGAATTATGTTAATGGGCTGCCTCATTGCAGTCCTATTTTGATGTATAATATTTTAATTAAAATGTAAATCGAAATGATTAAGTGTTTCCAATTTATATGTAATTTTTCATAAGCATAAAGCACTGAAAATTGTCGGCACAATACAAAGGCGAAGGCCCATAATTAATTACAGCGCCCCGAGCAGCACGCAGCGAAGGGCAACAACAACGGCAGCTAATGACAAACGAACAACAGTCGAAGTCCAAGTCGAAGTCGAAATACGCTCTCCTCGTCCCCTTCACTCAGCTGTTGGCAGCAGCAGCTGATTAATGATGGGCAAGGCAATGCCGCATGAATGGGAGAGAGAGAGGGAGAGAGAGAGAGATTGCTCTGTCGAAATGAGCACAACATCATCATGATAATGAACATTATGTGATAAATCAGTGGAGCTGCAGCGAGCGCCGCTGAAATTTCTGCCGCACAATAATAAATTAATATAAATGATACTTAATTTTATGATTAATGATATTGATGAGTTTCCACAGGCTGTCCCAGCTCACGGCTCACGGCTCACGGCTCACTGCTCACTGCTCACTGCTAACTGCCCATAGCCTGTCCATTGGCCACTGACCGCCCGAAAGGGTCGAGTTAAAAAGTTTCATAAATTTATCAACGATAAATCAGTGGAGTTGCGGCCCACAGTTCTCTGCGAGTTGTGAGTAATATACAATAAATAAAAATAAATAATACATAATTACAACATGTGATTATGGGCCGCCTTCATCGAATTGATGAGTTCGACCCGGCCGACGCCTGCGACTCCGAATGATTTCCTGCTTTGGGCGCTTGCATTCATACCGCCTCCCGCTGTGCCCCAGACAAATGATGTGCCCCACTTCGGGCACATAATGTAATATACTCTATATATTGATTGCAATGTGTAATTCATACTCAAATATAATTAATAATCAATACAATAAGATGAACGAAGAACATTGTATTTTAGCACACATTGACACTGATTGGGCCGTTTGTGTATGATAACAAACTAAATCAATTATTAGAAGAACTTGACTCTAACGTAAAGTATCAAAGATCACTTATGAATATCACTTTCATATATGTCAGAAATCTTAGAATATATTAAATAAGTTATGTATGTAAACAGATTAGTTTACTTCACAAAGTATATTTTCCACATGATTTTGAGTGCCAATCCAAGCAGTCCAATGGTCTACAAATACAATATTTTTATATGATGTCTTTAGTGGCTGCAATATTTAGTAAATAAATAGCTAATATAAATATTTCATTCACTAAAAGTACACTTTTCACATGATCTTGAGTGACAGTGCTTAATGCAATCTAGCTGCGCCTATGATTGCATTTATACTTTGTTCCTTGGACGATAAAGGTATATTGATATATATATGATTTATTGCAATGTTTACCTGGCTGTTAATTAAGCTTCAAATATACACTGTATATATACAATTATTTAAACTTATGTCAATTGTTAGCTGGAATTTTGGATATAGCTTCTGCATGATGCTTCAGAATTTTGAAGTTCCTTTTGTATTTGTTGTAACATAGGTTTAGGTTAAGGCAACCACATTTTCGTTGAGGAGTTGAATATAACCAAAATAGATATAAAATAGAAAGATTAGTTCCGAACGTAGCAATGTTTTCTAAACAAAAAGTTGTATGGCTTTAATAAAATATGTATAAAAGTTATTTAATTCAAGTCACAGAGCTCAAATGACACAACATTTTATATGGCAGGAATAAACATGAGACAAAAAACTAATAAAATTTGTAATCTAAGATTTTGAGAGAAAATATATAGATACATACATGTGTATGTTTATATATATGTATGTATATGTGTTTATAGGGTAGATCAGATACTTTGAATATGTTGCAACATTTCATATGCGAGATCTGTTTACACTGCATGGCCTAAATGAAAGCCTAAACAGGTATATTTCCATCTGCAGCTATACTTTAAAGTAATTACTAATCATAAATTAAGAGTCTATATATTATAAAAATAATAATTAGAAGATAATGCATAAAAGTGTAAGTTTTAATTTAAACTAGTTCGAGCACTTAAAGTAGTCTAGATTGACAAAATTGAGATTGCAATTCTGAGGAATATGACTAAAAGTCATGCAAAGCGAACTTTTGCAAGCAGCAGCTGCGGCAAATGGAAACTGACATCTGATTCCTCATCTAGTCGAAGAGTGAATTGCACATGATGAAAGGGAACAAATCGAGAATTGCGTAAGTCGCACAAGTTAAACTGTCAACGGCAGCCAAATAGGCGACAACAAAAGTTTTGCTCTGTGCGGGTCGCAAAAGTGAAAAGTTAAGCAAAGCGAGAGGGAGAGAGAGAGAGAGGGAAAATGAGAAAAGAGTGCAGGAAGGTTAGACAAATTCGAAAGCCCTTTCTTATGCTGCCTGATGCGAGGAACTGGGCAGGAAGCTAAATGGAAAAATGTTTTTGCTTCTGGCATTGTTTCTTCCATTTGTTTTTACAAAAGTGCAATTTGCGCCCAACACAGCCGCAACGCAGGGCAGTCGGTAGGTGCGGAGCCTGGTAAATAACGAGACACAAAACACGAGACACAAGAGTGTTGACAATGGCAAAAGAAACAATGAACGTTACACCACACACACGCACACACACACACCGAACACACACGACAAAAGCAAAGAAAAATCTCTTTTGTGCTGTGGCAACAGCAGTATAAAAAATCACAAAAACTTTTCAAAATAATCTCCGAACTTGGAGTGTGTGGCATATGTTGTTGCCTGGCCTCCACATGGGTGGCTCAGTGTGTGTGTGTGTGTGCTGGGATGCCGGATCATCTGTGGCTGAGCGGCTGCTGCTGGAAAACAGCGATAAACTCAGACTCAGCCAAAAGAAAGTAAAAAGAACTGCAAAATTGCAACAGCAGCAGTAGCAGCCACAACAGCTAGCCACGCCCCCAAGCTCCATGCACTAGCCCCACTCGTGCCACAAACAGTTCGTTCGAAACAAATGCGTACGTGACACTTGGTGGCTCAGATATAAGAACGTCACATAACTCAACGTGATTAACGTCTTTTGACGCTCTCAACCAGAGTCGAGAGGCAAGTCCCAGCTCCGGCTCCAGTTCCTGTTCCAGTTCCAGTTCCAGTTCCAGCTGCCTCGCAGTCTGCATTCAGAAATATGGCCAACAATAAAACAAGTCCTCGCTGCGGATGCTCACTGGGTTCGTCATCCAGGGCTGTTTGCCATTTAGCGACGTTTTCTATTATGCGATTGCGTCTCAGTCTACGTTTTGGTTATGTTATTTATGTGTCTCTGGCTTTATGCGCTTTGAATATGTGTGTGGAAAATTCAATAAGCAGCTTCAGCACAGCCAAATCCTGTTATATAATCGAATATTTCATGGAAATGGGATCTTTACTATGGGTTTCCAGAATCCTAATCTGTAAGAATTGAGGTGCTTGACTAGGTAAACAGAATGTATGAACATAGAATTCGATATAGAGTCATCAAATAAGGTTTAGAGGATAAGTAATTGCAATAAAAAAAAAGTATTTGAGATTTTGCAATATTTCTGCTTCCATTTCGACGCTATTTCCATGCCAGTGTATGGCAAAGATTCTACAGCAAAGCATCAAGCTTAAGGTCTAATGTGGGATAAGTCGCTTTAACATGTGTTGGCCAACTAAGGCCTTGTTATTGTCCATAGACACTCTTTGAGGAGAGTCAAATCACAGATAGCGTGAGCTAATTGAAGTGAGATGAATTTTGAGATGAGATCAGCTGTCAAACTTTTCTAAGCAAAGCCGAATTTATGAAATTTTGAAATATTTTTTTATAATCAAAATGCCAAATCATATTTACGATTTCATCAGCTGAATGTTATCGATACCCAAATTAAATGCTTAAATATATTTATTGGAAATGCATGTTATATTAGTAATTCATAAGCTGACTCATATACAAAGTTGCCCGCCGCATACGTAGACTAGACGGAGACATCTACTAAGCCACTGCCAGAATCCCAGCATGGAGATCCTTCTCCCCACCGAAACAAATGAATAATAAATTCTAAATATCAGAGCTATGTAAGATAATAAACCAGGCCCACTCAATTAAATGTTAGAATTTATAGATCCATATGATGCATTCGACTCAATGAAATTTAATAATAAAATAAAGAATACCTTAAAATAATACTAAACAGAAAAATCTTAAAGCTGAGCTGATATTTGAGAATTTTAGTCAACTTAAGGTCAAATATTAAGCATTTTTTCAAAACATAATTATTTGTTATCTCTATTTATTATTATTGTTTAAATACTAAATTTTGTGACTGTATCTATTGCAGTCCATAAATTATAATAACTTCTATTATAGAGATACGCAATGCTGTTAAGCAAATGAGTTGATATATCGATGGTAGATATTAAACTTGTTCCAAGCATAATGTCTATAAATATATAGAAATTTATATATATCTATAAATATATATATAATATATGGGAAATTGAATAAACGTCTCTTTTAAGACTAAGTTCAAGTTTCTAATGGATTTATTTTTGCTTAATTACAGTCGAATTTTTGAATGACATCTCGAAGTTTTTAGTATATTTTATTATAATTATATAACGACTTATCGATTTAATAAGGAAAGTAGATTAATCTCAAAGCTATTGATTAAGCTCTATAAAATAGAAGAAGCTAAAAGAAAACTCTCACGAAAAGTGCCCGCTTCTGGGCCACTCTGTGGATCGTAAATGCTCTTGAGTTTTGCCAAAGGAATTTACTGACGGACGATTTCATTGACAACTCAGATGCTGATCGTCAATGTGGCACTAAGTTGGCTGAACCAATTATGAGGCACTGTTGAGTGGTGGTTCGTGGCGGCAAATCGGATTCGACATTTCTCTGCTGAGTTCTAGTTGGGGAACATGGAAAGGTTCGAAAGGGAATGACGTTTCCAGCTGCGCTTACGTCAACTTTAATGACACGCGGCGCGATTGACAGCGACGCATGGCTACTGAATTTTCAATACTCAAACAATACACACACACACACACACACACACATATTCATGTGAGCACATAACTCACTCAAAGTGTTCATACATTAATCATTAGCGTCCAGTTGCTGCATCGGCGGCTCTCGGCATCTGAATCGAACTCGAAATGTTGTTCACACATTTCGAGTTGAATTAGTGAACGGGTATCATGAATGGAAAGCCAAATGCAGTGGGACTCTGGTCGCGGACCACATGCGGTCCTCGCACAATAATAAAGAAAAGCCGCCGACAAAATGCCCCCAGTTCGTATCATTCAAAAGTCAAGAAATGCGCAAAACCAAAGGCCCGGCAATCGTCATCGTTATAATAATTTTGTAACGTTTCACGTGGCGTTCGAGAAATTGAAATCAGCGTGAGGCCAGCGATTGCAGGCGCTGCGATTGTCTCTGTGGGCAATCGGGAGTTGTTGTGCCTCAGCTCAATGTTGGGAAAAATGCAAAGCCAGCGTTCAAGTGGGGTTTCGCTTACAATGCCGATGCTGGTCTTGTGCTCACAGAAATACTTTGACGGCCATCGGGAGGGCAAGGCACATATTTCATCTTTAATTGGGTAGGCTGCGTAGTACTTCAAATGGAAGGAATTTTTACACTCGAATAAAGTCGTGTTCTTGGTATTCATCATCAATTTTTGCCCGAGCCCCGACCCACGCACGCTTCGAGCATCTTTTTTTGGACTAAAGTTTAACCGGCCTAGTCGGCTGTCAAGTCCATTGTTCAGCTCAGTTGCTGCCTGTGGCAGCTTGACAGGCCGAGTGACAGATTTGCCCACAAAACAATTCGTGAGCCATGCGAACTTCTTCTCCACTAAAAACTGACCTCGAGGCCAAATGGGCGCCGGCACGAAATTGGGTATGCGTTAAATGCAAAGGCTGACAGTGGCCCACATACATATATGCACACGTATGCTCGCTTGGCCTTTCTCTCCCACAGTTTCCAATTTATCCTTTTCAACTTTATTCCTCTGTCGAGCGTATCTCGACTGTCGAGAAATGACACGAGATGCTCTCCTCTAACTGCCATCTCAGTTCATTTCCTCTTCTTGCTAAGCAAAAAGTTCGCTTTAGGCTAAAAATTAGCTCTTCTAATATGCAAATCTTTGAATTATCACAATTTTATCAAAAGGTAAAGTTAAAGGTAAAAAACAAGTAATTGACTAATTATATAATTATAATAATTATAATGATAATAGTATTAATAATAATAATATTAATAATAATAATATAATAATAATAATAATAATAATAATAATAATAATAATAATAATAATAATAATAATATTAATAAAAATAATAATAATAATAATATTTATAATAATACTAATAATACTAATAATAATGTTAATAATATTAATAATAATTAATAATAATAATAATAATAATAATAATATTGATAATAATAATTATAATAATAATAATGATAATAATAATAATAATGATAATAATAATAATAATAATGATAATAATAATAATAATAATAATAATAATAATAATAATAATAATAATAATAATAATAATAGTAATAATAATAATATTGATAATATTAATAATAATACTAATAATACTAATAATAATAATAACGATAATATTAATAATATTAATAATAATAATATTAGAGTAAGCTCAGTGTGCCCTAAAGTTAGATGGAGAGAGGGGCGAGCCTTGGCCTACTTATATAGAGTCTTCCTCTATTGGGTAACATCTTCATAGTCATAGTGATATCACAATGAATTCAACCCACTGTACTTATATAACTGGTTCCACTGTACTTAAATGCATACAATCGACTTAACTGATGTAAATATTGTTAACATTTTCACATCATCGTTAGCAAACTTACCGGACAAACGAACTTCAGAGCCTACAAAGGAAGCAAGAGTACTCTAGTTGTCTAACCTGACTGGCAGATACCCTGAGTTTTTGATATTTCAATATTGTTTAGCTCTTCTACACATAAGATCTGATTGAAATTTGCAAGGCTTTAATAAAAGATCCAACTGCCAAGGCACAATCCTGATATATTTAAGTTGAATTGAGTTTTTGCCAGCTTCAAATGAGTGAGGAAAATTTCGGAAATCGAATATTTTGTAATTAGACTTTTTCATTAAAAGAATCCGCTTCAGTTGTTATGATCCATATCCAAAGCTTCAAAAACACAGTGCAAATATTAATTTATATTTTCTACATATATCTAGATCAATGTATATAGTATAGATACCTTCTAGTGGTTGTTGTATAAATATGTACAGAGTCAATATGCTCCATTAACTTTCTCTCGATGAGCTCACACTTTATAAATGGAAGGAAGCTTGCCAGATATTACCTTTGCAGTAATTTAATTTCCATTGCAATCAGCACTTCAGTTGGGAAAAGCTATCAAGGGAGAAATGAGTAAGCAAAAGTACATTGTTTCAGTTTTGGACAAGTTTTGCGAGCTAACGACTTACACCTAGACTGCTCATCAGTATATTGTGCTGCGTAAGTTAACTATGTGTTTAGGCCACCCGACTGGTCAGCTTGGCAGACCTCAGTTGATGGAGCCTTTGCTTGTGTAATGTGTCCATTTGCCACACGGAAGGAACAACTGCAAATCAAGCCATCAGCAGCCGTGGCTCAACCTGTGAGGCTTCAAATGCAAAACTAATAACGGGCAGAGCCTTTCAGGTGCAGTTGAGTCCACTCGGCAGGCGAGCTTTATAAGTGCAGCCATAAATACGTCATTAACTGAGGCTATGCCAAAAGTGTTGCAGCGGCAACAGCATAATAAATTAATTATATGCAACATCAGAGAAGCCCTAAGTAATGTTTCGATTGCCTCAAAGATGATGGGGATGAACCCCTGTCCCGCTGCTGTCCGTCGCCGTCTCCGCCCATGTTCCGGGCCCCACCGTGAGCGTGAGCTTCTATTTGCAAGCAGTCAATGTTGACGATATGCCAGAGAGACAGAGAGCGGACGACCCTCCCTGCTGATCGCGCCATGCCGCTCCCAGTGGCTGCCACTCTTGACAAGCACGAACAAACAAGGGGCGTGGACAAAGGGGGGCCGGGGGCTCGGAGGGAATAGTTTAGCATGTGTGGCATCGCATGGCCAGGCAAGGAGCAAAGACTTGTGTCTGAGGCGAGGCTACGAGCCAACCAACTAACCAGCCAGCCAGCCAGCCAGCCAGCCAGCCAGTCAAACAGGCAATCCATCCATCAGCCGCTGGCAGACAGCAATTGCAAGTTGCAAGTTGCCAGTTGATGTGAATACGCTAACAAAGTGAGTTGCATAGACTCGCGAGTGCGTTTGTCAAGTCTCTCGGCAGACGACAAGTCCCATTACCCACATAGAGTATCAGCAGTTCGTTGTCAATGAGTTAAGCTGGTTACGGGTTTAATATTTGTTGCTGTTGTTACATGGTTAAAGACTCTGGCACAAATGTTGCTGACATCGTCGACTGGCAGCCCGCTTCTAGTTGGAAGCGAAGGCCCGGCTCTTATTGGGGCGTTCTGATTGGAAAATCAAGTGTGCGCATGTTTGCCTGCTTTTAATGGGCGACTGATGGCTGCAACATCGCTAATTGCGAATGCTTGACGCATGTTGCAGCCACTTGGCTCAGACACGGACAGCAACAACAACGATTTAGACAGTTCAGCCAAGTCATCCAGTCAGTTGGCAATCAAGAAAGAGCAGCAGCAGCAGCAGCAACAACGAGTGGGGGCAAGCGAGGCACGAACTCTTTAGTTGCACAGCTCTTGGCGCGTTGCGTGATTTTTAATTAGTTTTCTTAGAAATTAAATTGTTAATTTGATCGACGCATTTTCTGCGCGCTGCTCCGCTGCTAAGTGGCTACTCTTCTTCCTCTTCCTCTTCTGCTTCTACTTCGTGTTGCTTGTTGCCTGTTGCCTGTTGCTTGGCTCTTTGTCTACTCATTAATGCCAATTCTGGCGCGCCAGTGTTGACGCCTGCCGCGACACGACAGCCCCAGCCAGTCCGACATTAGATACGGCCATCACTCAACAATAACAACAACAATTGCAACAACAACAACAACAACAACAATAGCAACAACTTCAGCAGTAATATATTGCATTTTTCGCTATGCCAAGTTTTATGGGTCTTGCGAGTAGAAGAGCATGACGTTGCGCCTGGCTTGGGATCTCGGCAAGATCATAAAATATGCATAAGCGCATATAAGTGGAAGATCTGAAGGCAGATAATCGGGCATCACTGCATACGTATATAGCTCACATGCAGCGATAACAGCGATGTGCAGCATCTGACTGGCTGCATGATACCCTTGCTATGGAACACAGCTCAAGATCTCTTCTATAATATTTTACGTGGCGTGTTCGCGTTGCAGCCTAAGCATAAAGTGGGCGAATCTAGCAACTGCTCTCTTTGAATGAAAGGCCTTCTAGCACTCTATACCCGTGGTACAGAACCTAAGGAAGCAGTCTAAAGATTAGCTAGAATTTTTCTCAATGACCATGGACCCACTCTATTCTAGCTAAATATAATAAGGTCATTTGCAAATGTTTGTAAATAGACTGACTCTAGTCCGACTAGAGCAGTCAAACTTATTCATTTCGAAGACAGAGATCGTCTAACAAAAGTTAAACTCAGTTGCCATAGATATACACCCATCGAGGCCTCATCTCCTATACTTAACTCTATAAGTCTTCTTCTTTAGCTACATCATAACCTAATCAGTTGATATATGAAGACTTGTAATCAATTGGATTCAAACGTCCTCAGTGCAGTTCCAGGAGGCACGTACGGAAGTTCTGCTGCGGAGTAGTCCATAAAGCGTAGCTCGCTTTTGTGAAAGGCATTTGCATTCGAGTCGAGCTGCATGCTAGACTCAAATTAGAAGAAGCTTTGGCCCAGTCTATGACGATTTTACGACATTTTGATGGTCGTGCGAGAGGGTGTCCAACAAGCAGAGGGCAGCCGTGGGCAAAGTCGGCTTTGAGGCATGGAGCACTCCGTTTGGAAGGCCATCTAAATTGGCGCAGTCAAACGACTTTCGCCCGCAATCAATCAACAAACTGTCAGCCCCAGTCCTAGCGAACCTCTGGCAACCGCTCCAGCCTCGTGGTGGTTGCATGTCGATGATGTTATCGCATTTTGTAGTGTGGTTGGGCGGTGCTGCTGTTGCTGCTGTTGCTGCTGATGTGGTGCATGTGCATGTGTCACTCGCTAGGCAATTAAGCTCGAAAATGCCAATTAACCTTTGAATGCCATGCGTGGCCACGTAGCCCTTGGTGCATTGTGTACAGAGCTCACTGTACAGTGAGCACGGGTTGTTGCATGTATGTGTGTGTGTGTGTGTGTGTGTGTGTGCAGGGGCCGAAAGATAAAATAATTACCCAGACGCATAACTCGAAAGTAAAATATAAAATTTAATTTATGCGCGCACAGAGCGAAAAAGACAGCCAATTTGCAGAGTGGCAGAGGCAAAGCAAGAGAGGGAGAGGGGGAGAGTGAGAGCGAGAGGGCTGTAGAGAGAGTGAAGGGGGCACGGTCAGTGCAATTTATCTCACGCGGCTTTTTGTATAAACGACAAACAGAAATTGAGCATCTTCCTTTGCTCCACTTCACTCTGTGCAACTCGCTCACCCCCTCTGCACTCCCCCCCCCCTCACTTTTAGTCAGCCCTAAATATGAAATAATTTATGACGCGACATTTTCATCAGCAATTCGTTAAAATTCATGCATATATGCATTTTAAAGCAGCTCGACTTTTGCCACGACTGCCCCTCGTCCTGCTGCAGGCCCTGCAGGCACTCCTTGGCGCTATTTTATAAATTTATTAAGCTGCATGTCGGTGGGGGCAGGGGCTAGGGTAGGTGGGGGCTCACTGTCTGGGGTCTGGCCCTGGGCGTGTGTTGTCGGGCCCAATGAGTGGCAGACAAAGCCAGGCGACGACAACACGAATTGCATGCAAAATTCTTATTTTAATCGATGCAAATATGCAACAACAGCAACAGCCACAGCCGCAGCGACAGCCACAGCAACAACACTCGACGACGTTGCTGCTACGCAGTCGGTGTCGGTGGTGCATGCAACAACGGCAGCCACTCCAATTTTATATGATGAACTGGAAGCAAGGCAACCCCTGAGTCTCTCCGTGTGTGTGTGGAGGGCATAAACAGTGAACCCGAACATCGCGATAATAAATCAATTTTTACAATAAACAGTGGCCAGCAGCACGTTGCCCCACCATGCACAGTGGTTGGCAGACAACACAAATATATAATATAGTTAATACAGAAAGATAGTAACTCATGTTTCTGTATTAACTATATTATATATATAATGTGCAAATAAATACTTCAGTTTGATTTTTAAAAATATTTTTTGTTAAATTTAAATTTAATTTTATATATTTTCGTATTCAAAATAAAACTAAAAAATGTTGATTATTTTTATTCTTTAAGATAAACTAAAATAGAAATGGAATTACTTTTGTGCAGAGCTTGAACCACTGTGCATTTTGGTGTGTTAAACAGATCTTAGGGCAAGTGGAGTCTATCTCATACCTTTCCTCGCCGCGGCAGAGCGACATAATAAATTAACTGCCCAGCAATTATTCTCACATTTTCGCAAAGTGAATAAAAATGATGTGGAAAGCATGAAAGAAACGAAGCGAAAAGCACGAAAAATTTCGTTGCTCAGCCCCATAAGTTCGAGTCTCGAAAGTGAGAGCTTACGTAAGGGATTAGCCAGCGTGCCACGGGCGACTGACCCCTGTCACCCAAGCCCTTGCTTGGTCAGAGTGACAGAAAGCGAAAGAGAGGGAGAGAGAGAGAGAGAATTGGAGATGGAGTCTAAGCGAAACCTTTCCCAAGCCCGAAACCAATTGCAATGCAATCCGACCATTTGTTTCTGCTGCAGTTAATCAAAATATCAAATTAACTGTCGTGTCTGTGGCAAATAAATCAAAACAAAGCCAGCTCAACTCTAGGCAGCTCTCACTCCCAGCCACATGCTGCGCCTCCTTCCAGCTTGAAGCGCGCTTATGAAAATTTCATGTGCGCCTCTGCGCTCGCTTGGACGATGAAGGCTGAGTTGAATTCATAATAGGCGCAGAGGCTTACGCGATTTTATGAATGAGCTTTGCTATAGAATGAGAGTGGGAGAGGGAGAATGAGAATGAAAGAATAGGCAGTGTATTTGTGTATGTGTGTGCGCGCGTGTGTGTTGTGTTTTGCTTTATTGCGTAGTGTGGTGGGTATAGTCAACGCCTTTAATGGTGATTATTCACTGTCAAAACTTAATGTCCCCAAATTGCAGTTGTCGGCAGCGGCGAGCCATGAAATTGAATGCTGCCCACTGGGCGGCAGGCGGCTGGCGGCAATAGACCAGAGAACAGAAATACAGTGAGTGAGCGAGATGGAGAGAGCGCAGCTGTTGCATAGTTTTAGGCGCGACACGTTGACTGCTTTGCAAATAACACGACAGGCCAAATGCAGCTGGCAATCCAACATGAATTGAAGTCCAAATTCAACTCATTCGCCGGCAGCTGCACTGTGCAAGTCAAAGAGCGAGAGAGTGAGAGGGCGAGCGAGGTAAGGGCAGAAGAAGCTTGTTACCATAAAATTGGTGGAAACGAATTGCAGTCATCGTCGCTGTTGCTGTCGCTGTCGCCGTCGCTGTCGCCGTTGCCGTCTCTGTCGCCGCTCTGGCGGCCGCATTGCAAACTCATCAGAAGGGACGAAGAACTCGCGTCATTGTAAAATGTCTGTAATTTGGACAATTTGATGAATGGTTATTTGCCACGAGATGGCAAAGTGGTCATTATTCTTTATCACTCCACTCGTTGCCCTCTTGTTTTTTGTTTCATTTTCGAGCTTTCTTCTGTGGTTGTTGTTGTTGCTGTTGCTGTTGTTGTCGCTGCATCGTTTTACTTACTTTACATTGCACATTTCGAAGCTCGCTTCAAGCACATTTGTTTTTTCTTCTTTCTTCCAGTTTTTTCCCCAGTTAACTATAATGAAGGGCATAATGAGAATGTCATCAAGTTGGAAAAAAAGCTCAAAGGAAGTTGCATAGTTGCTTTATCATTTCCTATGCTTACGACTTAGCAGCTCAATTTTGTTTAGTGGAATAAGCAGAATCATATATATATATATATAGTATATATATATATATATATATATAAATATATCTTTTGAGAATAAAACCCAAACCCCAAACGTTGACCACATAAGAGTGATACTACTTCCGATAACTTTATCATTTCCTATGCTTACGACTTAGCAGCTCAATTTTGTTTAGTGGAATAAGCAGAATCATATATATATATATAGTATATATATATATATATATATATATATATATATATATATATATATATATATATATATATATATATATATATATATATATATATATATATATATAAATATATCTTTTGAGAATAAAAACCAAACCCCAAACGTTGACCACATAAGAGTGATACTACTTCCGATAACTATACTTCGGTCTCTGCTTAAGTTATCGCTAACATTTAGCTGTTGAGCTTATTAATATAATTTACATAATCGTCTCACACTTACTGAACATGAGCAAATAATTCAAAATTGTTACCACAATTTCAAAGTTGGCCGAAATCACGAAGTTGGCAAATTGAATAATTTGAGCATGAGTCAATTTTTTGCTAGGAAGTTAAAATAAGTAGCAGCTATAGCAATCAGTATTGAAGCACATCCAGATCGGCACCGACTCAACTCGGAATATTTTAATTCATCAAACATTACACCTTGAGCATGAATCACTGCCAATAAAGCCGAGGTGGCTTAAATAATTTCACACAGATGTCGCTTAAAAATAACACCTAAAACTAATATCATAAGCAGTTGAGTTTCTTATAGAACTTATATGGTCATCCAATCTCTGTACCATAATACTTATTGCAATTTTGAGATGGATGATCTAAACATGTTCTATCAATTAATTTATTTTCGACTTAAATTCTATTAGCGAAGTGTCAATATTATTCAAATATGGTCAGGTTTCGATGTTGAAGCTGATATATTAAATATATAAATTTAAATCTTCCTATAAACTTCATAATATAAACCTAATATTTAAAAAAAAGTTTAAAAAAAATGCTATTTACCTTTAATTTTCTCTAATTTAGAGCCCATTTAAAATGGATTAAACTAAACTTGAGCAAAGTTCGATTTCTTAACTTCCTTTAACGCTTAACTAAGGCAATTTCGCTCTATCAAGTTTATTCAATATTTTCCTGTCAAGTTTAAAACTGATGTAGCATTTGGAACTGCCAAATTGGTAACAAAAATCTGAACATTTTAAAACTGTTAGCTTATAGAAATATTATGGAATATTTAAATAAATTTAAATAAATTAAACATATTCAATTGGTAGAGCATTGTGCAATTCGATCAAATGCAGTTTGCTTGCTTTATGATATAATAAATTGCATCTACTCTCTCCCTTTCTGTTTCTGCATGCAGTAGGCGCTCCAGAGGGAGCGGAACTCACCTGGCCGAAACTTAATATTGTCATTATGTGAAGCAGGGCAACGTTATCGCGCAGTTGAATTGCAGGCAGCAGCGTTAAGGAACGCAACAGCAATTGGTTTGGCCGCACAGGCAGTTGGCCCGCAGCTGAAGCCATCTGTTAACTGGGCTGCCAGCCCGTTCTGCGCCGCCTCCTGGTGCGTCGTCTCCTCCTTAGCAATGCGTTCCACTTGGCGGCAAGCCTAATTACACTAGCCAGAATAACAAATGCTGAATTGTGAATAGCGTGATTAGCCCAAGTTGGCCAACTTGGCCACAGCAATGGCCAGCTACATAGCCTCTCGGACTGCGCCGTTGCTCAAGTGCGTATCGAATAGATTTATGTGCTCGTATATCATACGCGTAATTTCTGTAGGCAAACCAAACTTCCACGGCCTGTAGCAATGGCTGAAACACTTGCTGAGCTCACTGCTTCCCTAATTCTATTGCTACTCTCTCAACCTCTCTTTCTCCGTCTCCCTCTGCCTTTCTCACACTTTTGTTATGCGTGACCAAAGCTTTGCTTGCTTTAAATGTTTTTAAAACACTACGAAGTTAAAATTATAGAATGGAATTATCCGAATACGTTAAGTTCTGCACACATCAGACATATTCAATTTATTTACTGACTTAAACGTTAGCTATTGTTTAACTGGCTGCTTCATTTACAAATGAAGTCATCAACAATGACATAGCCTGAAGTAAATCTGGCTTACTTACAATGTGATCAGACAGACGAGCTTAGTTGAGCTGCCAAGAGCGTCCGTCCGTCCGTAAGTTCACTTGTGCACATCCGTATGAACTTAGTGGTTTCTTTAACATATATATTTTTCTCAATTCCTATTTTTAAGCGATAACAAACAGTGTGCTGCAGAGCACACACCTGTGTGCGACAGACCTGGTCACAGTAGCAAATGGGCAACAGCAAAGATACAAGGATAGGAGTCCCTGACTTCGCCGAAAATATTTTTATTTAAAAGTGCACAGTGCCTTTCTGACTAACATAACACATTTTGATCTAGCTCAAACACAGAAAAAAAAGTATTTCTTTAGTATAATATTAATGCGAATGATGAAAGCCAATCACACCAGTTTTATTGTTTGGGCTGCCTTCACTAAATTTCAATGAAAGAGTGTGAGTCCAGCAAGAAGTTAGAATACTTGAAGTTAGACAGAACAGATAGCCTAGTCGGCCAGTTATCTACACACGATAAGTTTGAGCTTACCTTTGATAACTAATAATCCAATGTCTAGCTGTGGGGCTACATATGTTAGATATAATAATCGCAGTTTTATTTCAAGTTTCACTCATTTGACAATACATATATGAATAAGCTTAGTCATCATGTTCTCGAGGTCTGATCATCATTTGAACAAATTGAAGCGAATCACTGTCCCACGCGTTCCAATTAACTCCGTTGTCACTAGCATCATTTTTCGTTCGGTAAATTCCATTGAGATTGCTATAGTTAAAAAATTAATAATTTAATAAAATAAGTTTTTTTTAAAATCGTCATTTAATTACCAATGGTAGCAACCGTTGAACCACCAACCAGAGCTAAACTCTTCTGCGCAATGTCTATTTGAAACATCGTTATCCTCATCAGAAGTTGAGAATTGCATATTGAGGTGGTAATTCATAGCATCAGTCGCATTTCCAGAATAGCTTCCCAATGATTTTAATTTATAGTTTTCCGTCTCCCCACCAATGACAAAATTATTATAACGTGCATATCCAACGTCATTATTAAAGTTTTGTAGATAAATGTATAGCTCGTGTCTCTGGGACTTCGTCAATAAGTGAAGCTTATCGAGACCAATGAAAAATTCCCCATCCAATTTTCCGAAACCTGATCTATAGTCATTCATGTTGCGATTAAAGTTCTCAGAGCCATCTTGACGACGCTGAATAACTGTCCAGCCGGAACCAACCAGACTCGAATCACAGGCCACCTCAAATGGATTCGAACCAGGGACTTTTATTTCGACTGTCTCAGTCAATTTGCCTATGCAACTTGAGGGTAAACTTTGTTTGACTTTTATTTCCCTTTCTGACAACCTTTTTTCGAGATCTTTGATTTTAGCCGCATTTGCCATCTCTTGAGACTTAAGGTTCAATAATTCGAAATCTTTTTGCTTTAGCTCCATATTAAGTCGATTTTCATTTATCTGATTTATATTAGCCTGATTCGAGGCCAACAATTCCTCTTTAGTCAAGCAATATTTTTTCTGTCCATTGCATAAGTCCAGTTGATTTTCGAGTGACTTGAGCTGGTCTTCCTTATACTTCATGGAGGCAGCATACTGCAGGACGGGTTTTACTAAGCCATAGCAGTAGCCCGCACATTCCAGGTCCATATTTATGGAGGCAGTAATATCCTACAATATAAAGATTGTGCTCACAGTTCCAGTTCACACTCAAGAGTTACACTTACGCTATTCTTAGCCAGCTCGCTCATAACGCCTAACAGGAAGAGTGATGGCAGTAGCAGTCGGTACACATACATTTCGAATATTAAGACTGATTAACCCGCACTCTAAGCTGAATTATTTCAAACTGAATTAAGCTAAAGCTTCAGCAATATAATGAAGCCCTCATATCTAAGGCTTGGCAGTTTCTTATCAAAAACTCTGTTCATATGACTCACTTGCACTTTGTAATTATACTCACCGACAAGTTAAAAGAGCTTATTGGTTCGTATTGTGGTTCTGGCTGCTCGTCCGTCTATCAGTTATTTTAGTATTGATCTATGGATCTATCTATCTATGGATCTATCGGCACATAACGTGACCTGCCCATTGGGCTGTGACACCTCTAAAACATCGATCGCTAAAGGAATTGTTGTGCCGATATAGAGTATTACACAGTCGGTTACGACGCACTGACTTTGTCACACTGGTTTATATAGGAAACGAGTATATTGGGTTTATATTATATCCGTCTTGCTGTTCGCCCGTCTGTCTGAAGCATTTTTAACAAGAGACTTGAAATTTGGAAAATTTACTCGTTGGTACCATCAGCGGAGAATCGATAAGCTTTACAGATCTCCTTCCCAGACAGACCTAAAAGTGATGTATACACTTTGCTGTTTTCATACCGTGAACGAGCATCATGCCATCGGTTCCAGACTTGCTACTTGTTTTCACATTATATCAGTCAAATATTTTACTTTGCTGTAGTCAACTTTGGTTGCTTTCTTCAGTTCTTTATTTGTCGTTGATAAAACATACAATTTGTGAAGCAAGAACATGAACAAATATTTTCATTTCTATATAATCTGCACGTATCAGCAGACTTCAGCTTGAATACGAAAATATCCATTTATATTCCTATTCATAGACGGAGAACTCAACACATTCAGACTTTGCTGAAGGCAATGAAAAGAATTAAGAGTCAGAAATGTCTCTGTGTGTGTGTGTGTATGTGCGGAAGTGAAAGATATTTTGCAATGTTGACTATTTCACTATTTTTCTGTGTTCATATATTTATTTCATTAAAAAAAAATAAATTAATATATATACTAAGTATAAATTATTATAGAGTATTGAATCGATGAGCTCTTATATGTATGTAGATGTAACATATATATATATATGTAACTTAAAGATAAACTAACTTGATTCAAGCTAGAAAGAAACAGAATCATTAAATGTGTACACAAATTTGAGCTTCAAATTAAATAATTAATTTGTACAATTTTGAATTTTGAGTGAATCTGTGAGAGTCTATTTATTAGTTTTGTTAGTTAATTAATTTTCCTAAATGTATTCAATTCTACTTTATAGCAAGCTCTTGGTATACTTTAGCTAATATGAATTCATATGAATTTTTTTTCGAATATGATTGGCTTCTGCATAGAACTACATTACCGTTTCAGCTGATACTTGCTATAATGGAGCTCGCACTTAATTTTATAATTATAAACTAATATTATCTCACTCATAAGTAAGAACAATCTATGAATAGACGCTTTAAGCATGTACAATACACTCTTGAGCCTTAAACACCCGACACTGGCAGCATATAGGGTATGTGCAACAGCTGAAGCGACGCTTTAATTGTATTTGAAGATAATTGTAAAATAAGACGAGCTTCAAATAATTGATCAAATAAATGATTTAGTATTGATTTGAAACGAAAATAACTTCGTTTTATTCAGCAGTGTAATGCACTTGAAGTTTCGAATAACTTTCTTTAGTAAAGTCCGATCAATGAATTTGACATTGATATTGACAACTAACACATCATCATGTAATCTGAATAGCAAGTATATGAAAGATGAAAGTATATGAAAGATGATAAGGATTATAACTGAGTCCATGCCGTTGGTCAGACTGTGGTAAGTCATCTATTTAGATAACGACAAAAACTATTAATGGGTAATTTGAAATATATGTATTGTTTTTAACTTCAATCCGAACAAATTTATCATTTTTATTTGATATCTGAATACAATTTCCTTGTAAAGAAAAAGAAAAATCTTCTGGAGTACTGAACGAGTATATTTGGATACTTGTCATGAAAATATCAATAACTCCGAGTATTCTTCCATTTCCTCTTAGAATTTAAATACATATTAAGTAGTTGAGACCACGGAAATAAATAAAATATATAAACAATTTAACGTCATATTCGAGAATTGCATATTATAGAATTTTCGAAAGCGTGACGCTGGATTTCGGGTATTTCCTAGTCGGGTATTTAATTCTGTTCGAACTTTGCAAAATGAGGCCTGAAGACATTTGGCTTGGATGCTAATATTAATGGAGGAATATTGTGTCATTATACAAAAAACAATTTAGACTAACACAATTTTTCAAGGGACTTTAATTTTCTAAGAGTAAAATAAATATTTGTATAGGATTGATTTTGTTTAAAGTAGACGTGGCAACTCTCTTCTATAAGGGTGACTCTGAAAGCTCGTGGACCCAGTCAGTTCAAAGTTAATTGATAATTAGCGGTAATTAGCCACATTTGAACTTGATCTCTTGGCCTTCAGGAAGTTGCCACCTCCTTGAAGTCAGACAACAAGTTGCGTCAGGTTTCGATTGCAATTTTAATCAATCAAGCGAGGTGCTGCCAACAAACTTGGCTACGTCAAAAGGTTAATAGGCACACACACAGACACGCACACATAATGGCAAATGGAAACAATGCACACAAAGCGTTGACGCGTTCCGACAAAAAAGTTACCTGAATTACAATCGAGGCAAAAGGCGATTTAATTGAGACACTTCCACAGCTGAGAGTAGTTGATGGCATGCAGAGTCAAACTGAAAATTGTTCGAAGGCCGACAAATGTTTTCACAGCCAATTTATCATTTATTTGCAACTGCAACTGCAACTGCTACTGCAACTGCAACTGCGTTGCCCATGCATTAATCATATGACTTGTTGACAGCATGTCAACGCGCCGGCCATTGGTCAGCACTCATTTGCAGTCATCGCCCAGCCCAGCCTGAGAACTTACTCATACAGAGCAACAGCAGAGCACCTAGTTGCAGCCAAATATCAGACAATATCCCATAGCAGAAATGTAGCTCAATAAATTTTTCATCAACAATTTCCATTACTTGAACAACTCGTTTGAGTTACAATTCGATAAGCTCTTAGTGAAACGAGTTTTAATTCAGATTTATAAAAACTCAACTAAGAGAGAACCTCTCAAATAGCAAAAGTTATCGAACGATAAATGTGGAGAAATTATCGACTTTTTTTATGTGCTCGGGGAAATATCAAGTCGTAGCTCAATCGTATAAGTTCGCAACTCATTGACTCATACATGGGGACAGACAGACAGACCCTCAAAGCTCAGTACGGCAAACAGCTGAAGAATGTGCAGACCTTAAGAAGCTTACTATATCTTCGTTTGCCGCTTACATACTGTTACTGCTGAGTGGAGTATGATTGATGAGTAAGTCTGAAGTCTCCATTATTAACGTTATTCAAGCTACGCTTAAACAGAAACAAATTATCGATTTTTGTCAATAATAAGGATGTATTTCGATTTCAATTTCAGTCTGTAGACGGTCCGAAAGATAGACGGGCATGTGTAGATTGCCTCAGTTCGTCATACTGATCAGAATATGTACACTATATGAGGTCTGCCAAGACTTTTTCTGCCTTCACAAATCTTTATACCCTAAATCTCCATTTATAGGCATAGGCATAGTCTGCAGTCATATAAATACTATGCAGTCGATGACGCTCAACTATTGCTCGAACTTTATTTGATATATATTGCCATATAACTAACAAATCCGATCGACTTCCATGATCTCATGCAGCTACAGATATAACTTTTGGCTGTTCTCAAATGTCAAGCATCAAAATTGTTTTTCAATTTTCAGTATTCGAGTTCGAACAACAGCAAAAATTATTATTGCTTCGGCTTGATCATCATTTGAACAAATTTTAGAGATTCATATTTCCACACGCCCCAAGCAACGCCATCGGCATATGCAGGACGATCCTCGTCTTTGTATACTCCATTTAGATTACTACAGTTTGAAAGAAACTGAAGAACATTTTATAAATGAATTTAAAGTTTCATTTACTTACCTGAGACCGCAGTTGTTGAACCACCAACCAGAATTTTCCAACCCTGCGCAATTTACAGTCCACCAGTTGTCGTTATCTACATCAGGTGTTGAAAATCGCATATTGAGATTATCAGCCAATCCATTGCCTGCATTTCCGGCAAAGGTTCCCAATGACTGTATCTTAAAGTCTTGCTGCTCTCCGCCAATAAGGAACTGATTATAACGGGCATTTCCCACTTCTTTATTGTGGGTCTCCATATAAATGTACAGCTCGTGTCTCTGGGACTTCGTCAATAAGTGAAGCTTATCGAGGCCAATAAAAAATTCCCCATTCAAATTTCCGAAACCCGATCTATAGTCATTCATACTGCGATTGAAGTTCTCAGAGCCATCTTGACGACGCTGAATAACTGTCCAGCCGGAATCAATCAGACTCGAATCACAGGCCACCTCAAAGGGATCCGAACCAGGAACTTGTATTTGGAATATGCCAGTTATTTTACCTATGCAACTGGAGGATAAAGGTCCTTTGACTTCTACTTCCCTTTCAGACAACCGTTTTTCAAGCTCTTTAATTTTGATCTCATTTTTAATGTCTTGTGATTTTAGCATTAATATTTCCGAATCTTTCTTCCGAAAGTCTTCGCTACATTGATCTTTGCTCTTCTTTCCGAGAGCTATTAGATCCTGGATGTTATTCACAAGGGTTTGCTTATTTACAAACAAATCGGCGTTGGTCAAACAATAATTTGCATGCGAATTGCTTGCTTCCAATTGTCTTTCTAGAGTCTTAATTATCGCTTCGCGGCTTTGGATCTTGGCAGTCAGTTCGTTGAACTGAATTTCCTTCGACCGAACAGAGGCAGCATACTGCAGAAGAGGTTTAACTATGGTGTAACAGTGCGCCCCACACAGCTCATCCATCCTCTTCGATACAATGCAGTGCTGAAATGTAAAGCTCATACGCACAATGACAGATCACACCCACACACACACATACACCATACTTACATCATTCTCATTTATTACCCCTGGCAGGGGTAGCAATAAAACAATCAATAGCTTCCGAAATATATACATTTGATATGTTAGGTCAGCGACTTATTGGCAACACTCCGTTGAAACAAATGCAAACTGAATACAGTTGAAGCATTGGCTCCATACTGAAACGCGCGTCAAAGATGAGCTTTGATAGAGTCTACTCTAGGCATATATACGCGATGCATTGCTATTATCAACGATATTTATACTGGTCAGCGAAAGTCAGATTAAAGAGCTCTTCTACTGCGCTATATAATCGGCTGGTGAAGGAAGGTGAAGTGCAATGTGGAAAGGCAACTGATTTGTAAATTCAATGTTCCAGAGCTGAGTAACATATACTTAATAATAATACTTACTAATCCTAATGGAAACAACTTTACAGGTCTTTATTTTTTCAATTTTTGATCAAAGATATCTTGAAATCTAATGTGATGAAGCTATCTTAGCTGCGGACAAGAGGAAAGCCGCTCTTGTCTACGTCGAATTTTATAAAACCTATGTGAAATAAGTAATATAAATAATTTAATTGTAAACACTAAGTAAGCATAGTAGTGCGAGCTTATCAGTTTTCGCTTCGTGTCCTTATACAATAATTTTCGATACACTGATTTAACTTTCGAGACATATTTTAAAGACAATTAACTAAGTCTCTGTAGAAGAACTTTACAAAAAATATCAGCTCTGCCCAAGGCTTAAGGCATATTCAAGTCGGGCATTCCCGATTAACGAACTTTTACTTGTTGAATTATTTTCTAATTATATACCTTATATTCAGGGCGGATTTCGCTATTAAACTGAAAAGATTTCCATTTCTGCTTTGCATTGTTTAGATAAGTAAGGGCAGAGTAAAGTTATTAAACGCGTGCAGGGTCTAGATGGAGTTGCAAAGGTAGATTTTGCTTCACTTTAGTGTATTAAGTTTACTTCACAACAAAAATGAAAAAATAAAAAAAGAGAAAGAGTGAGAGAGTGAGAGAGAGAGAGGGAGAGAAAGAGTATATAATAAGGTCATCAATCTCAAGCATTACTCTTTATTATTTTGGTGCTCTGACAGCGCAGACCCTTCACGGTTCACGGCACAGCGAACGAGTTACAATTTGCAAAAGATTTGACGCTACCCAAAGCTAACATCATTAATTAATGGCCTTTAATGTGGGTAGCCGTGTGGCAGCAGCTTATTGTGATAATCCATTATCATTTTGTATCGGCATCGGGACAGCATCATTAGCCAAGCAAATTGGCGACTGCAAGTGACTTGCACAGCTCCATAAGCAGTTCGCATTCCTACGACATTTTTCACAATTTCTCACATGTTCCCAGCAGCTGAGCCAGGCGTCTCGGAGCTAGCGTCATTTATAAATAAGTGTTTCCGCTGGACAAAGGAAAGGAGGCTACAGCTACCGATACTCGTTCGCCCGTCTATTTCTACCTCCGTCCGTTCGTCTGCCAGGCTGTCGTCTGTCAGTGGCTTCGGCGTGATGAGATTTTTTTGATTGATGTCGAGTGCCACGTTTGCTTTGACTCTTAAATTTTTATAAATTATCATTTTCCATCGCTGCAGCCAGCAGACATATTTTTCATGTCAGGCTCGGCAATTGATTGATGAAAATGCGAGGCGTGTTCCACAAAAGCGAAATAATAATATTAATAATGATATATCTATGCAAATTACGTACACGAATTATTAGTTTCATGTTGTTCGAACGACCAACAGCATTCAGTCTCTGATGAATTTTATATTAATTTGCCAATCATTTATCATTTCCATCGCAAGCGTGGGCCTCTGCTCGATGCTCTGTTGGCTTGCGTTCCAAATACTAAATAATCCAGCTACGTTTTACCTACACAAATTAGTTTTGGAGCAATGCACTATTCCAAATTAACGAATAATACAAACAAATATATCTCAATGAATACTGAGGAGAATTAAAGGTAAAATACTCATATGAAAAATCTGAGATATTTTACTGAATATTGGGCTAGCGCATTCACTATTTTGTGTATTATTTATTATTATTATTATTATTATTATTATTATTAACATTATTATTATTATTATTATTATTATTATTAGTATTATTATTATTATTATTATTGTGTATTAATTATATATAAATTTCTTTCTTTTGCATTACTCGAACTAAGTTTTTCTTGGAATTTTCACACAATCTTTTTTAATTCTAACTTCTCAAACTTGTTCATGGCCTGAACATTATTTTATAAATTATATTTTCTGTCATTCCATTTGGTAATCTGAAAAGTTGATAATAGATTACAAATTTGCTATTTGCAGATCGACAACGCGTGCTATCACCGATGACAATGTTAATTTTGAGAAATTTATTCTTTATTTATAACAAGTTAGAGTGCTCTAGTCGAGTTGGCATGACTAGGAGATACCCTAAACCCTTTTATATACAAACATTGTAAACAGAACATGCAGAGTTAATAAGGAGATCGAGTTATCGAATAACTCTGTGGACTTTCAGTCCGCTTGTTTTTGCCAAAGTATGTCTTTGAAATTAGCAATTGGTTTTTTGTGAATTTACGAGCAGTTGGCAAGGTATCAAAATCGAAAATATAAGAAATCTTTGATTCATTACAGGAATCTACATAGTATCTGAATTTGCGGTATTCAAGCTATGCTTAAAAAACATAGTGAGTTGATCGATTTTAATCGAAAATTAAAAATGGGATCAGTCATCGAAAAATATGATTGACTCCTACTGCGCATGGTAAACATTTCAAATTTGAAGTCTGTAGTTTCTGTGATTTACGTTACTATGGACGGACAGACGGGCAGACGGACATCAAGTATGTATCTGCTTTGTGGGTGATGTACATAAAAGTTCATAATTAAGCCAAGTTTGTTGTGGCGTGAGCCAATTCGAACAGCCTAAAAGCCAGAGAATATAAATTTATTTTCAAATTAACAATATCTCCAAGATATCTGAAGCATATATTCTAGAGCAAGCATTTTATGCTTTGATCGCAAATCGCTGCTTACAGAGTGTATATTGAGCTTCACTTCAATGTGAAGCTTACCCCAGCTGTTAGCTTACTCCCGCGAAGGCAGCTAGAGTTGGTACAATAGTCAATACTTTAGTAAAAGTTATCAGTTAAGTCTGCCTCGTATGTAAACATACGCAACATTATTCCTCTATTGAGAAAATCAGCTTAGCAGAGGTTCATTTGAACTCGGTTAAACATTTCCTCGAGTTACTTAGGCGCTTTGCGGCAGCCAGCTTATAAATTGATTTAGCTATTTTGGCCAGGAGGCTTGCTGTGTCGAGGAGCGACGACATTCCTTGGAGTAAATCTGTGTGAATTTCAACAACTTCATTTTGCGGTCAAGGCAAATGCCAACCACTTCGAATTGAGACGGGTCAAAGGCAAAAACAATGATGGAATCAGAGTTATGTCTGTGTACTTAAACTTGCCAACTCGCACGTTCCCTGTATTCCCGCTCTGTGGCTTGGGGGCAATAAAACTATTTACAGTTCAATTTGCCATAATATTTGCAGTTAAGACCACAAACGACAAATATGCCGGCAGCAACAGCAGCAGCAACAGCAACAGCAACAACCGCAGACTTTGCAGAAAACCAAAGCCGAGTCTCGAAGCCAGACGGCAACAACTTTTTAGAATGCGTTGGCGCATTCTACGGAAATCAAAGTTTATAGACACATACACACACACAGACAGGCAGAACCAGGACTGCGTATCTGACAATCTACAGACAATAATCCAGTGTTTAGCAAAAGGACCACTCGACACTTTCCATATCACAGACCAACAATAACAACAACTGGCAAGTTATGCAACCAATTTACATACAAAAACAACTCAATAAACGTGTGAAATGCTAACGATTTGTAAAAGTTGCGTCCACACACACACACCCAGAGAAAGAGAGTGAGCTCCTGTGGCATGTGTGTGAATCTGTTATTGGCTTGATTCGAGGATTAGGTGGGGCAGCTGCCCAAGCAATTTAGCAAAGTATTTCCTCGCCGCCCCTAAAAAGTTGGCCACTTTTTGCAACACTTCCTCCTCGCGCCTGCCCAGCTCCTTGCCACACTCGTAAACCGTGGGCTTATTTCTGTAACCGTGCCCGACCACGAAACGGAAATTGTGCATGAAATTTGTCCCCGCGATCTCCTCTAGCATTCATTCAACAACGGCATCGGCAACGGCAACGGCTACGGCGAAAATCTAACTCGATTATTATAATATTCAACTATATAATCCAATGAAAAACTTTCCTAATAAGCTGCTAGTTGAGTGCTCCACTTACAAGTTGACGCTGCCATTCGAGTACACTCACTTCCGTTGTTGTTATGAACCGCAACGACACGACCTCAACTAAGGGACCAGTCCTGGCACAATGGATGTCTGGAGTCAATTTAATGGATCTGCAAGACAAACTTCTGTAATTGAAACTTGGATGTATGCATAAGCATATTCTGTAAATAAAATATATAATGTGTATAATTATAGTTAACATCTATAATCTATATAACATTACCTAAGGACTAATCTGCGACTCAGTCAAATACTTTCGGCATATCTAAATAGAAGTTTTATTTGAAATAATATATTTTCATTTATTTAATAATAACGAAACATTTTCCATTTTCGTAAATAAGAATTTTATACTTTTCCGAAAGTTTTTAAAATGTTGTAATAAATGCATCAAGACATAAAAAAGTCCAGTCCATCTATAAAGATAAGTTTAGCTGATGTAATGCAATGAAAATCAGAATTTTTCCAATGTGTGCGAAATCCAATATACATAATGTTCCGATCAAAAGCTAATTTGGAAGATAGCTCCTCCCATTTAGGCATAAAACGACAAAACTTGTAAATACATAATATATACATAATATATATATATATATATTTAATAGCTAATACATGTATATTCAATGTATTTTATCATTAGCTGTACAATAGATTCAAAAGTAACTTCGCCTCATGTGATCCAAAGTGTTCCGTTCATTATACCCTGATCCCATTGAAAATGGGAAATCAGGGTATAATGGTTTTGTGCAAATGTATGTAACAGGCAGAAGGAGGCGTGGCAGACCCCATAAAGTATATATATTCTTGATCAGGACGACAAGCCGAGTCGATTGAGCCCTGTCCGTCTGTCTGTCTGTCCGTCTGTCCGTCTGTCCGTATGTGTGAACGCGTGGATCTCAGCATCTATAAGAGCTATAGACTTGAAATTTTTTTTGTAAGTCCGTGTATAGCACGCGCAGGTCAAGTTTGTTTCAAATATTCGATAACTATTCGCATTTAATTGTTATCGAATAAAAACATAATTGAAATGCAGTTAATAAATTATATCTCGAACGTCTTAAGAGCTAGAGCCTCCAAATTGTGTATTTAGTTTTATGTATATTTTATGCAATTTTGATTTTTGTTGGATTTTGGATACCGGCTCCAAATTCCCCAAATTCTTAGAATTTAAGTTTAGTTGGAACTAGGGCCATTATGTGAAGGCGTTTGAATCTCAACCAAGCCAATAGGATATGTAGATCATATGCTGAAAATTTCATTAAAATCCATTAAGTAAAACAGAAGTTATTAAACAAAACGTTTGGCCAATTTGCAAAAGCACATGTCAGCAGCGCCACGCGCACGCATTTTTCCTATGCGTGTGCACACATACATTCAAATGCCTGTATTCTTTTCTATTCCACGAATTGCAATTGCGATTGAACTGTGCTGAATTATTAGCTGCTACTTATGTTCAAATTTGCAGCTGCTCGCGTAAGCAGGGCAGTGGCTGAGTTGGTAGAGGCGGCGCTCGTGTGCAGCGCGGTCCCGGTTCGAGACCAGTGCAGACGAAACATTTTTTATTGTTTTATTTATTTTTTAATTATGAAGTGGCGGTGTTGGTAGAGTTGGCGCACGTTGCGCAGACAATCCGGGTTCGAATCCTGGTCTCGCAATGTCATTTTTTATTTATTTTCTTTTTTTTTTGAATACTCGATACAAACTACGGCAAATATTAAAAAACTCAGAGGACTGGGATCAGGGTATCTCCTAGTCGGGCACCCCGACTAGAGCTTTCTTACTTGTTTTTAAATGAAGATTGTATAAGAGGATATACCAAAGTTGGTAAACCCAATTTTATTGCTGATAAGCTTAAATATCAGTATTAAGTAATTATTAAATATATGAGAATATATATATACTATATATCACAATTAAATGAACCAGTTTCCATAGAGGTTTATTATATTTTTAACTAAATTAAAAATGATTAACCCTTAGAACGAATTACAGCGTATAAAAGTTGATACCAACCTCACCTATTAGAAGTTATTTCATGCCAATATATCGAAAAGTACAATTAAAATTTTTTTAAGCACAACTGTATATTAAAAAAAACTTTTAATAAAATAAATACTATTAAATTACTACTATTTCTTACTATTAGCATAACTATTTTCAACTATCAATGATAACTAGACCTTTCAGTTGAGACTACATTGTTATTTTCAACTAAATTCTAAGCTTTTAAGTTGTCTTAGTTGTCTCATCTACCGTGAATTGGACACATTATTCTTCTTTATATTAACATGATGTGTATACTGCTAACTATGAATGCTCGATTAAATAATTTTCCTCTTTTCATTTCATTTCAGGCTACCGAGGAAGGAAGTGATGGAGTTTATGAAGCGAATTCATATACTCACCAAACGTTAATCGCTGTTAATCGCAAGATACACCACACTCACACAACTCACCACGCGCAGACACCATATTCACCACTCACCACACTTGCTCAACAGCGAGCAACGAGAGCAAAAACTTTCACTAAGCAGCATGGCATGAAAAATGAGTCAGATGCAATGCGCAACAACAACAACGACAACAACAACAACAGCAATACGAGTCACGCCAACGCCAGCCGCTGCTAACGGTATTTAATGACACATAAAGTCGTCAATCACTCAGCAAATCTCGACATGTCGCCATTGCCTGCCAGTCTCGTAGCGAGTCGCGCTGTCTCAGCAGTGCTCACATCTAAAGCGAGAGCCGAACCCGCACCCACCCATACGCCGCTCTCCCTCTCTCTGACCCTCTCTCCGCTTGTTTTGAGCTCGCACAAACCGAGACGCTGCCGGTAGCAACAATTTGACAGCTGGCCGACAGTTGAAATTAATTGATTTATATGAACAAACGAAAGTGGACAGAGGTGTGGCGCTCTTCCGCCTACTCACGACTACCTACTGCCGACTGCCGATTGTCGACTGGGGACTGCGGACTGCGGACTGCTGGGGACTGGAGACTGTTGCCCCCGATCACAATTCAATATGTTCAATTGGGAAAGTAGCGTCGCACGCATTCCAATTCTTGTTTACCATTTTATCAAGCTGCTGAGACTGTGGGTCATATGCACCTGAGTCTCACACTTCTTGGGGCGCGTCCACTTAAGGGGACTTATCAAGCGTCTAAGTGCCGTTTTATGGACATTGTAATAACTTTGTCGATATGTTTAATTATATGATGGATTGTGACTAGCTGGGTAGGACTCAACAAGTATCTATCTCCTTATCTAGAGGGGTTTTGAAGTGTTTGCCGTCGTCAAATCGAACAGCTGCCAAGCTTAATTGACCCGACCATGGACGCTATCGCTCCATTTGACTGATGATGTCTCAGCCCTGCCAGATCGCCTCAACGATCGATCGATCGATCGACTGACAACTCTCAACTGCCAAAGCTGGCGCTGCATTTCGCCTTTCCCTTTGAACATGCGTCAAAACTAACAAGATGGATGGACTTGAAGGTGATTCGAAATCGAATAGGAACGATCATCGTTCATCGATTGCCAGGCGCTGGCGTTGCCGCACTTGACCAGAGCGATAAGCAAAATGGATCTAAATGGCACCGCCAACTGACTTTGTTGTCTGTTCCCAAACGCCGACCCAATTAATTTATAAGACACAATGATTAATTCATTTCGTGATATGTCTTTTGGGGAAATTGTTCTTTTTATGAGCTCTAATTTTAAGTCAAGCAACAACTTCATTATTATAATCAGCCTCATCTCGGCTCGGCTTACGCATCCCTCCAACTCTTTCACAATCCTCGCTCTCCCTCTCTCTCTCGCACTCTGTATCTGTAGCCTGTGCAAGGCTCTTGGCTTCGTCTTTGTCGCTGACGTCGGCTTGTTAATCCGACTCGTAAGCATTTTGTCACATTTCAAAGTCATTTATCATAAGCTTTCACAACAGCTACCCTCACGCCCCGTTGAGCATCCATGCCATGTTTCAGTCCCATTCCATTCCATTCCGCCACAACTCTGTCACTGCAATGACAGTTGAAGCACATTAATTTTTCAGCACAGAATTTAGGAAAATTGGAACAACAAATTTCTCACTGTGAATGGAATATAAAAGAAAATAAAATACACACTGGCAATATTATCCTCTTCCTCTCCGGCCTTCTCTCTCTCTCTCTGTCTCTCTTTCCTTCTGTGTGTGTCGAGTAACAAGTAATTTTTCATATCATAAATTTTGAAGTCAGTTAATCCCACACGCGGCGTTCGTTTGTCAGCTATGCGCTTTGCTTTGCTTTGCTCTCTGCTGCCGTCTCTTTGCGCCTCGTCTTATTTATGCCTTCCGCTCGCCTCGCCTCTATCTTTATCTGCGTCTCTGTCTTCGCCAGCTGTGACATTTTGACATCTCAGTGATAATTCATACTTTTGCATGTCATACTTAATTATGCCGACAGACAGTGTGTGGGTCTTTTATCATATTTAATTTCTCTCTCTTCTCTGTGTGCGCTCTCTGTTGCCTCAAATTGTTGTACATCATTATGGGGCAAACACACTATGCAGAGCCGTCCCTACCAGCGCGCTAATTACCCGGGCCATTCCCCATCCACCTCATCTCTCGAACTTCATTTATCACATGACAGCGACTGAGGCCCCCGATCCAAGATGATTAATATTTTGCCAAACTTAAATGACATTTCTACATAAAATATGTTTCGAAAGCCCACCAGAAAAGGGTTTTTCATACACCAAGCGCATCAATCATCGTTCCATGCTAGCCTTCCAAAAATAAAAAGGAAAAAGACCATATTTGCAGCCCCAAGAAAAAGTGCTTAGAAAAGTTGGAATTAGTGACATGTCAACAGGGCAGCAGACAAACAACCAACCAGAAATCTGCAATCACGTTTGCCAGGGCTGCTCTACTCTGCGAGGAGTCTACTGGACTACTGACAGCGCTTGGGGCACATTCTTAGATCAAATATTACTTGTAATACAAATTTAGTTGTATTTTATTTAATAAATAAACTTTAAATAGTTATTTTCTATTTCTACTAACAGAGTATATTTTGTATTATTTTATGTAAGTTAACAAAAAAAGTTTCAAATGCCATTGGTCGATAAGCAAGAAAAGCAAAAAGATTCAAACATTTGTTTCACGCATAAAGGTCAAATTTAACAACCCATTCGATCAATCACAGTTAATCACGCTGTCAGTCAAATAATCACTATCAGTACATCACGCAGTCAAACAATCACCAAGTCAGTTAATCTGTCAATCAGGATGTGCATCACTTAGTCAGTCACTAAGACAGTCAGTCGCTCAGTCAGTCAACCACTAACGCAGTTAATTATGAATTTAGTCAAGCAATCGGTCAGTGAAGCTCTCAATCTGTCAGTCAATCACTCAGTCAGTCAATCAATTAGTCAGACAATCAATCAGTGAGCTACTCCTTTAGTTAAAAAAACCCTAAGCATTCATTCTGTGACAGTCATTCAATCAGGAAGTCACTTAGTCACTGAGTTACTTAGTCAATCACTCTGTCAATCAGGCAGTTAATCACTCAGTTAGTCAATCACTAAGAAAAGTAATTGAGTCAAGCAATCAGTCCGTAAAACACTCAGTCAGTTGATCAATCACTCTGTCAATCAGGCACTGAGCCAGTTTGTCAGTCAGTTAGTAATTCAGTCGGCCAACCACTCAAGCAATTACTAAGTGAAGCTAGCATTCATTCAGTGATACTTTCAGTCATTCAGTCAGTCAATCAACTATTCAGTCAAACACAAAAACTATTTTTGAAATACAAACAAAAATAAATATCTCTTATTAAATAATTTCATTCTGGCAACATTTAGAAAGGGTATTCAAATGGCAGTGTTTCCCTGCTTACGTTTTGATTCTCTTTGCTGTTTCTCGTCTCCACATCGTTGACTGATGTGTGGCCATCAATCTAAACTCTTCATTATGAAGGCGCGCTGTCAGCCGTAATGACCGCAGTAGAGCAAAAAGCGCCGCGCGGAATATGAAAAAAAAAAACTATTGTGCGACTCTCGGCGGGGGAGCCGGAGCGGAAGAGAAGTTGATAGCGGTTGGGGGCACTTATTGCGGGTCACACAATCAGCGGCAATCGTCAATCATAATTTATAAATTGTTGTGCGAGACGATGTAAACGTTGAGTCCGCTATGCATAGAATGCGCATTATGCATAGATACGAAAAGTTTTATTTGACTCATTTGGCTTGTGTATCCGACTAATTACTCAACGTCTCATTAAACAAATAAATGTGTCAAGAAAACATTTGTTTGCTATACATCACATGGGTAGCTTGCCAGCGGGGGCAACGGAAGGCCACAAAATCACATCATGTGAAAATGACAAATCAAATGCGATTAACACATCATTTCGTTCTAGAAACAAACACAGACAGCTGAAGGAAGCGGCAAGCGAGGAGCATCGCTCTCGAAAGGTCTCCCAAAACAAAGACTTTCGAAACATTGCCGTGCATTAATCAAAAAAATCACCTGACAGCAAAGCTGTGAGCTCGAAAACTGTTGAAAATTGTTGAATTGAAAATAAAAATACTGTTCAAAGATCCAAGAACAAATTCGTGAACTTCTACCCAGGGATGAGCACATGCATTAGTCGAGATTTTAAAGAGCACAAATTAAAGTGTTTAACAAGTGTAAACTTAATTAGAGAGATTAATGCCAGATAACGCTGAGAGCGAGTTGATTGGATCGGGCAATGCTTAAGGTCTGTTCCTTCAATCAAATTTGGCTTAAGTCTGCTGTGTCCAATGTCAAATAGAAAACCTTTGGTTCATCAAATTAATCTACTCATGGTACTTGAAACTTTAAATAGTTACGAATTACAAGATATAAAGTACAGTAGAGAAGCATTTATTTTGCTTGTATTGTGTTCTAAAGTTAACATAACTTCATTAATCTTAGCTTGTTCAGTTGGCAACTGAAATACAAACAGGTTTGCAGTAGATACAATCATACAGTCTATATACATTCTCTAATAAGCATAATTACAAAAATGATTTTTAATTAATAATTTTGTGAATATTATTAATTGATTTATTTATACATTAAAAAATCTTTAGTAAAAAGTTTTAGCAGAATGTGTATAAAAGTAAGCTGATAAGCCAAGCATTTTCAGTCATCACATAGGAAAATGTGAAACTATAAAACTTAATTTATTTTAGCATAAAACTTTGGTTTCAAAAGAACTAAAATTTCCTTTACGAAAGACGGAACAAGTTAATAGGATACACAGCGCAGAAGTTGATCAAGAATGAGAATATTCAAGACATGAAGCGTATTCTCAGGCTCAACAAAAGATCTATAACATCTACTACTATTTTCAAGAAATATTTCTAATATTTAAAGGAACTGCTCCTTCGCAGTAAATAGAGTTTATTTAAATTGTTATTTACTCTATCAAATGAAACTTTTTAATCTAACAATAATCTTTAGTTGTTTCCTTTTTCTTAGCCTCACATATATTAACATTAAAAAGTCTGCTTATCTGCATTGGTTTAGATGTGCAGTTGATATCAATATTCACATCATTCGTATGATCTTCTTCTTGCGAGTTTTTCCTCTTGATAAACTAGTTCAAGTTCTTGACACGGTTGCTGTATCCATTTATGCTCGGCTCGTATGATCCAATTGCGTCGAAAGCTGTGCCGTTCTTGGCTGTCACCTTTCTTATCTGCGAGTCTGCTGGCGGACATGTGACAGCAACAACGACAACAGCAACAATTGCTCTAAAAACAACATCAACAACACTCACAATGCGCTCGTCGTGCAATTTATTGGGCCCATCAATCAAGTGGCCATACCATGGATACATTTTGTGTGGTGTTGTGATTCTCCGCAAATAATTGTTGCCATCGTTGCACATTGCACATGCCTGTCTCTTTCTCTGTCCATCCGTCCATCTGTCTGTCTGTCTGTCTGTCTGCCTGTCAATGGGTGTGGTCACAGTTGCCTGCACATAGTTTATGGCCCTGGTTGCCCGTTGCTCAGCAATCGTCACTCAGCGTCTGCGTCTGCCACAAAAAAGGCCAATCATCGATCATGGTCATCATCATCATCATCATCGGCATCATCATGAGCATTGCTGTCATCATTATTGATGAGCTACAGTGAAAAACAGTCGTCAGTCAGCTGCCCCACTCGACCAAGATAATATCTTTTGCAACAAATTTTTGACAGCTTCGATGCGTTGCCTCGTCCATTCCTGTGTTGCAACGCAATGTTGCTCTGCAACTGGAGACCGACTCCGAGTTGGACTCGGACTGCCTGTCTGGCTGTTTGGCCGTTTGGTTGGCTGCCTGTTGGGCCCTGTCACATTTATCACAAATTCAATGAATAATAATTTTTGCACGCTGTGTGATGTGACGTGCTAATGTTATCTGATTGGAATCGCTGATGAAGCCGGGCCGGGCAACAGGGCACGGAGGACCTTGCCAACGTGCTGTCAGTGGAAGCTCTTAAGTATTAAATACGTGGCCATTGGCTTGGCTTTTGATCTGCCATTTTGTATTATATAAATTGAGTTTGCGATAAGCGAACGAGCTCATAAATTTAAAGCCGCGATCATTTCCGGCTTTATGCACGATCAACAACTCATTCCAGAACGGAATTTATGGCTCAGCTCTATCTACACTAAGTGAACGTCATATGATGCGATATCTAACCCTTCCCTATTTATATTTGCTCTGGCGCCTACTGGATCAACCTTTGAGCGTACCTCAGCCCAACTTAGCAAAAATAAGTGAAGTATTTATAGAGCTCTACGAAAGACCAACATATGATCTTGCGCTCTACCTACAAGAGGAATATTTATGGGGTCGATCTGACACCTTATCAAGTATATAAATATATATCTTTATATATACAGTTTACTTTGTGCTTTGCATATATTTTTTACAATTTATTTGTTTTTACTTTGTGTAGAGCACTTATTTACAATTGGAATCTTAAATACCTGCGCAGCACAGCGAGGTCGATGATATTTTTCAATCAATTCAAGTGATCAATCAAATGAATTCTCCTACACATTCACAACAATGCAGACAGAGACAGGGCCAGAGACAGAAACGTCTGTCTCTGTGGCCATTTGTGTTTATATCGCTGAATCTTAAGTGATCTTCAGGCAGCTCGCTCTTCGGTGTCCCCCTAACGAGCTGAAACTGAATTCGACATGCTTGCCCCCAGACTAATCAATTACAAAGAGATGCCAACTTGTCAGGGAGCCAACAAACAGTCAAGGCGGCGAGAAGTTAGCGCCAAATTACTTTTAGCAAAGTAAATCAACTGTCTGTCTGTTGAGGAATTCGTCAGCGATTTCAAAAATGTTGTGTGTACAAAAGACTTGTTGACAGATCTTAATTGTTGAGGATTTCTCCCTCTCTCTCTTTCACTGTTTGTCTGTCTGTCTGGCAAAAGTAAGCCTTACAAACTGTGTAAGAGTTCTTCAGCTTGACAACGACCTCTCTATCTATCTGCTGCTAGCTGTCAAGGTGATTTGCATATAATGGTCAATATTTTGAGTGAGCCGAAAACCGGAAACAAATTTGCAAATGCCTCGAGGCCAAAAGAAAAATAATAAAACTCCCAGAAATTCCCTTTTGTACATGAAAAATGAAAATTGAATGAAATGCATGTGTGGGCGTGGGCGTGTGCGTCTGCGTCTGTATCGTTGACAACGCGCTCGAAAATATTAAAAGCTTGCCCCAGGCGCACAACGACGCCAACAACAATAACAACAAAGTAAGCTCCTACAGCAAAGTAATGCGATAGGGGCTCTTCCGTACGTGAGAGACTCGCATATGTCGCCGCCTGTCAAACTGTCAGCATACGCAAATAACGGTTAAGGATTTGTCAACTGCCAACGGCAACGGCAACTGTAAACACGTAAGCTATGCGCTGCTCGAGAGGGCACGACTCGCCGAATACCCTGCACTAGGCAGCTATAAGGTATGCAATCAACATATTTGCTTGATTGAAGATGTAAAAAGTTAAAAGCTCATCACTACTCGAGGTGTAAGCTGGGCTGAATAAATTTATAAGTCTGTGCAATTGAAGATTTGCAAAGCTTATATTATCTTTTGACAGGAGTATGTATGGGGTAGCAGACTTGTAATTCTTTAGCTTCTAGATTTAAAACTGTTGAAGATATAGTTTTGCCAGCTAATCCACTTGTCGATATATTAATTTACTGTATATTTCTAAGAACTTAGTATTGATCGATAACAGAAATTGTAAGCTAGAGCTGGCCAAGCTACTGTTCAATCAATCTAACTTCCTTCTAAAATTCATAATAAGAAATATTTTATGACAAGCTATACTCAGAGACTCGAACCATTAGTTTCCAATTGTACAATTTGCTCAAGATACATAGGGAAGATTGATCATCTGATGGTATTCAGTCTCAAGCAATGACAGGAGTTACTCAAACGATTCATGCTGAACTTCAACTATAACTTGTGCCAATTATAAAGGAAGTTTTTGAGGATTCATTTCAATGACCTGTGAAATTTTCTATTCCAGCTGATCTCTTCTTATCTAAAATGGAATTTAATATTTCGACCTATTATGAATAGACCATCCCTAATATGCGATCCAAAATATTTGAGAGAGATTTATGTTGTTACAGATGATTAAACAGTTACTCGCAAAACATAAACAAACTTCCCTTGCAGCCGTATAAAAAATGTAAGTATCGCAATAAAAATCACATTAAGTTAATATATGCATGCCAGCTACACATAACATATTCGTGGTAAGTAGTTTTGGAGGTTTTCTGTCTGCTCTTTATCAACCACAAAGATCAAGGCAGTAATTTATTTCTTTATAGCGAAAGTCAACTGTGGCTTGATTTACAGTGCAGCAATATATTTTATATTAATAACCAAACACATTTCCAACAGCTAAAGATAGCCAAGCGCTTTCTAACTCAATAATTGATACGTGTTCTTAAAGCTTTCCTAAAAATATATATTTGCTTTCCACGTACTCGTAAAAATAAATATTGTGATAGTATATTTATTTATATTCCTTAGAGTCTTATTAATGATATGCTCCAATAAACAATATCTCAAACTATAAGTAAAAAATAAGCATATTGCAGTCGTGTGCTGCCGACTGCATAATACACGCTCAAGTTGTTGAAAGTAGACAAAATACATTTTACAAATATCGATAGAGTAGATCAATAGCTAAACTTGGATGATCCTTCATAAATATGGATACACTTTTTTCTGATTTTCCATGCCAATAAGATTAATATATATCTAGAAAAAACACATTTCCGATTTATACTGAGTTGTCACGCATCTCTAAAGGAAATATAATTTATTTTATTATTTATAACTCTAATGTATACAATAGTGTTCATTAAAATAGTAGTGCGATATAATTAAGTGATAAACACAATATAACAAAAACAATTTCAAACAAAAATTTAGATTAAAATATTTTATATTAATTTAGATATTTTCATGAATAAAAATGTGTTTAATTAAAAATTAAAATTTTAAAATTTTAAAATCTAAAATTAAAATTTTAAAACTTTAAAATCTAAAATTAAAATTTTAAAACTTTAAAATCTAAAATTAAAATTTTAAAATTTTAAAATCAAAAATTTAAAATTTAAAATTAAATAATTGTTCATAAAAATAGTAGTGTTTACTAAAAAGTATGTATACAGCGCAATGCTTCAATATAAATAACTTAAAAGAAGAAACTAGTAGTCAGATGCAGTCTCACAGACAATTAACAAATCCAATATACCCCTTTCGCTGCGTGAACGAGCATACAGAATTGAACCGTTAAGAGCTTGAAATGAAATTTGCGCATTCTTTGTTCTAAGTGGAAATGTCTGTCGACATGCTGATTTGACTGATTGATGGACTGGCTGACTGAGTGATTGAGTGAGCGAATGAGTATTTCAAGTGATTGCGTCGCTGTCAATATCGAATGAGGCACATGACTCACACTGAGGCACGTAAACAACAACAGTAAAAGCAACAGCAACAGCAACAGCAACAGCAAACAGTTTATTCGTTATCAATCTTATCAGCAATGTAATGACATTTAACATGCCGCATAAAGACTCCCCAAGCCCAGAAGAGCGACTCTTCTTACCCTCTATCTGCTCGCTCCTCCTCCTAGTGCTGTTTTGCTGCTCGCTGATGAAATTGATTTTCCAATTGCTGCCGTTTGACAAGTTTGCTGGCTACTGGCACGCAAAGGCATTTTGTTTAACGTATCTCAACGAATCGGCTTCCATAGGTTGTTGCTGTTTGTTGTTGCTGTTGTAATTTATGCGCCGGCTCGTTTATTTGACATGTCAAAAGTTGTGTCGCTTGATTGATGACTGCTGTCAACACATATTTTCTAATTTTTTTTCAACTTCTCTTCTCTTTCGACACACGCACACATGCATGGATGTTTGCAGCTAAAATATTTACTGTGTGTGCGGTTAGGCCGCAAAGGGTTTCGGTTGTTGTATTTGGTTTAGCCTTTTGCTAACTGTACTACTGGCTGCCATTCTATGGGTTTTTCTGGTTTATCGATGCTCTCGCTTTTTGCCGCAATGTGAACACATTGCATATTTTGTTTAGCTCCGACACGAGATTGATGAGCTCTGCCCGCCGCCTGTCACATGCTTCAATGGATCGAATGGGTGTCTGCTGCAGTAGCAGTAGCAGTGGCAGTGCCAGTGCCAGAGGCAGGACCAGGGGCCAGGGGCTAAGTTGGACGTTGCTTTCACATCTTGACAGCGGCGCAAACAAATTGTGGCGACAGGAAGTGTGCACAAATACATAGGGACTACAAAACGAAGAGTGCGGGCTTTTGAGTTACGAGGATTACATTTCTGGTGTCTGAATTGATTGATGGCTATGGCAATGTTGCCTGACATTCCAGCTAGGTGAGAGCCCAATATTGAATTCTTTCTGCCCTGACACAGCACTGTAAAGCCAAGCCCCAAATTACAAACACAATCAGCCTGCCAACTGAGACAGCAGTTGTCTGCCAGCCTGTCCAAATGTGGAAGGGAATATGCAGCTCCATCCATCTAGCTTGTCTTGTTTTTACATACATGTCTCTAATTAATGGAATTAGGCAGTCCTTGATTGAGAAAATGAGCTGAGCCTGGTATAGCCAGCTGTCTGTTCTTATGAATGCATCAAGGCCTTTAAATTTTAAAGGTATATATGGCTCATCAAATTTTATCGATAACCCAGTATATTTACTTGTGATCGATAATGTCTTTAAGCATAGCTTGAAGATCGACTAAACCAGAGACTCCAAATCTCAAAAGACTTTTCCTAGTTTTGAGTATGGTTTGAGTATCTCTTAGACGGGCACTTCCTACCAGAGCTGCGTATTGCATTATAACTGATTGCGAATTTTAAATATTTAATAAGTCTATATAACTCATGAGCAATATATATTGAGAACACGATTCGCAGTGCTCGCTAAATACGCTGCAATAGTAGTACTTTGGCATTTTACTGTTGCGTCATGATTACTTGTTTGCTTTACCTTCACAGTTCTTGAGGTTTTCATATTAAATAGTAAAAAATAAGCAACAAAATCAAAGTTAATAATTGTATCATTCTCATACGTTGGCTGCCATAAAGACTATTATCGTCGGTTCGCTGATGAATCGATAAACACCTTGAGTGCAATTAAGTTGGCAAATACCAACGGCCGTTCAATAAATGTTTTGTTGCTAAAGCCAACTAAGCTGATGTCGAAAAAGCCACAATTAACCAACAAAATTTAGGGAAACACCCCACTCATTGTTCGCTCCTTCAACTGGCAATCAATTTCTCGCGCTGTAAATTAACCATCTGACTGGCAACTGGGGCTTGAGACCTGGGACCTGAAACCTGGGACAATGGCAGCTGCTAACTGCCCTGGCTGGCAGGGTATAGCGCGACTGGCGGCTTAAGTCGCCCCGCGCAACTCCCTCGACTCACAATCAGCGCACATTAATATGCACGAAAACCATAAACAATGCAGCAGGCGAGGCGAAAGAGAAGGGGATCTCACTGACAGAGAGAGCGAGAGAAAGAGACAGTGAGGTGGGCTAGCCAGGAGATGGTGTGAGAGGCGTTACAGCAGCAATCACACACACACACACACACAAGCACACACCACAGAGCAAATGCTGCTGTTGCCGCCAAAGAAGTCATCTCTCTCTCTCGCTCCCGCCCACTATGGCGTCTCTTTCGCTCGCTGGCTGAACCCAACTGACAATATTTATTGCAAATGCAGCAATAAATTTCAAAACACCATTCGCTAAGCACCACATGGGGTCTCGAAAATTGAAGATAAATTTTAAGGCGGCAATTTATGATTTGTGAGCATAAGCGTGAGTCTCGTTTCAGCCTCCGACAGCCGCAGCCTCGACCCCGTTGCCAGATACCTGAGCGGGGCAGCGGAGTGCAGAATCTGCGCCTGTATTTACTGCGGACTGTAGCTCTTGGCTACACAGGGCAGACAATCAGTAGAGCCGCTGTTGACAAGTGTGGAGTGTTTGCCGCCGCACTCTTTCGCTCACGACTGGGCCTGGGCACAGTTCCTTCTCATCGAACTTCAAGCTGCCCGTTTTTCAATTGTGTTTACCGCGATTTTACTGCCCGCTGCGCCTTTGACAGCCGCAGCGCAAGCGAAACTGAACGAAATACCCTTGGCCAACCTCTACTCTCTCTACCACAGCTAAGTAATGAAACTGAAGACGGCAATTGCTTTTTGTGCCCAGAACGGAAACTGCATTTTTTGGTTAGATAAATTACCTAGGCAAAAATATCACAAATATTTTATGACCAAATGAAGCAAATTAAGCTCAAGTAAAGAAGATGTGGCTCTTGAGACAAAACTCAACTGAATCAGAAAGTGTTTGATAGGCTCAAAGCGTATGTGAATAGAGTTAGCCTTAGCTTTAGATATTTCAACTGAGAAATCATTTGATGACACATCAACCCTCCTATGGCCTGTATTATTTTTGCACACAGATTAAGAAAAGTATATTAGTTTTGCATATGGATAGAACGTGTGATATTTATGTCTTTATCTATTTATTTTCAATGTTATATCATTTTTGAAATGGTCCCAACTGCTTAAGCTTTATCTTCCTGACTAACTACACATCATCATTAAACATAAATAAATAATTTAAATATTCTTACATAAACTTATCTAATTTTTCGGAATCATTTTCCAATTGTTTCGAAATAAATTTGGACATTTTTTGGCTATTGACAACATGCTTATGAAATATGCATTGCTTCAGTCTGCGAGAGAATCAGCACTATAAATAACAGAGAGATAACTCAGTTACCTAACAACACGAACTGAATGCTGCTCTGGGGAAGTGGATAATTGAAGCGAGTCGATTGTGCCGCGGGCTCTGCTTACAACAACGTGTTGCAATTATTCACTGACGAGATTCCAAGGAACCTGAAGAGCTGCTGCTGCTGGAGCCGGAGCCGGAGCCGGAGCTGGAGCCGGAGCAGCTGGCAATCTTCTCGCCATGCAAACAATCTGCTTGGAGTCTACAGCAGCGAAAAATGGGAAAAAGGGTTTATGAATGCGCACATGAAAAATGGAACATCGTTAAGAGCAATTCATAATGAAATACGGGCCAAGCACATCTATGTCTGTGTATTTGGCTGAAGCCGAGCCGACGACTCCGATTAGGTCTTGGACTTTTGCACCCAGGCGGTCGGCTGTATATATATTTTTCTGCTTTGCTTTTCAAATTATGACTACAAGCAGGATATTGGGTTAAAGTTGTTTGTGCTTGGCCATAAAGTTTGATGCCGCCTCAGCTGATTCCTGGCCTCGACCACAGCTGGCGGCTGCCCGGTTAAATAAAGCTGTTCGAGGCAACGGCATTTCAATCAGCACAGCACAGCACAACAGAGCAGAGACCCCAAGACCCAAATAGCCTACCCACCTTATCAATAATATTTTTCCATACGAGCATCCCAGCGATAGGCCATAAATACGAGTCCAGGCGAGTCGAGTGGCTAGGGAAATTTATAGAGTCTGTTGCTCGGGCTGTCAGGTGAAATAAATAATAAATTCGTTATATTGGCCGACAGCAGCGGCTTTCAACAGTCCACAACAACGGCAAGAGCAATAGCCACAGTCAGAGCCGTAGTCAACCAGCCAGCCGGCCAGGTCCACATCGCAGACTGCAACAAAGGGGCGTATGATGAAGGCACGCCCACGATGTAGTCATTCCTTCGTTGTGCTGCATGGCCCCACGGCCAGCAAATTTGAATTCAATGAAAGATGAAATCATTAGGTTCGAGGCAATTTGAAGGCTGAAACTTTGACCAAGGCATGGCTCAGTCGTGCAAAGGGCTGACAGAAGGGTTTCGGAGGCGTTGTTACGACATTGCAATTGATGTCAGCCAAGTGGGCTGTGGAGTCTGCAATTAAGAGCAACTTTCTGCCTGAAAGGGCCACACACAGAAAGCACAAAAAATAAAATAACATTTAAAACATAGCCGTAAAAGTTGTGCCTAATAAGCATGATCCAAGCGGGTCTATCATGCTGGGGTAGGGCCAATGCTGCATGCCACAAAACGGTGGCTGCCGAGCACCACAATCAACTAACCATATTGCATAGCATTGCTGGCACGTTATGGCCGGCCTAATAAATTTTAGCAGCAGCGCAAATTTGCCCAGAGAGTCGAGCCTGGCACCGAGTCGAGTCGAGTCGAGTCGAGTCGAGTCGAGCCTGGTTGGACAACAAAAGCGCACATAAATCAACGATCAAGACAATTGCCCTGTAATAATTTGAACTTCTTAAAGTTGTAAGCCGGCCCACACTTCTGCGCCAGCAGTGAGACCAACACCGATCTGGCGGCACATAAAAATAACAGCTTATCGGCTAAAAGAATCGTGTCGTAGCACGCCTACCAACTCAAAGGCATTAAAATATGAAACAACAATTGCAAAACCCAGCCGCGATCCGCAGCCCAGGTGAGGGCGGGCACTACCCCCGGGTGAAATCAACAGCAGCAGCAGCAGCAGCAGCAGCAGCCGCCACAGCAGTCGGACGGAACTTTTGGGCCTGGCTAAGTGCCGTGTGGTAGGCGGCAGCCATTGGCAGCGGCACGTTTTCTTAGCGACGGCTTTGTGAAATTCCTTAGCTCCCCTCCGCCCGCTGCCGGGAGACAGCCGGCATACACAGCTTAACGAAAGATATATAGGTGTATCTGCAAAGCGCCGACTAAAATCGCCATTGTTCGCGCAAGCCATTGCAGACAGTGGGTTACAACTTACTCGACAATTCGAACTGCATGCGATATCTCAATTTGGGAACTCATAAAGCCAATAGGGATAACAGCGCGAGCTTTAAAAGTCGATCGTTGTGTACTCTCTCGACTGCCATGCATCAGTGGGTGGATAAAGTGCAACAATGATCTATAGCAGCTATGGCTCAGGTCTGCTTAGATATGACAGAATGGTGCATGGACAGGTGTCATATGATAGACCAATGAAATGCGCACAGAGATATTTGCAATGGTTTCCTCTTGTCAAATCTTGTTTTAGGGTTCGCATAGTCTACTCTCTTAATATGAGCCCTATGTAGGATACATATATTACATAATAGTGGACCTACAGTACCTGATATCTTAGTCTTATTCTCTTTCCTGCAACATTTGAGGCATTCCTTGACGAATTAAGTACTCCCTAGCACCTCCGCTCTGATAGACCTTTAGCCCAAGCAAAATGCCCAAAGCAATTCAGAAGAAAAGAACTTGTTATCTCTCATCCAATTAACATTTGAGTGTCTTGATATTGCTGTTTGAGAGCTAGCTATAGCCAGTTTGAGAGCTAGTCAACCAAGCGATTAGCGTCAGGCAATTGACTTTTCGTATGCCAATCGAACACACAATTCATTTACACAAACAGTGCTTAGAGCACACATCTTTCAATGTTTATCTAAAATATTGGTGTATAACTAATGCAACTGGCAGGATGACCTGCAAGCAGCCAACCTCGCAGCAGCTTGCCTATCTAGACGAGCTGAAGCAGCGCCTGCTGGATCTTCGCAAACGGCAAAAGTCGTTTATGGTGGAGACAGCACAAATTCTCCGCAGTATTAACAACGATCAGGCAGCGTCACTATCGAAAACGACTTCGATGATCTCGGTTCAGGCAGCGCAAGAGCTTGATAGTCCGGAGTGCGGTGGTAAAATCAAGCAGCTGATCAACCGTTTCGAGGATCTGCGTCAAACATCGAAAGAGTTCACCGATCAGCCCTTGCCCGACGAGCTAGTGGGCGTTGATGTCCGGAAGCTACTCCAGGGCTATGAGCAGCTGATTGTAGAGGGTAACATTTTGCAAAAGTCCTGGATCCTTTTGAGAAAAACTACGGAAAGTTGTGCGCGTCAGACCAACAGAGATGATCCAAAGTTGAAGACTTCAAGCTCAAAACCCTCTTCTTTCGCAGAGCAAACGTCCGACTGCCCAGAGAACGATCTACCCAGTGCCCCCATCGGCTCGTTCCCCGAAACAGAAAAGGTATTTAACGACCAATCCAACTGGGTTAAATGGAACGATGGTTAGTTAACACTCGATAAGATAAAGCGATTGCTCTTCTACCCCTTTATATTCTATAAACCATGAACTTGTAGGTAAATCCAACTGTCAACGTTTCGGAGCTGTACTTCATTTGTTACTTCGCCTTTTCAAAAAGCGCTGCAGGCGTAAGTCTCGGCGAATGCGATGATTTAACAAGCAAACGAAAACAGATTGGGAAATAAGAGAGTGATAGGAAGGTCATTGAAAATTCTCCGTGAAATGCATCTTACAATTAAGGAGTATTTTTATTTAAGTGCTACAAAAACAGGAACTTGTGCTGCAGACAAACACAAACTAAATTGATTAAATCAAACTCCCAGCTAGAGCATAAATCAATAGCCACACCACACATCAACATGTCAATATTTTGCCTAATTAATGTGGGTTGGGCGCGAATCGCATCAATTTCGGGTGTCAAGTGCATTGAGAGAGGGAAACCTCAAAGCTGCGTGTTGGGGTGGGGGAACGGGCGAAGGGGAGAGGGGGAGCGGCGGTAAGACCACCATCAAACGCTAATGTAGCTGTCGCTACATGAGAGGACCGAACGATGGGAGGACGTATGGCAGCAACTGCTGTGCTGACAGCACATTTTAGTCGCTCGTGGGATACCGAAAATAAATCTTGGCATGTCGTGACAGCGAGAGCAGGGACCGTTGACTAAAAAATCTGTAATTGATGGGGTAAGGGAGGGGGCGGGAGGGGCAAAGAAAAAACGAAATACTTTGCCCCACACGCAAAGCGAGAAGTAAACATTTAAATTTAAATTAAGTGGCTTGTTTGGCGTCATCGAATGCAGCAGCTAATGAGACCCGGCCATGGCAAGAGGCGTTGCTGCCAAAGACGCGGAGGAGCCGGCCCAGTGAGTGGCGGTGCACAGCAAACAGCATGCGAGCATCTCAGCAGGAAACCCTCTGCTTAGCCGCTCCATTGAAATTGATATATACATAAATGTATGCCTGAATACATTTACGTTAATGCTCGGACGTAGGAATAAGATCGATGGGGCACCCAATTAGTCGAGATTGGAAAAAGTTTTAGAAACCGAATATGTTTTCTTATTTCATATAGATGTTTAGCATATCGCGTGTAAAGCACTTCCGCATGTAAGACCTGACCAACTATGTATAAAACTTGAGGTATGAGAAGACTACCGTAGTATCGACTCAGTACGAAATGAAATATATTTCGATCTAGAGCTGAGCAAAGACAACTAGTTAATGCCAAGTTAAGATCCCTAACAGAACAAACTTGTTTTTCCGTATTCAAGAATAAACTTCTCTGGGTTTTTACTAGAGTAATTAGGGCTAATACCTAGAGTAAGATCTTTTTAAGTTTCTGTTTTAATTTTCTCAATAAATCTTAACCAAACTTTGTGACATCGTTGGAGTTGGAAATACTACTTCCATATGCCAAATTAAAATATATTTTATATCTGCATTTTTTAAATGTTTTAGATGAAATTATTTATTTTATTTTCTTTCTTTCTTATTCGACGAGTTACTCTAATCTATGAAATGGACGTGACATTCGCCCAATTAGAAACTTATAATTTGAAACTGAACTTGAAAACGTTTAAAAGATAATTTCAAAAAAATTTTAAACACTTTTTGCGCTTGAGAAATTCCACAATATTTTGCAGAAATTTATTGTAAAAATTGTTGAGTTCAGTCTGCAGCTAAACTCACTCAGCTCATCAGGTCTAATAAATTGTAGAGTTGAGAAGTGTCTGCAATGCTAACAGAAATAACTTGACTATTTTAGAGTTGACCTAAACAGAGACTATATTGACAAGACGCCAACTTATGCACATTGCAAGATTTAAAGCCTATAACAGCCTTGCTCTAAGCCTCTGTTGCACATATACGCTAAGATTCATTACTGGCTAGGGGAAAAAGCATAATTCAAAAGCTTGTGTCAAGTAAACACACCTTGCTAACTTATTTGGTTGCACACGCTAGAAGCCGCGTGATAAAAAGCATGTTCGGCAATGAAATGTGGCATCCACATCGACATCGGCATCTGCATCTGCATCGATGCAAGTTAAAGCCCGAGACATGAGACTTTGCAGCTTATCGCGCCGACACGAGCGGCGCTGGCGATGGCTATGGCGATGCTAATCAGCGACAAGAGACGCCGCATGCGGCAAGACGACAACATGTACAACGACTGCGACAGCAACATGTGTTGCAAAGACTGCAACTGCTGCTGATCGACTGGCAAATACCGCACACGCCACAGCACCGACGTTTTGCAAAAACAATTGGCAGTCAGACGACCCATAGGTACTGGGGTACAGGGTATCAAGACAGCTGGCCAGTTGGCCTCACAGCGTCTGCCTCCGCATGCGCTCAATCGTTTTGACCCGCAAAATTTATAAAATGTGCCAAGCCACGAGCTAGCCTCTGTGGCAGGTGGAAACCCACCAAAGAAGTCTACGTCTAGCGATGCAACACCGGCAACTGCCGCGCCACATGCGAGCATTATTCAAATGACATGACGTTGACCTATTGCCTCTCATGAAAATTAAACATCTGCGTGCTCAACTCATTTAGTTGTTTAGCTTCACTTGACTGTTTCCTAGAAGCTTAACAAATAAATACCTCACATTTTTGACAATTTTTAAATGGTTATTTAACTATGTGACGGGAGCTAGGGACAGCTCGAAAATGCCTTTTAGTCATTAGCTTAAAATATTTAATAAATCTGCTACGATATGAATGAAAAGTCTAATTGTTGGCATAATTTGGAATGTGCTTGTGGGAAGTGCCTGAGTAGTGTCTAAATTAACCAATTGCTGGCTGTTTAGATTCGAAGCTTGTCAGAGTTGCGCATGCGCTTTAAACTAACGAATTCATCAACTATCAATGTAACTCAATGACTAAAGATGCAGTTATGAACTTAGAACTAAACCCTCAGAAAAAGGCAGCGGCAGTTCCGTTGTTGCACTTCAGCGCGCTTGCAGAATATAAGGTAACTTGCCGTTGCAGACTGCGAAGGCCCGAGCTGGATTATCACCACTTGGCGAAAAACTATTTTAATATCAGCTATCAACATATATCCTAGCAATCAGGCCGAGTTCTCTCAGCTATTTACCTTTCTACCAATATAAAGAAAATATTAAAGTAGAACTGAACCATGGTTCTACAAACTGTTGCATTTGTAGGCCTATTCTTAAAGCAATGCAAATATACCCAAATCTTAAATTTTATGTTATATATATTATGTTTATATTTTAATGATGTGGAAGAAATTTGATAAAATATATAAAAATGGAAGCTTCTCTAGCACGTGCACAAGTAGATGCTGCTAGTACGCTTGTAAATAAATTTTTCTAAAAGCGCTTTATCTTTTTATTGCAATAGATTATGATAGGTAAGAAAAGTCTTTGAGTTCTCTGCATATTTACATACGTTATATAATTTTATGTAGATAGAAAATAACTAAAAAATCATCCGGAAAATAGAGTATTTTCTGACCAAGTTTAAAAATCAATTCCTGCCGGTAACCGCAAAGAGAATGACATTTTAATAAATTAGTTACTAACTTGTTCTGCCTATGTCATGGATGTTTCTAATATTCTGCCTGTCAGTCTAAAGTTTCTGGTAAGCTTGACAAAGAGATAAGCATGGCTTAGGCAGAACTAACAATGCTGACAACTCTTATAGACTGTTCGCTACCGACTAATAGTACATAAATTGCTAGTTACATTGCATATAGTAGTATTGGTTTGGATGCATATATATATTTTAATATACTAGTTGTTTTCGCCATTTGAAATTCGCGCTGTTCGGCTGGATCATTAATCATTTACGCATGCAGTCGTGGCGCAGAACTTGATTTATTTTTTCTCTTGTTTTTGGGGGGAGGGTGGCAAAGCAAAATGAATATTTTCTTTGCTTCTTACGCAACACTGGTCACAAGATTGATGTGACATTTGTGTTGGCTCTCGAGAAATATGGCAGAAATATGGCAGCACTTGGCAGCAGTGGCAGCTTCTGACAGACCCTGGCGACTGCTCTTCAAGAAATTGGCAATGAAAAATTCTAGCGCCAGGCGAAACGACATTTCAATTTGAAAGTGCTGGGCACTCTGCTCTACTGCTGCAACTGTCTGCCTCTCCCTCTCAGGCTCTATCTCTGTCTCTGTCTCTTTCGCTCTCTGACTCTGTCTGTCGCACTTGCACTCTCGACATGGCCGTGATGACAGTGAGTGCGAGAAATATATCGCCCGCAGCATATTTTTGGGTTTTGGGTTAACTTGCTTCGTCGTCGCCGTCGCCTTCGCCATGGCTGCCAGGCCATGGCAGACATTCTGGCACGCCATCTATCATCCCGAGCTCCAGCTCTAAGGGTTGTTGATGGTATCCATAAATTATTTTTGCACGCGCGCGCCTTTCGCCTGCCCAAACATTTTTGCGCAGTGTATAGACATCAAAGGCACTGCAGACAGACCAACACAAGAAAGGCAAAGCGCATTTCGTTAATAAAACGCTCAGTTTTTGGCAATGGATGCAGCTGTCGTAGTCCACAAGCTCATTATGGCCGCCCTGTCCTTGGACAGGCCAAGGGAGCAGGGCGCACGTTATAATGGATTGCTCCGGAATAAGGCGAAGACGTCTAAATTATTCATGTGTAATTATCATGAATTGGATGAATTTATACATTTGTTTATTACAAACTTTTACAACTATTTAATCGCTTCAATGGATATTTGAGGGACAGCCTCAGTTGTTATGTTAGTTAATTGACAATGATAGGAATGCGTTTAGAAGAAGCAAATAAAAGAAGGAAGAAAAATGTTACTTTTCTTACAAATAACATTTTAATATTCGCTGTTTATATACAGTTATATTTCTGTTTAAATATATTAATGTGAAGAGACCTTTTGGGAACCAAACAAGACCAATAGAGTCTCAAGAGATACATTTACGATCTAACAAAATTCAAGATTCTGGCAAAATAATAAAACCAGATGCAGATAATGATCAGGTACATGGTATATCATAGTATCTTGTATATGGTACATGGTTAATGCAACATGGTTTATGGCACATGCCTTAAGGGACATGGCTTATGGTGCATGAGTAATGGTACATATATAGTGCATGGTATATGGTACACTGAATGGAATACCAACTAACAACATGGTACATGATACATGGTACAGGGTACATGGTACATGGTACATAGTACATGGTACATGGTACAGGGTACACGGTACATAATACTTGGTACAGGGTACATGGTACATAGTACATGGTACAGGGTACACGGTACATAGTACTTGGTACAGGGTACACGGTACATAGTACATGGTACAGGGTACATAGTACAGGGTACATAGTACAGGGTACATAGTACAGGGTACATAGTACAGGGTACATAGTACATGGTACAGGGTACATAGTACATGGTACAGGGTACATAGTACAGGGTACATAGTACATGGTACATAGTACATGGTACAGGATACACGGTACAGGGTACAGGGTACATAGTACAGGGTACAGGGTACATAGTACAGGGTACAGGGTACATAGTACATGGTACAGGGTACACGCTACATAGTACAGGGTACATGGTACAGGGTACATGGTACAGGGTACATGGTACAGTGTACATGGTATATAGTATAGATGCCAGGCACATGGTCGATGGTAATTGGTTTATGATATTTGGTCAATTCCAATAATAATTATTAATTAAATATATATACAATAGGGTACATGGTATATATTATATCGTAGATGGTACATAATACAATATATATGGTACATGGTACATGGTACATTGTAAATGATACATGGTACATGGTACATTCCAATATGGTACATTCCCTGGCCAATTCCAATATTAATTTTAATTATTCAGTTGAATGTATTTCTTTAGTGGTATTAAAGCATCAGAAAATATGGTATCCCAATCGAGTTTAATTTTGGTTGTAAATAAAACTCGATCACTTACATTGCACTTGAATCAAACTGCAGTTTATTCTAGGAATTTTTATTTAACACTATCGGGGCACATGTTATCTTAAATTGAGAGGAACGTATTCTAGAATTATATAGATCTGTAAATACTTTTTTTCTATATGCTATTTCAAGTTCGTATATTTGTCGCTCAAGTGTCGACCACTTTTACTAATAAACTACTGCGAGAACATATCTTATAGCAATTCTGAGTGACTCCAACAAAGAAAACTTTTATTATAATTATCTCTAGTTATATAGATTCATAAATACCAATATAAATTGAAAGAATAAATTTGTAAATTTGAGGTTTGTAGCTTTCGACGTGTCTACTGTCGATATTGACCAAGAAAAAGACTTCATTTTATCAAACCAATGATGCCCTCGACTAAAAATCATGTTGCAGGGTATAAAACCGAAAAAATGTTTGCAATTAAACGTAAACCTCAGCGAGCTGTTAACATTTCCACTAGAGAACCCTCCACAGAACACAAGCTATCAAGTTATCAAAGTAGAGCTCGCCCCCTGCTTGTGGGGGAGATTGCAGACCTGCAGACCTGCACACGAGTAAAATGGCCACAAAGTCATTTGGGCTGCTTAAAAGTTGATTCGAAAAGTTTTACACCACACTTTACTGGTGTGCATGAAGAGAGAAGTGAAGTGAAAGAGAGAGGGTTGAGTGAGGGGTTGTTGTAGGTAGCAGTCAGAGGAGAGGGGCTGCTGCATTGCATTGCGAACCGACCGCCGACGTCGACGCCTCTGGCAAACACACAATTAAGCACACACACACAATTAAGCCGACTTTCACACACACACACACACACACACCCACTCACATAGACACGCATATATAACCTGGCAGGGTCGTCGTCGCCATACAATTTCCGCAAGTCGTAAAAGACGGTAATTTATACCTTTTGCCCCATATGCTCTGGCATGGTAATTTGTTAAGTAGAGTTAAAATAATTGCTCGTATTTATAATTTACACATTTTGCCCTGCAAAATTTATCGTCGCGCTGAATGTGCGCTAGATATCACACAGTCCTCGGGGCACCCATTCTCAGCTCCAAAGAGGCTGCTTCTGCTGCTGCTGCAGAGCTTGTCTTGCATTTTTCGGTTATTTCGCGTTGCGCTCCGCAAATTTATGGCCCCCAACTTGTGCCTGCAAAGGAAACGACGACGGCCCCCGACGCAACAGAAATTGTCGAGTTCAATGCGCAGCAGGGGCCACTGCTTTGACTCTATGCGCGCCTCTGCCAGACTCAGTCTGAAAGTTTTAGTTGCTATTAATTTCTCTTTCCCGAACTTTCCCTTTCGCGCTAAATATGAAATGAAGATGCAAGACTTCCTAGATTCAAATCAGCGACGGTGTCTAGTTTCCGAAAGTAGGGCTCATATATCGAGCTGCCAACATCGACCCTGTTTGCTGAGACCAACAGATCAACTAGTTTTACATGCTTTTTAATGTCTAATCTCATAAATTCTCTATACATATTTAAACACTTATTTATCTATTTATATAAATTAATTTCGACTGACTTACGAATAGACTGATTTGTGGTAAATGCAGAATCGAAAGTGTTAGATGTTATTGAAGCTACAGAGTGAGGATCATCAGAACTTGTAGGCGAATATCTGCTGATCTCATCTTCAGGTAGATGCAAAACTAATATGGTTTATATCTTTACAAATACTGTATTATATTTCGTGGTCAGTCAAGTACTTAATGAACATTAGAGAAGGAGCAGGCTACAAGGCTGAGAATATTTCCAAGTTCTTTTAAGGTTCCGAGAGATAGAGAAAAGAGGAGATCCACAGAATCTAATGATGCAACATAGTTATGGGTTTGAATATATGTTTTTATAAAATTATTTTAACCCGATTTAGGGAATGAACCACTGAACCAATAATGTGACTAGCTTATTCTTGCCTTCTACATATTTTCAACATTAAAATAAGTTCGCTCAAATATCATATAAATATTCCGAAAAAGGGTTTCAAAAGTCTTTTCCTCAAATAGCATGCTGCTGTATCTCTCAACCGTCGAATTTACATACTATTTGATCAAAATTATATATGAGGACCGGCTAGGGATCGACTTTAAAGTCTCCTTAAATATATCTCTTTTACATTGGCTTATTAGTATGAGTATATATCATGGGTAGTCTGAAAGACAAAGTACCAATAAGTTCGCACTCCTTCATATCGTGACTGCTGATTTTCCACCAAATTACCAAGTCTCCAAGCTTCCTATGCGAGTTTTTCGAGAGCCATAAAACATTGCGAACAATAAATTTGGTTTTAATGGCTCGAGAAGTGCGGGAAATTTCGCTACTTACTTTGTGTGTGCTGCGAACATTTTATAAAACATTTATTTGCTTGATTCCTAGCCTCATTTCCGCGTGTTGCGCCCCTTATTTTTCTTTATATATATATATATATATATATATATATATATATATTTTGTCTGCGAGCTACCCCGGCTATAATGAGGCCATAAAAAGGGTTAAATAAAATGTGCAGCAATTGCTGTAGGGCCAAAGTGCCCCAACCCACAGCCTGCTCACGCCTGGCCCCGGAACTGGGCCACTGACAGAGAAAATTTGCACGCTCCTATTTTGTCGATTTTCGCGCCGTTGCTTAAGAATTATCGACGTCTTTTAGGCACTGCAACATTCCGGATGGGCCAAACCAGAGGGACGTGGGGCACCGCATAGAAATTACAGCTTGTAGCTACAAATTGCTTCCGTTGCAGGCACTTTAAGGCTCCGCTGGGAGTTGGGAGGGGCCGAGCCGAAAATAGACACATCAATGAAATTTATTAGCTTGCATGTGCAATTGCAACTCCGTCTGTGTGTGTGTGTGTGTGGCTGAGTTGCGACTTCCAATTGCCGGACTCGGACCAAATTTTAGTTGCCAAACTAACGCCCCCAAAGCGGATGTTGCCGGCAACTAATTTGCCAGCCCAAGCAGACACCCATCGTATACCCCAAGTTTTAACTAGTTTTGTAATCGTTTTTATTAGCCCTAAGAAAGCACGTAAGAAACAAAGCTTCAAATCATTATAGCATATAATAGTCACTTATAAATAGCGATTAAAAAACTATATATGTAAATATAAATATATAATATATAAATAAATATAATAAAATATATCTATAATATATAAATATATATATTTTTTTTTAATATTTATTTAACTTACGTCAATCAACTATTGTTTCAGAACAGATTAAAAGCAATTTGCGGCAACCTTTTTGTAAGCTTTTTAAATTATATTTTTTATATGAGCTGAAATTATGGAGAGCTCAATTTTGTTTTTAATATTAATAAGAATAAAACAGAGATTAATAGAAAATTATGCATATTAATGGAGCGTGTCTTCCTAATGACGAGCAGTGTGTACTGTAGCTAAAATAACTAGCTAGTTAAGCAAGTGATTTTTACTTTATTTATTATAATATTTTTTTGGTATTATGTTTCTCTATAAATAATATAAAAAATGAAATAAAATGAATACGTCAAATATTTTGGTTTCAATGAAATGGGATTCATTATAATAACAATTAAAATTTATAAAAGTATTTTTGTAAATTTATAAAAATATTTATAATTTATTTATGTAGCTATTAGAACATTTTGAATGATTTAGCAAAGCTAAAATGAATTAAATTAATTACAAAAGATACAAAATAAGAATAACTCAAATAATGCTTCAGAGCCAATATACATACTCTTACTTCTAGCCTACTAGCCCTCTGTTTCACATTTGCTAAATGTCAGATTTTTTGCTTACTGTCAGACAGAGAGACAGAATTGTTATTTTTTTAATTAGCCACGCCTTGACCACATTGTCTATTCTGCTGTGCTTAGAGGACCCTATTTTATGGCAGTAATTCCAAAATGTATGATGAAGAATTAAAAGTTATTGATTTTGCCATTCAAAGTGTAGGAAATATCAAAAGGTTCACACAGATCCGACTACGCCCAGAAGTGCCGGATACGTAATATTTTTAATTTAACAATTGTGAATTTAGTGAATTTGAACTCTCAAAACTTATAGTCATATTTCTATTTTTATTATATATAAAACAAAAAAACTTTATCCTGATATATGATATATAAGCCGTGTTATACCGGCTCTACATCGACTATATTTTGTATATTACAATGTTGTATTGTAATATTGAATAAATATCTGATGGAAATTTCTATTAAATTAAAATCCAATTAGGGAAATGATTTAAAGCTATAAAACTATGGGAATTTCCTATTTAAGAGATGGCCAAGCTCGTAGACTGGCACCAAGTATCAGCCATAATGTTTTATCTGATTGAAATTTCTTTTATTGAAATATAAATCAACAAATTTTATGCCTAATCAGAGAACATGAGTTAAAGCATTGTTATTCGTCTGTCTGCTGTGTGGATAGAGAAGTTTACAAAGAATTTAAATATATAATGTTTAGATTCTGCGATAATTTCGATTAAAATTTAAATCAAAAGGAAAAATTTAGACAATGATCAGACTTTATGAGTTTTTGGTGAAACTTTTTGAAGTGTTGCTGCTGCACAATGTGTTAATGTATAAGTGTATATGTGTATGTCTATGTGTGTGTATATGTAGCTATCTAATGGGGCCCGCGCTGACTTATGCGATCTTTTGATCTCGCCGCGGTTTTCACACTTTTATGACTTTATGATACGCACCATAACAACGACATAACGACGAAGTGAATTGGAATTGGAATTGTACGGAATTGTCGGTGCCCGGCCCGGAATCGTGCGGCTGCATTTCATTTACATTGCAGTTTGTTGGATGTGATTTTCTTTCCTTTTCGACTATTTATTTATTTCGCCTATTTTCAGTTTTTATGGCGAAGACATATCGCTGGCATCTTATTTGTTTTCAGCCACACACGGACTCCCTCTCTCTCTCACTCCATGACTAGTTTATGATGCCTCGAGTAGGCTGATAATTAGGTGAGCACACGTCTGCCCTCGAGCATGGCGGCACTTCAAAGGCACCACGCCCACACACTGCCAATATGCCACTTGGTTTATGGATCCTAGGTCCCTGTAAATAAATGATGATGAATTTCGTAGAATATTTTCCTTGGCAGTTTACAATACCCAAACAAACATCAGATAGCATTTAGTGGAATCAGCTACATGTTGTATGTTGTATGTTGTATGTTAAGCGTACTCCGATTATGTTGTCTAACTTTACTGTTTATGCCTTTAAGCACATATGCAATTTAGACCAAATTGTTTAAGAACTCGAAAGCCAATTTCGGTTTTAGCCAATGTCATCTGAAGGCTAGCATCGTGTGCTTGGCTCTAAGCTATTTGACTAATTGATTATTTGCTAATTGATTCTGCTACTATATGCCAACCCCAAACATACGAATCAGCTCGCTAAAGATATCCTGCAAATGCCAGCTCCCTGCCCAGATCGACATTCAATCGAAAACCTATGAGGCTAAGTTAAAAGATCTGTGACACGTGTAAAGCTATTGATTTAGCTATTTAAAATATTGATAAAGTTGTTGTAAGTTGTTCAAGAGGCATGCCCCCTATTTCTTCTGAAGCGGTGCCACAGCCTCATCAATTTCGTGCCACGCAGGTGCCAAGCCATAGTAAAATATTAAAATTATAAAAAATTATTAAACATTTTAAAATTATTAACTTAAAACTTCATGACAATAAATATACGTAAAATATTATATATAAAGTTAGACTTATATAAAATAAATTTATTTTCTTGATCAACTACTTTTTCACTTTGCTCTTTTTCAATACCATCTTAATTATTAATAAACTATGTCAATCATAATACTAATTTCAAATTGTTTTCAAAAAATTCTTCATTATTAAACAACATTTCATGAGCAGTCGCACTACTATTTTTATGAACACAGCTGCATGTCTGCAGCTAACCATTTAACATCACTTCCACTTGGTAAGTACTTGATATCTAAGCTGATGTGGAAATCAAGTGAATTGAATCTGGTGTCCAGGCATATGGCAAGTGTAAAGTCTTAAACAAGTTGAGGCAGCGATTGCCTATCACATCTTGACCTTTAGCCCGTACACGGCGCCCATCAGTCACCTCCGCCTCCTTTTTTGTCAGTTTGCTGTTGACCACATCAAGCGTTTGTTGCGGTCAACAAAGTCCATGACTTTATTAATTGCTGCTCATTAGCGCTCCGGGCTCATTAATCAATGTGACCGCCGAGCCGACGCGTCGACGTCGCGACGTAGCTTTCCCATTGTCCAAATACTACTTTCGAGGGCAGGCAGCCCGAAAAGTGAGCCTCTGCTCGGATACGAGCCACGAGCATGACCCGCAGATGCAGACAAAACATAATTTACTGGCAGCCAAGTGCAGATAAGCCTACTGGCTCTGCCGCCTTATTGACAAACTGCAGACAGGCCCGGACAGAGTCAAGGCTGAGTTGGAGTTGGAGGGAGTTGAAGTTCGACTTGGAGTAGGAGTCGCAATCGGATCGGACAGGAGGCGCCCTGAAAACTTTGTCGCCATTGGACATTATCGCAATTTCTAATCGACGCAGCTACAAAATGATTGAAATTCAAGCCCTGCCCCGCCAACAGCAGCAGCAGCAGCAACAGCAACAGCAGCAGATATAATAAATGACCTGCGGCCACACCAGGGAGCCCAACTGGGACCCAGACGACACTTGTAACTGAATACCCCGCGCTGCCCACAGACCCGGGCCACTGGCCATCAGGCTGCAGGGAGCATGTGTAAACTTTCCAAAAGAGCTGACACACTAATTAGCGCCCATTGATCATTTGGGCCTGGCGCCTGGGTGTGACAACGACAACGACGACTACGACGACGACGACGATGATGACGACAATAAAGAACACAGCAACAGCGCCAAGAGTCGAACTTCACACACACTTTCAGTCGGGCATAATCGACTGTCAGACTAAGACTTGAGATCAGAGCATTTTCTTGCGTTTGTGTATTGAATATTAGGATGAAGTCTCGCCTAAAGATAGTTCATAAGTACAAACCCAATACACTACAGTGAGCTCACAGTGTTATGCTACAAGAAGACGGGCAAAGTTATAATGCTTCGCGCTGGGGGGTTATCAATTGAGCAGTTCGGCACAGCATTCATGGTGGAATGCACATTTGAATAGCATAATCATTTACGACTATAATCATCCTATTCAGGGGTTGATACGGCTCTGCTCATATGCATTCCTAATAGAGCTGTCTGGCACTGCGGGAGACGTGTCAACGGGCGGCTTGATCCTGGAGACGATAAGCGAGTTGAGTTTTAAGTTTTAATTGGTTCGTCGGTTGTTTTTCTTTGGCGCGTCTGTCACGAAACAAAGCCTAATTAACATGTAGTACACTCTTAATGACCACAACTCATAACCATAATTCACTAGAAAAAATTCAATTGGGCAAAGCTTAAGCATTGGCCTTTGCCCCGAGCTCGCAGCTCGGACTTGGCCTCATTCTGGGCCGGCTCAAAGTGCCATAAATTAATTAAACCCATTTAACATGCATCATAAATTTATAAACAATACACCCAAAAGCTAATTAGCCGACACGAAAATTGCTACGTACGCAACAGCCAGGACCATACTCAAAGCCAGAGCCAGAGCCACAGTCAGAGTCAGAGTCAGAGTGTAAGTGTCGGTGCGAAGACTTCGGCGTCGCATTGCGTATTTGGGGGCGCCCAAGCGAGCCACAGGACAGTGAGCTAAATTGCAATTGAAGCAGGCAAATATAACTCATTGCTCTCAATTGTAATACACTACACTCGTATTCCCTTTCAGAGACTACTATAGTTTTCAAACCAAATATGTTACACAAAGTTATAAAAGTTAGCCTTGATAAACATCTTCAACTGTTTTGCATAAGCTAGTGTTCGCTTTGAAGATATTGCAAAAATCTTATCTGGATCACGATATATGTATCTGGATTGAACTAAAACTGGAATACATATTTTATAATACCTTTATAATACCTATATATATCTGTATATGTAACAATTAAAAATGATTTTCACTCGTGACTCTAACATTTAGGTATGATTGAAGGCATTTTTAGCCTACTTAATTTGCTAACAATAATTTTTGGTAAGGCTTCTTTAACTTTTTCGATAAGAAGCAAATCGCTTTGCTAACTAAAACTACTTCATTTAATTTAACCAAGAAGAAACAACTTCTTTCATTTCCTTTTTGCAAGTTTCAATAGCTTCTATATGTTGTCAACTAACTGTGGTACCCAAGTCACTTGTCTGTCCACTTTTATATATCTGTTTCTCTTCTTATGAATAAAGTTTCCTCTGAATTTTATTTTAATATCAAATACAGAGATTTCATATAGATTCCTCATATTGCACAAGAAGCTAGACTATGTTAGAACATTACCAGCCAAGCAAGTTCATAGAGACAATCTCTCGCTTGTTACTTGTTACTCACATCACAGATCGCTTAATGATGATCAAGAATTAAACTTCCATTTATTACACCTGGCAGGAGCATTCTTATATCTTCAATTCGTACAGAGACTGAATTTCAAAATGTGTTTACAATTTTTCGTTGCAAAACAATCTCTAGCAGAGCGTTGTAAATAGATTTATCAAATTCCTTTGCCAATTGATTTAGTTTATTTTGAGTCATGGGCGAGTATTAGGCAGTCGGTTCTACGTTGACTCTCAGCTCTTTATGGATAATTTGACCTGTTACTTGGTTGTCCTGCACCATAAATAATAGAAGAGTGATCTTGTTGGTAGCCAGACCAATAGATGCTGTGTCCACACTTCATCCTCGCAAAAATGTAGATCAACTCAAAAAGTCATAAACAGAATTGATAAATGAATACCGCAACATATTTTATACAGTTAACTTAATCGCAGGAGCAGGCAATATACCCTTTTAGCGCTGTCAGTTGAGTACGGGGTATACAAAATGAATCCGTACTCATGCCGACAGTCATGAATAATAAAGCGCCTGACTTGAGCATCGTAACGTATCGCAGTTCACCCTCTGTTGCAAATATTAGTTACAGTACGAATAAATACGCGTCTGGTGGCAGTTGCCTAGCAATTGCTGTTGGCCAAGTCGGGGCAACAGTTTCTGGTCCGTGAATTCTAAGATTTATGCCGACACTTGATACGACTTAGCCAGCGGTGAGAGTTGGTGGAGAGTGGAGTATCCAACTCAGCTGCTTAACGTTCTGTGTACTTGAGCTATGTGGCCGAAGCTAAAAGAAATTATTGTTTTGGCTACCGTTGCTCATTATGAGTCGCCCCCAGAGCAGCTGCTTGCGCCATGCATTTGCGAGGATGCAGACATTAAAGCGCCACATATAAATGCATAACGACATCGGTGGCACTTTGTGGACGCAGACAGTGCTATTAACATAACTCAGCACAATCGAGTCGAGTCGAGTCGAGTCGAGTCAGAGCAGCCCTTTGCCTAAAAGCAGAAGCAAACGTAAACGCATAGCTGTAGCCCCCCTTTCTGGTGGGCGCTGGCAGGTCGTAAACATTGTTTTCTTTGGTTTTTAATTGGATTTTATTATGCCAGCCGAAAGTTAGCTGTCTGATATATTTATGATTATTATGTTGGCGGGCTTTTGGCTGTTGTTTTCGGCAGGGCTGACGGAATGGTCACTATGCAAACAGAAAGTGCGAGTTTCAAATATGAAAACAATTTCTGAAAGTCTTTTGAACGGGTTCGATTGGATGTTTGAATATCACATGACTCTTTATGTAATCTAAATAAAATTACTTTTTGGCTTTCTGCCTGCATTGGCTCAAACTGCGCATCAAGCCGCAGTCCCTTTGAACTCAATCTGCCAGAAGACACACCACGTGGTGTGCTCTGCAGCCCTGATCTTGAAGTTGCTTTCATTTCGGCACTATGGGATAATTGCTTGGATGAACAACTAATTTGATGGCATTTCAAAAGAGCAGAAGAGAGCGTCAAACAGATAAAATTTATATGCATGCGAGGCGATGCATGTGTAACGGCACTTAGGGAGCTTCGTTTCTGCGCCCCTCGACCTATCATCGACTCTGCCAAAAAGATAAAACGCGGCATTGCGCTCATTGTTGGTGTGAGTGGGACAGAGATAGAGAGTGTGAGAGAGAAAGAGTGAAAGAGAGAGAGAGAGAGAGAGAGAGAGAGCACGTATATACATATATTTAAATTTATGCGCTGTGGGCGTCTGCTGGAGTTTGTCTTACCGTCAGATAGTGTAGTCAAATGTGTGTGGGTGTGTGTAGTGTGTGAATGTGTGTGTGCTTGGTGTGGGTTGCCTTTTGTGCAGTCAACGATTTTCATGCTTGAGCGATTGCCACAACGGCCTGAGGGGACACGCCATGAGCTGCAGAGCAACAGAAACGGAGCCAGTGGCAGCGGCTGGGGCAGGGGGTGCGGCCTGTGACTGAAGCAGGCGGCATAATTAGTTTGAAACGGAAGCTAATTTATGTTTTGGCAGTTATGTTTAAATTAATGTTACAAAAATTAAATGCTCATAAATAAAACAAAATTTATGGTCGCTGCTGCTGCTGCTGCTCGCCTAAACGACAGCCGCAGATCCTTGCTGGCGTGGTGGGTGCTATCCGGCCAAGGCCTTTAACTGCAGCGAAATGGTAAAATTTCTTTATCACACATTAAGCAATTTGTTCTGATGGGGCCTGCACGGCGGCCAAACAAATTCCAACAACGTGTTTAGGGTCCATTAATGCGACTCCAGCCCGCAAGACACTTAAACAATTTTTCCTACTGGGTTCAGGTAACATACTTATGTGTGTGTCAGACAACTTGTGGCCTGTGGCAAACGCATGAGCACAGCTTATATATAATACTGCTCTTGCAACTAACAGTCGAGTCTACAAATTAAAATCTTCTAAGATGTATATAACACGCTGAACTGGTCCGGAATCAGCTGAGACTCGTTAAAGGTTTTGTTGCTGTAATTTTTAAAAAGTGTTAACTAAGTTCAAAAAAAAATTTCAAAATTTGCTAATCCTGGAATCCTGCACGATATACAAGAAACTTTTCATAGCTAGGTACTAAATATATTTTAAAGGATATATATTAATATATTAAATATAAATTAATATATTAATATATTAAATATACTTATAAGAAATTTATCTGCTTAGCTCTATTAATATGTATGTCAGTTAGTCAAACGTCTTTAGATAATTAGAGAAATGTTTTGATTAGCTATACGAGAATGAAGAGTACTTAAAATTTAAGAGCAGATATACTTTCATAGATGTATACACTGATATAAATATTTGCATATATATATATATATATTAAGTTCTTTTCCTAACCAAAGGCAATTATTCTGGCCAAATATTTGCAACAGTTGAAATTATGCAAGGCAGATCTTCTAAAGATTTAATATATAAGTGTTCTTGATCCGAACCATTTCATTTAACGATCAAGCCATGTCTCTGTATGTGCCTGTCCATAAGAAGGTAACGATCTACTAAGCTACTAAGGCTAAAGACAGAAATTTCTATATATACTATATACACCATAAATTTATGTTATTTTACTCAAAATTCAAAAACTCATTACATTTTGTTGTTAAGGATAAAAATTAATGTTTTGATTTGATATGACAATATGCCTTGAAGACTATAAAACTAGAGGCAGCTAATTTTGTATGTTGATGCTGGCTATGACTATTATCTCGTATACATATCCAATTCTTTGGAAAATGAGAAACCATCACCATAACTATGTATATATATATCATATAAATAATCTGAAAATGATAGTAAGAACATAAATACAAATGAAATCAGAGCTAGTCTATATCAAGCAATTAATTAAGCAACTGCTCTTGGACTTAGGATATTTTTCAGTCGAGCACTCCCAACGAAGCCGCTCTAGTTGTTAACAATTAGTAGTTCCTAGCAAAATTACATAATTTATAATGAGGACAATATTTAATATTGAATATTCCATGACAATATTTAATTAATTGAAGCTGTTTTTATAGTTTCAAGTGTTTGGAAGGCCTCTTTCAGCGATATTTTGCGAATGCTAAAGCTCAGTAATAAGTCAGTTGGAAACTGACTGTAAATGATGTACAGCAGAAAGGAGAATGAAAAATATATTTTGGCCATATAAATTCATCCTGTTGGAAATTTGGAAATTATTGCTACAAATTTTCGTGGCTATAAAACTGTGCGCGCATGGAAAACCTTTCGAATTTGCAGCGCAATATGTCAGTTAGTTTCAACAACGTTTGCCAACTGTGTCCAGAACAGCCACACACCCATACACAGACGGAGCAAATGAATGAAAAATGAATTTAATTGCCCTATGTTGAGTGTCAACATTTTTGAAATGGGTTCGCATATGGATCAGACAAAGGACCCCGGACAGCCGCACTGACAAAATAAAAAACGTGCAGGAGAGCAACATTTTGGCAACATTTTTATGACAGCAACAGCAGTAAAACTTTGACCTCTGTCTGCGCAGTTCACGTGCTTGGGTGGGGGCCTTGGCTGACCCACATCAGAGCCCAAATCATGCATACGCATGTCGAGAGCCAGGGAGCCCCCGCCTGTGCTCTGAATCGAACTACTCTTACATTCGGTCGGTTCGGTTGGTTATTCGCATTGTTTGTCGGTGGGCATCAAAGCAAATTTTGCTCACTTTGCCTGTCTCACTCGGCTGTCAGTCGACAAATCTCTTTCCTCTCTTTCAGCGCTTGCCTTTTGAATTTGGGGCTGGGATTCGGTGTTCGGCATGCAGCATTCAGCATTCAGCTTTCAGCTTTCAGCCTTCAGCCATCAGACTTGGTCTTCGGTGTTCGGTCTTGGCTTGCTGTCTCTGGCAGCAGCAGCAACAACCGCAAAGAGCAACATAATGAAAAGTGTTTGGTCATTTATTGTTTAAATGTCTGACAGCATGTTGACAGCCAAATGCCAAAGTAAGTTGTCAGACAGAAACAGCAACAGCAACAGCAACATACACAGCATCAGCATCAGCATCCGAATCAGCATCAGAAACGAGACCACGATGGCGTCTGCTGCTGACATCCAACCAACTTTGCAGTTGTTTTCGAAGTGGGTTGTATGGCTCTTTGGGCATTGAGCTAAAGGTCCTGGCCAGCACGCTCTCTCCCTCTCTCTCTCTCTCTCTCTCTCTCTGGAGGAACTGGCGACATTTGCTTTGATGTTATTTGATTGAGTTTTGATTTCAGCAGCCCACTTCAACAGCTGGCAACAGCTTATATTCACAGTCTGCTCCAAATGGGGTCTGACTTGCCTTCAAAGCAAGCAAAATGTATAGCTCAACGATTTATTGCATTTATTTTTTTTTGTTCATTTGCAAACAGAATTTTTTAAACTTTATGCAAAGTCAAAATATTTCATAGAAATATATAAATAATTATTCTATATGCAAGATGCAAGGCAATTTTATTACCGAATGCCATTAGTGAGTAAAAGTTTTAAAATGCTTTTTTAGTCCATCGAAATAACAAAGTCATCAGAATTAGTTGAGTATGTTTCGATGCAGAACTCTGTCCATTTATTAGCTCCTAAAATATACTAATTTCAATATATATAATCTTCCTCTTGTTATACACATCATATCATCTAATATGATAAACCTATCATATCTCATTGTTATTAAAGTTATTTTCCAAGATGTCTTTCAAATTAAATAAAACTGGTTTGGTTTCATGGTTATATCTACAATGTAACATATAAGTATCTTAAGTTAATAATTTAAGAACTAAGTTGAAGGAAGTCTCAACATTTTAGTAGACAAAATCGATATATAATAAATGCCATATAGATGCATTGCGCGTCATCAGGATTACTGTCATCACGTGATTACTGTTGAATATTTTCTATATCATTCGTATTATAGACCTACAATTTTTATATTATAAAACTTTGTTCTATTCCTATTAAAATTAAATAAAATTGGACTCTGTATCAGTTTGATAAATATTTTTAAAAATATTTTCAAAGAAACTTACAAAAAAAGACTGCCAGAAATTGGTCTCTAGATCAGGGCAAATTACATTTTGTTCAATATATATAACTATGTAACAATAGGGATTTTCAAGACTTTTACTTAATATGTCATGGATAGTTTTGTTCCCATGTCAACAGATACAGAAATTGCAACCGAAGAGGGTGACCGAGGCAGGGAGAGCAAACGAAGCGAAAAGCAATTGTCGAATGACAATTGTAAATTGTTTAAATAAAATTTATGAGTGCCCAAATGTGTCGCCATATAATTTCATGCACTTTAACATAAAATTTATCACAATTTGTGTGCACATGTTTCTTTGGGGCTTGCCATCCACGCCCCGCCACTTTAATAGTTTATATGCCACGCTGACAACTTTAACTGCCGCCTGCCGAGGTATATGAATTTCAAATGAAGTTTGTAACAAATTTATGTAGATGCGGCGTAAGCAATAGAATTCTATTGAGTCAAGCTAGGCGTATCAAAAATCGATCTCAGCACACTTAATGAGCCTTAAATTAATTTTAAAAATAGTTCATATATCCAAATCTTTAAAGCTCAAAGTTCTTATGACTGAATTATTTGTAGAAATCGATTATAACTGAACAAATGTGAGAATAGATTTTTAATTTGTTATATATACAGATTCATCTATTGCCATAAGCTAAATCCAGAAGATAACGAAAATTTGTTATATAAAAATCCATTAAGAACAATTTTCTGCCACTTATATATATCAACCCTTCAGCCCTTCTATGCCAATCACAACTTACTCATATTGAGAGTACTTTGGATTTTTGTAGAGCATTGCGTAGTCGATATGATTTGCTGACTTCAATGCTTTGATTTTGTATTCTTTATTTATGTGTATATGTATTTCGTATGTGTGCTGGCGAAATAACAGTAATTGAAATTTATTGCACAATTTATAGCTGGAATATGGAGTGGTGTGGGCTGGCGGGGGACGGCAGGGGATCGCAGCTCGACGGACTTCAATGTTTCATTCGCTTCGGTTCGCTGAGCTCCGTTCATTGTTTCATTCGCTCAGGCGCTCAATCGTTCAGTTCTTTGGCATTGTTGTGTTCGCTCGTTGGCAGTGCGACATATTGAAATTGATGTCAATTTAAAAAGCAAAGTTGTCGTGTCAATCATAAAACTCAATTATCGCTCAGCGGCCGGCGGGAGGAGTTCAACTGAATGAGGGCGGCTGCGACGGGGGCTGCGACGGGGCTGCGACCGGGGCGGGCAGGACACTTAACAACTCAATTTGAAAGCGTTTTTACGCGTGTCTGTCTTAAAGAGCCCCCTCACCCGCCACTCTCCTCTAGCTCCACTCCCGCAACAGCAGCACCCCCACAATTTGCTATGCCTCAACATTTGATTGCCGGCAATCAGACGCGCTTGATGATCATCATCAAAACATGCCACTTGTGTTTTGTGCGCTAATCGTCTCTAAATCGAGTTGACTACACTCACACACACACACACGCCCAGAAGGAAAGAGAGAGATAGATAGAGGCAGCTGTCTGAAAAGCCCCACGCTCAGCACTTAAGTGCTACGGGACTTTTGAGTGGCAGCAATGTTGTTGTAGGTGCTCTCGGCTTTTCAAGTGATTTGTATGCCCTGCAGCACACACAGGCGGGGATGGGGTCGAGTGAGAGACACTCTCAAAGATGAAAGAGATAGCGCTAACTGTAGCCTGCCTAATGGGTGTTCGGCTCAATAACTATCAGCCAGTTGAAATTTAATAATGATTATGTTGAAATGAATTGTTTAACTTCCTATACTTTATAGTGTGTTTCGATAGTCCAATCAACTCACGCGATCTAGATGCGAGAAGCTTAGATTATAATCTGAAGATTCTGAAAGTATATTGAAGCGAACCCATTTCATAGAATACGATTTCAATATAATTGAATGGAACGTCTGAAATGAATGTCTGTGAACCTTTTATCGCCATTAAAATCTGTGTATCAGAATGGAGTATTACAGTAGCATTGAATGACTGAATCAGACAAGAGCTGAATAGATTTCTATAAGCCGTGCGCTCGCCTGTGTAGCGCATGGGGAAAACAAATCTCAATTAAAACTGTCACAGTCACTCAAAACAAACTGTCAACTTTATTATTAATTAAATGTCAGATTATAGTCGGTACACAGGGGCTTGTGTGCAGCGCCGAGGGGAGCGTGTAAATCCGTTTGCCGTCAAAGACGTCGCACACTCCTTTGAAGCGAACGCCAACACACACAGCCACAGCTACAGCTACAGCTACAGATACAGATGCAGATACAGAAACCGAATCTGACAACCATTTCAAAGAGCTTTTTATGTACGCGCTCTCATAGAGAGACACACTCTGACAATCTCCAGTTCAGTGGGCTGGAAATGCTGGTGGATTAGAGCATGCATTAAGTGTAATCGCAATGAATTTTGAAAGATGATTAGTCAATCGTCAGTCGTCAGTCGTGAGTAGAGTTACACAGCTCGTAATCGCCAATGCCAGAGATTTCGATAAGACGAAAATTCGCAACGACACTTAATTTGGTATTTAGTGCGGCTTTTGAGCACATCTAACATGTGCCATGGCTTATCGCGCCTCTCCCCAGTCCAATCCAATCCAAGCCACACACATCACAGTGGGGCCAGGCTAATAGCACTTGAACAAGATTTGATCAATCACACTCTGACACCCGCGTGTTACAGAAAATGTTGCTTTTTGCGTGACCATTGTCCATTAGAAGAACTATATGCATACTTATAGAAAACTCAACAATCTATTAATCAACAAGTCAGCTCTCAACATACATCAAGTTTGATAAACAATCTATTCGACTTAAGCTGTTTTCACACTAAAAGCTGTAGAGTATTTCGCAGCTGTTAAAAAACGATTGCAAAATACTCATTCGATTTCTATATTTGTGGCCATAGCGTAATTCATATTAGATCGTAGCATAATAATAAATATAGTGAAGAACCTACGTCATAGAATGAATGAATGATTTGAGCTTTTCGGCTTCATTTAAATATCTAATCTAATAAAGTTTCTAATTAAAATTAAATTGAATTTTATGAAATCTAGAAATAGAAATAGATCGTGTATAACATGTATAACATAAATAAGATATATAACATGTATAACATATATAACATGTGTAACATATGTATCATATATAACAAGTATATATACATATATATAAGCTTGCTATAAATATGTAATGTATATTTGGAGCTTAGTCTAACTTAACTTAGTCTCTATGCTTAAGATCTACTAAAACGTTATCAAAATTTACAGCTGCTCTATAAATCTCAGTTAGTTTTGTAGTCATTATTTTATAGACCCTAGACGCGTTGCTTGGGACCAAAAATATTTACAAATAATTAGTAAATGTAGCCGTGGGTTCAAGTCCAGCAAGCGATTTATGATCAGCTGGCAATTGAGGCGAACAACACCTTTTAACTGCACGTTTTGTGCGACATTCATCTCAGTCCATTCCCTACGTAAGACACATTGGGGCAAAAACGATGGGGCCGGCTACAAATCAATTGCCAGGTTGACAACTTAACAGTCTAATCGAAGCCAACAAAATGGTTGCCGCTGTGAGCGGGACCCTGGCTGTGAGCTGCAGTCAGCCCAGTCTGTCGCTTCGTCGATCTGTCCGTCGTTGTGTCTGGTGGTAACGCCAACTCAATTGACCAGCAGCTGTCCACATAAAGTCCAAATACAGTCCACTGGCTGGTGGCTAGTGGCTATTGGCTGTTGGCTGTTCGCTAGTGGACAGTGGCTCCCCGCCCTTGCCAGCGTCCAGTTGAAGTTTGGAAATTGTCATATTGCAAGCGCACGCAGGCGCAGCGTAAATGTTAAAAATTATAGTTAAACTCATAAATTACGAGCATAGTCAGCCGTTGAAACTCGTTGCTGTTGCTGCTGTTGTTGTTGCGGTTCTTGTTGGTCGTGGCGATCGTTGGGGCCCTGACAGCAGCTCTCTGGTCTTTTAGACAATTTAAAGGCGGTTCGTACTCAATAAACCAAATTCCACACATAATTAATCGATGCCAATGCCGATGCCAAGCCGGAGCCAGAGACAGAGACAGAGCCAGAGCCAGAGTCGAAGTTGGAGTCGAAAGCCGGCTGCAAAGTCGTCACGCCGTTTGTGCTTTTTACAATATTTTGTTTTGACTTTGAATGTGGGCTTGAGTGAGTTGGTTTCAGTGTGGCTGGGGCGAGGTGTGCGAGAGGCGAAACTTTTTAATAGTCGCGCCATAATCGTAAATCTTTTGTGTCCGACGCAGTGCAACGACATGGCAGCTGCCGAGCCAGTCGGCCAGTTGGACCCCAGTTGGGGCAGGCAGCTGGGGCAGCAGCGGCACTTGTAAAGGATTGTGAGTCTACCTCTCTACAAATCGAGCAAATGTTCACAGCTTAATTTATCGCTCCAGAACATTACATGCCAAACACACAGCGACTATAAAACGGATGCTATCACATTAACTGCTCTATGCTAACTCAACTCCAGCATAGTTTCTGCCTTTTTGGGGCTAAGTCACTATACAAGCCGGCAACTATGAGATCTAATGTCAGTTACTCACTGAAACAATTTTATGTCATTCGTGAAAGACTGTGGAATGAATGAAGTACAAAATTGATAAATAATATATGAAAACTGAACTTTATAAATTTGATTTACATTCAAAATCTGTACACTTTTAATGGATATAGTAGTCTGATATTGATCTAACTCATAGTAATCGCAATTAATTATTTTATCTTGCAAATAAAAAAATACTTGTTCATGAGCAGTTTGCTTTTAAACACAGCTATTGGAGCTGCTTGATATATTCTTGGACAAATGCCTCTGCTGCCTGTAACATTATGAGGAACATTACAAATTCTATTACTATAAAGTTAAATGATCGAAGAAATTAGCTCAATTCCACTGGTGATAAAGAACATGCCTGTTGCGTAAACTTGCATATAATATATTCTTAAATAGTAATTTATTTTACAATAGTTTTGGCATTGTGCAGATAACTTGAAGTAGAACTTTGTTCGGCCTGACGCCTGAATCTACTGGCTGAGAGCTGCAGACTCCCAAACAGTTTATGCCTGCTTAAATTGCAGCTACTTCTTGATGTTCTATATGTGCTCAATTTGTGTTAACAATATCTTTGACTGCTATGATTAATCGTATTATAATAGTATTTGTTACTGGCGAACATTCACTGGGTTGTCTCGGCTAAAAAAATAATAATTTTATGTCTTGTTATCTTTGTAAATTAATTCTAACAGTTGATCTGATACATTTGAGGAGAGCATATTTCGGATTGCAAAATCTTAATCGAACCAGTGTGGACCTGCCTAGACCTTATCTAGGCAGTCTGATCATAATATGCATTAATGTATCCACTGTCATTTTTTGTGTTATTAGCAAGCGATTGGACAAATTTATGTTTGTAGTATCTGCAAAGAAAGACAAAGGTCAGATAATACCATTCACTAAAAATACGAATTTTCATATTCTTTCAAAATCATACAGGTTATTCTATCACTTATGATACTGCAAGCCCTTGGCTATGAATTCTGAATATCAAATTAGAGTAACTATTTCTTCTTAAGATTTTATTTAAGCTCAATTTAAAGCTTACTCGTCACTCTAGCTTCTATTGTGCTTAAAAATTCATGCATTTTTACACTTTGAGCTCACTTTTTCCTTATAAGTAAATCAAATCTATAGTTCTGTTAATTATAACTATAAATTCTACTAATCTTAAACTACATAATTGCATCGCTTCGCAAAAAAACTTTTAATAATTTAGTCTCAATTCTGTAAATGAATCAGCGAACACGTTTAACAATTTTCAAAGTAAGTTGTCGTTTACGTCTTAAGTGGCTCTAACAACTTGGCCATAAAACATGTAACTGGCCCATAACAAACGCCTGGCTTCAGCCTCGTTCTGTTCGCTGTGCGCGCATTATTCAAATGTCCATCTAAGTATCTGTTAGAGTAACTGTAGCTGTAGCTGTATCTGTATCTGTAGTGGTAAGTCTGCAAAGGCAAAGGCAAAAGCAAAGCAAAAGCAAAAGCAAGACATGAGCAGAAAGAGATACAACAACAACGACAACGAGTACGACAACGACATTGTGGAGAACTGTCAGTTGGAGCTGACATACAAACTGACAGCTTGAAATTGAGGTTTTCTCCACGCTGACAGCGTAACACGTCAACTTAAGGAGGCATAAGGCCGAGTGCCTGTCTAGATACAAATAGACAGGCCGAGTCGAGCCGAGCCGAGCCGGGACTAGAGTGGAGTGGAGTGGAGTGAAGTGTGCTGCCCAAGTCGGCCAGCGTAAAAAGATAGTTGACTGCAGCCAGAGGAGCCTACAGCCCGGCAGACAGCCAGACAACTAGACAACTAGACAACTAGAGAGCATCAGACAGCAGCAGCCGCAGACAACGCAGGCAATTTGACAGCTTAAACACACGAGCATGTCAAAATGATATGATCGCTAGCCGAGCTCAAGCACCGCAGCGCTACAAAGCCAAGCACGAATGCGAGTAGCTAAACAGGGTAGAGTATAAATACACATATACACACATATGTTTATGTATATGTATATGTATACGTATGTAGAGAGTTTCGGATACAAATATTATACCATAATCAAAGGCAAACTTCAAGTGTTGCATCTGCTTCGAGTAGCAACAAATCAGCAAACACTTCACTCGAGATGCCCCCACAGCCTCTCTCGCTCTCTCTCTGTCTCACTCTCTCTCTCACTCGCACAGCAGCTACACATGCTGTCAGCGTTGTCGAGGACCGGAATCGGTCTGGCTCTGGGTTTGGGTCTGGGCTTGGATCTGGCACTGGCTCTGGCTCTGGCTCTGGCTCTGAGTCTTGGGCTGGGGCTGTGGCTGCGGCTGTGGCTGTTGCTGTGCCTTGGTCTCGAGTTTATCTCGGCCTTTCAGTTAGTTGTTCAGCATGCGTGTTGCTTTTCATGTTTACATTAATAAAAGTCAAAGGTTCTCCAGACTGACATATTGTAATTTATGTTCAGTGACAGCTTTATATCGGCGCATGCGAATTTTAATCACTTGTTATTTTGCATAAATGAGTTGCTCCATCCAATGACTTAAGGCAATCCAACTTTGCGCTCTTAGAGACATAAAGAAAGAGAGAGAGATAGAGAGAGTGAGAGAGAGAGGAGTGTTTACAAGTCTCTAAGCATATATGAATATCCTCTTTGCTTATTTATAATCAGTTTTGAAAATAGCTTAAGCAGATCCAATTAAGATGTTAACTAACTAATGAAATTTCTAATTGCAATGGAGATTGATTTGCTAATCATGTATAAGTCTGAAGCAATTATAAAGCCACTTTTCATTCTCTCAGAATTTGTGCACATTGAAAACTAAACTAAAATCGAAGTTGATATAACTAATGGAAATTGCAATTAGAAGCCTAAATCCAAAGTCTACATAATCCTTCATATAACGCACACCTCTAAAGGTATAAGTGTGTCGATGCTGTAGTGAAACTTGCCTCATGAGGCCAGTCGAAAATGATGTCGACTTGTTGTGTATCAAATTGAAAATGCATTTCAAGTTCCCACTTAGAATGGGGGCCTGTTGTCAGTTTTATGTCAAAATAAATGAAGCTAAATGACAGTTTAATCAAGGCGTCAGCCATGTCAGAGCAATCGTCAGTCAACAGCCACAGCAACAACAATCGTGACTGAATCGTGTAATATTGTGGCGAACAATGCGAATGGCTCATCGCACATAGAACTACTCGTTCGCAAAGTGAAGAGAGTATATTGGTTTTGTGGCACGTTCGAGGGAGAGACTTGTGTTGTGTATAGCCACGTCCAAGTCGTGGCATATCTTATATATAAATACATCTTATCTTCCATAAATATTGTATTAATTTACCAATAAATCATTTGCCGCTTGAGCACCATAATTTATGAGGCCCTTGAAGGTTGAGACTTGACATATATCAAGTGTCTATGGAAGAACTGTTGCCCTCAACTACAATTTAAGCCTTGTGTAAGTAGCCATTCGATAAATTCTGTAACTTTAAAAGTCTCAAGGTCAGCCCTCAACTTGTGCTGTGAGCGAGCATTGTGCAGTCGGATGGGACCCATTGCAGTTGGTCTTACTTGTTTTCTGTTCGCCTGTCATTCTCAGCGAAGGCAACTTGCAAATTGTGAACTGCGAATTGTCAGTTGGTCGCGTTTGTCTGTCTGTCGTTCGTAAGTGCATTTGCATTTGGTGGTTCGGGAGGCGGCGTGGGCGGGGCGCGGGCTGCAAATGTTTTTGACACTTGACAGGCAAAATGCACTGACATCTATAAAAATGAACAATGCGAGCTCTTTGGCAAGGGCAGATGCGAGTGTCAGCTTGTAACGGGTGACTGGTAACGGGTAGCCAGTGACTGGGAAGGGGAACAGGAACGGGAACGTGCTGCTGCTACTCGTGCACTGTTTCTTGTGGCTCACCAAAATAGAAACTAAATAAATCTCGCGCAGTGGTCTTGCGCGTCGTCTCAGAACTTGTTTACAAATGAATTTAATTGATCAATCAAAGCGAGTGAAGATCAAAAACAAGATCAAAGCAATGCGCACAAACAGACAAATGCGATACAAGCAAACGACAAGAGCTGAACACGCAACCAATCATCAGTGGGAGCAACGCACACGCATTAGAAATGTTCCCGAGTTCCTTACTCATGCACTCACTCAGTGAGTCAATCAGTCAGTCAGTCACTCATTCAGTCAGTCAGTCACTCACTCATTCAGTCAGTCACGCAGTCCACTTCAATGGGAAGATTCATTGCATTATGCTGCATTCACTACTCACTTCGTATTGTTGTCTCTGCCTTGTTTTGATCGGCATCAATCAGTGAACTTTGATTGTTGTAAATGTAATTAATCAATAACATAAACATTGACACAGCTTACGCTATGCCTCGCCAGCAGTCAGCCACTTAATCAGCTGCATTTGCTATCGACTCAAGTCACTGAGCTGCAGATGGAGGGCTAAGCCTGATTCCATTTAATCTCCTATTACTTTTAGCTAATTAAATAATGGATATAAATATATATATATATACATATATATATATATAAATATATATATATATGTATATAACAGTGTGTATACAGTGTATCACTAAAGTTTTCGTACAGCAGCAACTTTTAGTGGGCAGGAATTAGATATGTTTTTATACATAGTAAAAAATATCAGCAAAGTTTTTTCTTCTGGTTTCTTTTCTTTTTATATTTTGCGCAGAGGTCCAGCTATAAATAGTTATATATATATATATATATATATATATATATATATGTATATATATATACATATGTATATATAGCTTTTGTTGCTCGATGGCAAACAGGAGTAGTCCCTTTCAATGCTGCTCATTGTCATAGAATGCGTGGGATGAGCGAATTTATAAAATATAAATATTTATATATTTATATAAAAAGTTCAGTCGCTTCATGCTGCTTTATCACCTTCAGATCATAGAGGCCGCTATGCAAGGATAATTTGGTCAGCATCGAATGAACTATATAATGAACTTTTTAGGATAGAAATCTATCGTTCCTTAATCCACATTTAATCAATTTAAATATAAATTGTGTAAAATGAGTAGCATCGATACAGATAGCTAGTAAAAGCTACAGTATGAAGTACAAAAATGTGGCATATATAAAACAATGCTAAAATATGAATATGCTTTGGGTTAAAAGTTGGCCAAAATACTTTATCATACTGCATATTGTGGGGGCCACGACAGCAGTTTTTCAACTTCGTGGTAAACATCCTGTTTTGTAAAATGAGTTTTACAGTTATTTATGCATATATAGATTGCATTTATCGGCGCTTAGAGCTGGGACGCTATGGCGGCTTCCGCTTGTAAATCATAGAATAAAATATTTATGCAGCTTTACCCCTGCTGCCCACCTTTAGCCACAGTCCCTGCGGGCATCTCTATCTGTATCTGTATCTCTCTCTCTCTCTTTGGGTGTGTGGTTTTTTGCACTGCATTTAGATAAAGCGAAAATAATGTCAACTGCGACTCTGTTTGGCTGCAGCTGCTGCTCGCATTATCATGCAACAAATCATGGAAATTGTTGTTGCTCTTGTGTGTGGCATTAGTTGTGTTAATTTATGAGCCATTTGTGAAATATTTACAAATTTTTAAGTTATTATTGATGTTGCCACTGCGACTATTGTTATGACACACACAGATTTTTGCCACAGCGCACCAATAATATTTATTTTCGTTTCAGTTCAGTTCGGTTCGGTTCGGTTCGTTTTGTGAGTTTCCAAATTTGTTGGCCTTTACTTGTTGTTGTTGCTTTTCGCCTGCAGCGTGTCAGCTGGCTTTTATTTATGAGCTTTTTGTATTTTTCCTGACCTCCGCCGGATGTTTAGTTGCCATTGTGTTGTTGCTGTTGCACTGCTGCTGCACTGTATTTGGTATTTAAAAATTGTACAAAAATTTTAATTATGCAAGCATTTTGCTATTTATTTCATATAAAAATATATTTACATTTTATTGCCAAAAAAACACGATTTTTATCTAGAATTTTGAATATGTTTTAAATTGCTCAACAGCTGCATGCAACGTATTTGTTCCAAGTATTCACAAACGAAATTTGTTAAATGGAATATGGATTGGCTCACTGTTGAAATAAATAATTTAATAAGAATTTAATAAGAATTTCTTATATAGAAACCAGCAAAGCTCTATCAGCTCAGGCTTTCAAGATAGTCAATCTTGAAAGTGCAAGAAAAAACTTGTTCTTTGTGTAAATTTGAAGCTCGATGAGCATTGGGGTAATCCTTAACTTCACCTTTTTCGTATGTTAAAAGAGATTTGTCGAGAGATGCATAAGCCAGATTGAAGTGGATTGACAGTTCTGTAAATTGAACAGCCAAATACAAATAATTTGGAAAGCGGATTGTCAGTTCTGAAATACACTTGTATACTAAATTCTTTGCATATATTCAAGCACTTATGCATATTTATTTATTATAAAATGTCAAACCAAACTTAACAAAAAGCAGCAATGAGCTGCTTAATAGATTATGAACTAAAGTAGTTCTTGCACTTCAAAGCTCTACAACACTAAATAAAACACATAGTTCTAACTATGCACAGTTTAAAATCATTCAAGTAGCTAAAAAAAAACATTAAAAGAGTCCCATAAAATCATGATACTATAAAATAAGAGGAGTGTCCTATACATATAACTCTTCATAAACAAGTTGTCAGTCTAGTTCGTAAGTTGTTCCTTTGCAGAAAAAATAAAGATCGCAATCAGATCGTTTCAACTGTTATTCAAATGGATTCCAGTTGATTTATCAAGCTCTACAATCTACGAAATAAGCAAATGCAGAGCTTGTAATAAATGTGACTTTGATTTGCCACAACACACAGATTTTTCTCATTTAGTTACGCTGCACATTTTGCACATTATTTGGATGAGCTCGAGTTCATTCGCTTTGAATTGGCTCATTGCACTGGATACGTATTCAAATGGGCAGCTCTAAGCTTCTATGCGATATGCGCACACGCCCCGAACATTAACCCATTTAATCTGGGCTGCCACAGCCTCGAACGGGGCACTTAATTTGCAGCGATGCGTTTGCCACCCAGAGCAGCGCAACATTGTTGCCCTCCCATTCGCATTCCCATTCCCATTCCCATTGGCAATTGCATTGTGCAACAGTGCAACAGTGCAACGGTGCAATTGTGTTCGCTGTTTATGGAGCAAGTGCTTCGGGCAGAGACCAGACGTTTTGATTGAGTGAGTGGCATGAGGCATGTGTGGCAACGGCATGTGCCAAATGCAACGAGTCATAAACTAAAAAGACAATTAAATCAAGGCGCTGCTGCCACCTAAATAATGCGATGAAATATATATAACACATACGTATATTTTAAATATTTTATATATATATATATATATATATATATATATATATATATATATATATATATATATATATATAATTATATATATACATATATATAAATATATTTTAAATGTCTACGCAGAACTCAAGAGCTGCACATTTTCCTTAGTAGACAACAACAAGCACAACTATAATATATCTTAATTAAATCTATATCTAATTAGTTTCAATTAGTCTTTGGGTAACGAACTAAGCATAATTTTGTATAAAAATAAAATATACATAATAATAGTTTACAGTTGCTTAACAAAAAGCTATATATTTCTATATACCTCTGTAGTCTGCCTCTTTTACATGCAATGGAATATAACGAATATATATATATAATATTATAGATATTTAATCAAATAGAAAACTAAAAATAAAATGATAGACAAGATCACAATATGCATTATTCAACAGATAATAGAAAATGTGTCGATTATAAGATTCATATTTAGGATGACTATGAGAACTCAAGTCATCACCAGCTTTGGCTTTTCGTTGATATAAAATGTCACAATCAAGAAATAGTTTTCATTAATGATTTCAACAGGATTTGTTGCTCATTTCATTGAGAACTCTCTGTGATCTGCAATTACAGGTGTAATCAGCCGAGAGACAAACCACTTAACTAACTTCAAATCTATAATAGTTCACATTGATAAAATTCAGACAGGCTCTGCAACTGTGCACTCCTTGGATAATCAACTCGAACTAGGCAACTCGCATCAAACATATTGCTTAAACAAGGACAAAAAGATATTTTCCAAGCAGACAGTTGTCACAGTCACATTTAATCAGCATAACCAGAATTCCGCCTCTACGCCAATGCTGATGTTACTCTTTATATATATAACTCGTGTTACAGAGACTTCTCCAATTTTGAGAACCACGATTGATAGTCCTTCAAGTGAAATAAATATGTGGAAGCGAGCTTGCCAAGCTTAGATAATAATAGATATATAAAATATGTTAGAATATATAAATGCTGATGCTTAGAGTTTGTAGACGTGGCTTTTTGCTGGACCGTGCAATGAAGGGTTAATAATCATAATTATGTAATCAAAATATAAATATTAATGCTTAACCAACAGGCAGGCTATTTGACTCATAAATTAGACAGCACTTGGATGACAAGTTTCCCTCATTCGCTCTCACTCTCTCTCTCCCTTTCTCTATCTGTATCTGTATATATTTCTCCCTCTCCCTCTCTCTCTCTCTCTCTCTGCTCTATTTCAATATGTTTCCTGTGAATTTAGACAAATTCACCCGCATGTCTGTGACAGTTGCACATCAAAAGCATTGAGGTAAAAAGAAGGGGCAGAAGCCAAACAGACAGACGAACAGATAGACAGACAGACAGACAGACATTGACACAAAGTGCATTTGACAAATGACATTTCACAGACTGCCAGACACATTTTCTGGGCTACAACAGTTTTCGAGACTGGGCCGACGAGCAAAGTGTTTTTAAGTGAATTAGTTGTTGTTGTCGTTGTTGTTGCTGTTGTTTTATAAGCATATTCTTGGCCAAGCCATAGTGGGCAGGGGCATTTCTCATTTTTATTAAGTTTTTCGCTGCTCGCCCTCAAAGAAGATCTCAATTTCCACTTCAATTTGTCCGCTGTCACTGGTAATTGAGTTCAATTTACAATAATATGCTCTGACGGCTGTGCGGCTGAGCGCCAGCTGTGGCACGGCTCGGAGGCAACTATATAAATGTGTTGCGCTTGCAATTTGTGTCGCTGCACAGACAGACAGACCCCTTGTATGTGGCTGTCGATGTGGGCTGTCGGGGTCAGCTGTGCCACACAGTTCAAAGTTTCGATTGCGAAGGCGTGCACCCAACTATTTGTTGGCGACGCGACGACACAGAACACACTCAATCTGATGGATGCGAAGTGTTGGGGGCAGTCAAGAAAATGCATTTACAACTTCCACTTTCCACGCTTCTTGATCTATGTTACTCAACGAATCTGTAATGAACTAAGCGGAATCGAATACTCCGAAACTGTTTTGATTCCTTCTCATATTCAAGCTGTTTCTGATACGCTTTGAATGGTTAGTGAAAGCCTTGAGTGTGCAGAAGAAAAGCTTTTGTTTGTGCCACAGCAAACTAGGGGATGCCAAAGACTGTGCAAAGTGCGAATACTTGCTGCAAACTTTTCAAATAAAGTTCAACCGCAGTTAGCAGGCAGATAGAGAGAGAGAGAGTGAGAGAGAGGGTGAGAGAGAGAGGCAAGCTTGTATAATAAATCTTTTTAGCGAAAACAATAAATCGTATTTCACGCATACTTTGCGAAAAGCCGGAGCCAAAATAATAAAGACTACGAAAGAAAGACAGAGAGAAGAGGTGGTTGCAGGGAGGAGGAGGGGAACTGCTGGAAACAGGGCAAAAGGAACCCTCTAAATGCCTTCTGCTGAACAGCCAAGACCGAGACCGAAACCGAGACCGGCACCGGGACCAAGACAATTTATGCATAGGTCGAGTTTCAGTTTCAGATAGACAACAACAATCCAGACAAGTAATTTCTCAGCGTGGCACAGTCAACGCAGTCGACGAGACGACGAGGCTTCCCTTGAAAAACACTTAGTGCAATTTTTTAAGCTCACACGTATGTGTGTGTGTGTGAGTGTGTGAGTGTGTGCGTGTGTAAGCGAGTGTGATTACACCTACTTGAAGTCATATATCTTTCACTTTGGGCTTTCAACAGTTTGTGACGTCCTCGTCGACGTCGCTACACACATTCATCCTAGAGCGGCGCAGCGGTGCCTCGTTTTGGGGGCGGAGGCATTCAAGCGCTTTGATATACCGCCTGGAGTCGAGGCGGCGACTCTCTCGACATGCTAGCAACACTTTACTTTAACTGCCACCCTCTCCCCCTCCCGCCCTATCGCTTCTATCTCTCTCTTTCTCCGTCGCTGTCGCTCTTCTACCACGTCTGCCAAATGCACAGAAGTGGGCATGTCAGCGAAAATCACCGTAAATTTTCCGCATTGTTTAAAATTTATTACACTTTCTGATTTCCATGGCATGCCAGTGGAACAGGATTTGGCGGCGCGAGAGGGCGCACAGCCAGCCTTTTGTTTGCCCAGCTCTGTTCGCTATCTCTGACACGTTGCTGTCTAATAAGTGTAGCCCGTAATTTTCTTATCACTTAGCGGTCATGTCGCTAGTTGGGCTAACAAGCAGATACTTTTCGGCTACACAACTTGGCGGGTAAGCAATAAATATTCCGCAGAGGTCAAATACTTAAGCTCTCGTTGCGCCAGATTTGTCTAGATCGAATTAGAGGTAACAGGTGGCAAAGAGACGAAGATAAGCGCATACTTGAAAGATAAGGTTACTTTTAATCTGTCTCAAGTTTAACTATTGATATTATTATGTAATTATATTATATATTATATATTATACTATATAATTATATACCAACTCAACAGCAGAGAAATGGGTACCTCGAAATCTTATATTGTTCTTGTTGCCAGCAAACATGAAGATTGTCTATCTGTCAGTTGCAACTTGGAGGGTAAAGTTCAGCTATAAGACTTGCTTGATTAGAAATTTCCACATTTAAGACAACTAACTATGAATCCATTATCGTAGTCTTTTATATCTAAAATATCTATATTTCGATCTCTTTTCCTTATTCATTGATGTATATACAGAGCTATAACTAAGAGTACTGTAAGTTCACTCGCAGAAAGAGAAGTCTGTGTGATCTATAATATCTATCTAAACTAAGGAAGTATGGATAACGTGGTCTGTACAGGCAGCACCCTGTACTGAGCACCTTCAGCGCTATGCTGCCTTTATTCATCCAGAAGGGAAAAACTTCAGCGAATTTTCTGTTAAGGTTCAAAGCCTTTCAGCAACCTCTTAATCATTTGAGTGTCAACTTGAGCCTAAGTAATTATGATACAAAGTATTGATGGGCTAAAAACAAATTATTATCACCCAACACAAAAATGAGATACTGGATATAATATTTGCCAGAAATAATAATGAAGATCGACTAAGAGCGAACTTAAAGAAAAAAAAATAATAATTTATGCCAAAATCTAAAGACCTTGAAAATGGAACTATAACTAGAGAGCTCGATAAAGCTCTTTGGGAAAAGTAAGAATTCATAAAAAATAAGAGAAATTAAGAATTAAATTAAGAATTATCATGCGATTCGAGTCTGGTTTATTGTGTCTCATCAAGATGGCTTAGTTAACACCAATAGAAATATGAAAGTCTGCCAAATATGGAGAATTTAATAGTTCTTCTTGGTATCAATCAGCTTTACTTATTGACAAAGGTTCAGCTGCACGAATGGCCAACTAGAATAATTTTGATGATATTTAATACGAATGGTGCTGTAACTGCAGCGATGACAAAGAGAAAGAAAACTGAAGCTTACATCATCAGCAAACTATAGAATCAATATAGAATTCTGAGCCTCTGCTGTAGATCCGAATGAGAGTTCTATAAAGTTGTATGTTGTTTATAATTCTAGTTGGTGGCGTAACAGAAGTTTAGCCGTTGACTGAAATACATTGATATGTTATAAAAATAAAATGTTGTCAAATGCTGATCAGACTTGAAGAATAAAAATCTTAATTCATAATGCAGTTAAAGCGTTAAAATATGCATAAAATCGTGTTCATTGCGTGCCATTCCTAACTTTGCATCAATATATGTTGGTTTTAATCAACTGTATTTTATAAATTGTGATTGGTGTCATGTTCCCTTGCATAAGCAAGCTCTTTAGAAGTTAGGTCTAGTCAAGTAGTAGTTTCTCTCTTTGCTTCTTCCAAAAGATGAGAGCTTCCATGAGAACTCTGTAACTGTAACTCAATCCCTTTCAAGCACATACATGTATCTGTATTAAGTATGTAAAGTGAAATTGGGTCTGTATCGTATATTATTTGTTGGCATTGCACAACAGAAGCCATTCGCAGTACACCTAAAGCTCTGGTCATGCAACACGCCTGCACAGTGCACAAGGGCAACAACAGCAACGGCAACAGCAACAGCAACAACAAGAACAAATCGAAGCAATTTACGAAAATGTAGAAAATGTCATTGGGCTGTCAGAATGCATCGTTGCTGTTGACATGTGTCGTACTCTCCCGAGTTGTAATATGGCAAAAATTTATATAAAAATCTACAGCAACAACAACAATGCGACACATAACAAATTGCAGAGCAACAACACAGCCGCACTCGCTCTGCTCTGTCCCTGTCCCTGTCGCCGTCTACGTCTCTACTGTCTCTGTTCCTGACAGTGAAAGCATTGTTGGCTGACAGCGCGAGTGGAGAGTGGAGAGTGGGAGAGTGGAGAATGGTAGTGCAGCAGCACTGTCGCTGCTGACAGCGACAGAAGCTCGCAACAGCAACAGCTACGTAACGTAACGCAACGTAAGCAGAAGGCATGGGTGTTGCCTTCTGTTGTTGTTGCTGTTGCTGTTGCAGTTGCTTTTGCTGTTTCTGCTGGCCGAAAATTAATGGCCAGTGGCAGCTGAGCTGAAATGCATATAACAAATATACACACACACACACTTGAACTCAGGCATGTGTGAGTGTTCATATTGCATTTTGAATTTGGGTCTCAGTTGTCGGTGTCAACTCTGTTTTACTTGCTCTTTTGGCTCTGACACATGCATCTGCCTGCTGTTGCCCAACACAATTGTGTGTGTGTGTGCGTGTGTGTGTTGTGTCTGTCTTCTGTCTATCTAATATATCGCTTTGTTGCAACAGCCAAGCAAAGGCAAATGCAAATGCAAAATTCATTTGTATTTCTGTCTAAGCTGATTTATAATATCAAAAGTAAAACTTATCAAGTAAGTTTGATTGCAAGTTGTGCTACGAAAATGTAGAGCTGGTTCGTTTATTTATATCAGATACCAAAGAATATACTTTCTATATAGCTAGTATAAAAATAAAACTATGTATTCTTATCTATATTTCTAGACTCACAATCATCCTCTGCTCTTTAGCCATGATTACTTAAAAACAAAGAATTAAAAAGTTTGATTAATTTTGGTCCACTCGAAGTATGGAATACGTGAAATATTAGTAATACTTTCGAGGTATTTTTTTCTTAGATTTCTAACTTTAATTTTGGTATATTTATATGATTACATAGTACAAAAGTCATTTTTCCCATAAGTAAACTAAGCCTAGCTAATGGGATGACACAGATATTAACATTTTCTATTATCTAATAACTTTGCTGGCCTGTTGGCTAGCGGAGCGCTGGGCCATACGAGAAAGCAAACAAAGTGTCATCGAGAGCCCATTATTAAGGTAACCTGAGCTAATTTTCACGTAGGAAATAGCGCGAGTCGAACAATTGTTAAGGGTCTGCCCCGTCCTGGCAGGAACTCAGAGCCAAGCCAACGGCAGGCAACCCTTTGCCGTTGACAACCCCGAAAATATCAAATTTCATGCAATTTAATTGTGGAGAGGCTGCGAGAACTCAAAGCAAAAAAAAAATTAATAGAACAAAGGGGCAAACACGAGGCTGGCTCTGAGTGACAGCAGCGCGGCAACACCTAATTCAATTTAACAATTCATTTATCATAATCAGGCATCAAGACGCTGTCACTCACAATTACGCTCAAGCCGAGAGATCCACAGCACGAAAAAAACGCCATTCAAAAAGGCTGCGAGTGTCGAGAAACTTTTGTTCCGCTTCTCGTCTTACGCATTGCCGCATCTCCTGGCCATTGTCTCTGCCATTTCCTTCCCGACAGCCAGGCAGCCAGGCTGTTGTGCTGTCGTGCTGCAGGTATGCCTGGCCGAAGATTGTCTATCTGTCACTTGGAGCCCAGAGAGAGCTCAGCACACGGACATTGCGCAGCAGGCAATGACAACTCTGGCGACGTTCCGCGAAACTCAGCAGTTCTTGAGTTCTTTTCGAATGCCAAAACACAAAATGTGCTCAAAGTGAAGCGAAAAAGTACTGAATATAATCAGATAAGGCATCAAAAGGATTGAAAATAATTTGGAATATAAATGAAAACGACAAAAAGAGACTAAACTGAAAAAATCATCGAATATTTTATATAAACCTCTCAGACTTTCTACTACCTGTTGCATGCATTTATACTAAACTAATATACCCAGCTTACCCATTTCTATAATAAATAATATTTGTATTTGACTTATAGGCATTAAATAAATTCTAAACCAAATAAAAAAAAATTTAAAGAGGGCAATGTGAGGTCTTTACCTTAAATTATTAAATAAATGAGGCAATTTGTAATCGTATTGCTTGATTAGAAATTGCCACATTTGAAATATTGATGTTTACTGTTAAGCTCAGCTTTAAATTGTGTCCAAAGAGTTGTTTTTTTGTGAACTAAACAATAAGCAAATTTATTAACAATAATATTGCATAAGCGGATAGCTTGGGCTCCAATGAGCTCAATCCATATATTTACCTACTTTACATATTTATCTATTTCTGTGGGGCAGGTCTAGGACATGAAATCTTTTGAGTCGCCTGTGGTTGCTTGAGTCATCCAGTAGTCTTAATTCTAGAGCATTATCGTGGTTGTGTAGTTTATTCATGTATCTGTTTATATTTGAATTGTCATTGTTTCTTATTTTACTGATATCCCTTTCAAAGAACAAATTATTAATGTTTATCTTATGCATCTTCTAGTGTATAAACATTATATTTTATATACTCGACACACGACATCGATTGAAACGGTAAATATGCATTTTCCACCAAAAAATATGAAAACTTTGCAAAGAGTTCAAACCACTCAAAGACGTAGCTGGAAAAGGTGAAAAGAATACGAGATTTGAGTTTGATATAAGAATTGCAACTCGTCAGAAATTTATAAGAGTATGGTATAAGACATAGGAGTTGTAACACTGTAAAGTAAGCATTTTTAACCTGGCATTTTACACAATTTTTTTAGCTATTTTAATTATTCATTTTATTTATAATCTGCCTAGGTCGTAGTCAACGAAATCTTCATTGAAAATTAGCGCAGAACTCTGAGTGTCCATGGCTTAACCTCCAGCTGGGGTGCTCAAGTTATTACCTCACTGTTTAGGTATACACACGTGTGTACATACATGCTTGTATATGTGTCTACTTATGTGCTGACAGTAGCTGACCAGCTCATTTTGTCATTAGAGGTAGTCAGTCATCATTCCAGCGTTCCGTCAGTCATCAGTCAGTGTCGTCTGGGGCGTGATATATCACACGGCTTACGCTCGAAAGAATGCGTATGAAAGCAGCCAAAATACAGAACAACATCATCATCAAAAACATACAGAACACAATAACAACAACAACAACAACAAATACAACAAAAGAAGGTACTCGCAACAGCAACACATGATCCAAAAAGCGAACTTGTTGAAAATCACACCTCGCTCCCACACACTGTCGCAGTCAGCAGGAAAACAAATGTGTCACAGCAACAGCTACCAACAGCAACAACAACAGCAACGATGACAATGACAGCGGGCCACATTGTTGTCACATGTCACAGGAGTTGAAAGATTTTTTTATGGCATGAGTGCGAGTGAGAGGTGGGGCGGGGAGAGCGTGAAATACGAGTCCTTTGGCATGCAGCATAAAATGAAATGGGCGAAAAATGATGAATGACAAAATTATGCAGCAAATGCGACCCGCTCTGACATGTGACCACTAATGAGGATCAACTTCGTTCGTCACATGAACGCAGCCGTAGCATTCTCGTTGCTGTTGTTGTTGTCTTTGGTGTTTTCAGCCACTTGAATGCCAAATTATGGCATTGAATTTCCTTTGTCTGCAGCCCTCTCAAACCAATTATATTAAATTTCCATTTGCCTGGATTTCATGGAAGATTTTCATGCCACTTGAAAGGAGACACCCAAGCACGCAAATAAGGAAGCATACACTGTGCTCATGCCGCAGTCAGACAGAGAGAAAGAGGAAGAGGGAGAGAGTAGAGTTGCTCCTGCTCTATGTACATTGGCTGAAAACCCTCTTATCTAAACGTTGTTTCACCACACGCCGTTAAAGTGCATGAAAATGGTCAGGAAGCCAGCCATAATCATCATCCATGTTACGTACTTGGCCCAAACGAGCGTCTGAACTGCACCCCGATAGCCATCAAAAGGGAAAAAAACGTATAAGCATAGTCAGCAGGAAATAGGTATTCACAGACTCTAAAAATGTATCTATATACCAACAGCGACTGCCATCTAATTTAATTTATGACTTCAAAGCAAAGTCTGCTGCGAACTTGCTAAACTTCTTATCTATCTATGTTCCTGTACAGTTATTTGACATATATACACATACATAAGAGTATATATATATTTAAAATATTTAATTTCGGTAAGGTTTTTCATCTTTCTATTAGAATTCCTGTTTTCCAAATGCTTTTATTATTATTATTTATAAATACCATTTAAAAGAAAAATCTATATTTTATAAAAATGGTTTTATAAATTTATAGTAAAATAATTAAATTTATGCTCTATGCATTATTATTTAAATATTAAAAATTGGGAATACTCTAAAAAAATTACAATTAATTTTAAAATAAATATCAAATATTGTTCCTTTCATATATCATGCACCTTAACCTTCCGCCGGTTTCTTTTTAGCTTGGACAAAAGGTGATAAATAATGTACTAAAAGTTCAGCCAAATGTACAGAAAATAAAACGACTCTTTTAAAAGAACAGAATCTATGTTTACTTGGATATTGTGAGTCCCAACCCAAAATGGAGAGTTAATTTTCAAACTATAAAAATATTTAAAAAATCTTTTTTTTTTTTTATTATTAATTTTTATATAAATCAAAAATTCAAATATTTTCTATAAGCTTCAAAGGACCATGCACATTATGCAAAGATATTATGCGTAAATATTAATATGTTAATATATAGATATAAAATAATATAAAAAATATAAATAAAAAAATAATTATATATATAGTCTGTTAAGCTACATATATATAATATATAATTATTTTTTTATATGTTTTTATATGTATATATATATATATATATATAAGATAACACACCAGAAAGTAAAGAATCAAATTATTAATAATTTATTATATTAGGTGGATGCCTTCAGCTCTCAATTAATGCTTTACAGTCCTTCTTCAAGTTATCTTTACAAAATTATAAATATCTAAATAATAAATCAAATGCGTTTTAGTTATGTATTAAATATAAATAGATTCTATTAAATATAAAAAGATGCTAGAACAAAATTAAATAAATTAAAATACAAGTGTAAATAAATTGGCAGGGCAAGCCCAATCTATTTCTTATTTACTGAAAAAACAAAATGCATTTCAATAAACAAATTCATTGTTTTATATTGTTATAAAAATATAGCCATATTTCTACCGGCACCGCACCCTATCATGTCAGTTATTCAAGTGACTAATTTGTTATGGCATCTGAAAGTAGTTCATCTCATTTGGGAAACATTTGGAGTGTCAAATTTTGTTGGCCAGTGTATTAACAGAACAAGCACAAGTGGGCCAAGCTAATTAATAAATAAATGTAAAATAGAACTGTTTGAATATTTATTTCAAATAGATAACATCTGTTACGCTCTACAGACACTGTCAATATTTCAAAAACGAAACGCGCTCTCTGGTCATTTGGCCCATGGTAATAAACGTGAGCCGTTAAATAAGTCCCACTGTGCGAAGACCGGCACCGACAGATGTCGCGATCGACGATCCGAGAAATTAAAAAGCAAAAAAAAAGAGTAAAAACAAAATAAAACAGGCAGTTGAGAGTGTGTGAGTGTGCCTAAGTAGTAGTTGTCATTTGAGTGACTTTAATGGTCTGTTGAGACATAATCGCTGCCATTTTAAATGGAATTTTATTGCCACTTCACGAAATTTTTATTGCCCAGGCAACGAAGTTGGACGCCAAGACTCAAGACTCAAGACACCGCAAGAGTCGGAGACCAACCCAAAAACACAAAAACAAAAACAAAATCGTTGACTGCATGCAGTGACGATGACGTGGACCATCGCGAGTGGGGAGTGGGAGGTTGGCAGAGTGAGGAGAAGCTGCGAATGCGTCTGTAGATCCGGCGCAATGGAAACCAAATTGTTGCATTTAAAAGCAAATTGATGGCCGCAAAACTAAAGGAGGCCACCGAGTTGCGAATTCAAGTTCTGTCCCGGCCACGCATAAACCAAAAGCCTAATAAGCCACAAGCAGCAGCAGGCGGTGTGTAGAGCAGAGAGAGAGGCAAGTGAGGCAAGTGGCAACAGGCCTAAACAACGATGTGTTGGTATAATTTTGTAGACTAGTTTATTGGACACATTAAATATGGCCCGATAATTAAGTCATAAATTAGATTGCAGCCGCGGCAACGATGTCGACGATGTGGCCGATGTCGACGCTGTCGACTTTGTCGACGAGTGTCACCATATCAGGTTACGTGGCATCCGCAGCAGGCGGCCCGCCAGCAGCAGGCAGCCAACAGCCAACAGCCACCAGGCACCAGGCACCAGCAGGGAAGTGCGTCTCATTTAAAATTGATGCCTAATCGAATTTCTTTATCGCGTGTGTATGTCTTCTGTTCCCCAACACGACGCCTGGAGACTGTCGACTGGCGACTGGCGACTGGTAAATGTGGCCTGCCGGCTGAGGACTTGAAGGCTCGAAGTTGGAGGTTGGAACTGCGCTCGGATCTGTGCATAAAATTTATGTATTTGCATATTGCGACACTAAATGTTTTAAGGCCTCCACTGACCGAGTTCAGTGCTGGCAATCGTGTCAGGAAGCTAATGTTTAATGAATTCAATTTCTTTATGCGCTACTTGCTCGATCCCCGGCCAAAAGCATTTCGCATTAAGAACAATCTGTTCAGCCCGAGGAGACGGCAATTATGGCCAGCTGACTCAAGATTGGGCTTCTTTCTGCGGTTGGCTGACCAGCACATGTCAAGTCTGAATATGATCTGGCAGCCTGGCAGTCTTTGATTATTATGCCATGGCAGCTGCTGCGAGCGTAATGGAGATGTTGCCTCTTATAAGCTGCCGAACTTCTGTGGTCAGCACAGGAACTGGCTGTGGCAGCTTCGTAATTGAATATAAACTGTGGACAACGCCCAAAATGTTTTGCAAGGCCAACGGAGATTTGCATGTAAATTTGAAATGCAAAAGACGCATCCTCGCCCTTCCAGTCGTGCCCTCGCTCTGGCAGACAGCAGACAGCAGACAGCAGACGAGCGGCAGTTCTCTTGATGGATGACAATCAATCTCAAGTGTCAGGCAAATATCAGTTCTGCTGTCATTGTAGCGTAGCATGAAACGTGCAACGTGGAGGCTGCCACATGCAACTCGGCAGTGAGTGAGTGACAACAGTCGCAATGGCTGAATGATTGAATGCCTGATTGACTGACTGTCGAGTCAATAGACAACGAAGGCTAAATGATGAGCGCCTGTATCGAATAAGAAACTGAGAACAGCGCAGAACAACTTTAACTAAATTGGCCAAAGACGAAAGAAAATTGTAGTATAATTTGAAATTTAATTTCCATGATATAGATGATTGATGGAATGTGTGGAGTCCACATCAGTCCACATGTGCCAGTGCATCGCTCATTGAAACTGGAAGTAAACAAATAGAAGCCACATCATCGCCATTGCAGGCAAAGTGCTGATGGTGCTCAGTTGACGAGTCACGCCGAGACTTCACACTCGCATTTCCGATTCCAACGACAATTGCCACGGCCACGGCCATGGCCATGGCCTGTTCTATCTAGTCAGTTGCTGAGCTGTCATTCAGCGGCATTGTCTTTGTCACTTTCAGCATTGTCAGGCGAGTTGATTTTGTCATTGTCATGGCCGTTGGTTGGGTCGGGCAGCATCTGATCAACATCAATTTATTAGTTTTATTTTCTGCACGGCCTCAACATTTATAATCAAGTTTTTCTCGAGCTGCCAGGGATTTCTGTCATGTCACTTCCGTTCACTGCATTTGCCCGAGACATTTGTCGTCAGCACGAGCGACAGGTTCCACCAAATGGGCTCCCACTTGCCATGTGGTGCCAGCTACCTGCTGTGCCCCTGACGACGACGATGATAATGATGATGAGACGCCCGATGCCAGGTGCCCAGAGAGTCCGGTGATGAGTCTATTATCAACCCGGCCGTGTCAGCATTTATGGCTGATGTTTGAATAATGGGACATTGCTTCGACTCGACAGAAGCCCAAACTCTAAATAGCAATTAGACCGTAATTTGAGTTTGCCTCGGCTCTGATAGCGGAAGTAGTCATGATAATTGTCCAAATCAACGCGCATGGGAAACAATTGTAAGCACAGGAAGCAGCTAAGCATACATCGAGTAAAAAATTGTTCAAAAATCGACGCTTGCTCAGCCAATAAGAACAAGCACAACTTCACTCAATCCCACGCTAAAGAAGAACTGTTTATATATTGTCTGACTTAAAATAAATAAATAAATAAATAAATATATCTATATAAATATGGTCTTACTAGCATTCATTTTTATTCTGATCACTATGTATCTTAAGTACATTATTTAAAAATCTAAATTATCGACTGTGGCTATAGAAAATGGGTTTGACCAGACAGGTCGTCTTATGATGAGTTACAATCAAATGGAAAATCGAATGAACATGTGTATTTTGCTGGATATTATCAATAACATAAACAGTTACTCAAAAATAGTTATTAATGACTCTAGCTTGCTCAACTTTTGGTGTATTACTAAATAGAATAATTGAAATTGCAACTGCTATTATTATATATATTATTATATATTTATTTAAAATATTTATATTATAAAATATTTATATAAGGTAAGGATATTTGTATCCAATGAGTTAGTGTATATATATAGTCAATATATAATAATAAATAATATTACAATCATAAATCGTTCTGAAATTACATAAATATTTGTTGACTTATCAAACGTTATTTGAAAGCAAAATAAGTAAAAATCTTGCAGTTAGATGAACATTTATTACAAAATCTAAAATCAAATAATAATAATAATAATAATAATAATAAAAATAATAAAATCGGTCTTCCTATATTTATCTTAAAGTACTCGCCAGTTTTATCTAAAGACGCGAGAAGAGACGGGTCGTTCCATTCAAATTACTAAGTCTAGAATAGGCGAACATTTACAAAACTTGTTCATTTTGTTGAATGATGCATGATTGTAATCGTTACAGTGTACTTGGTTATATAATCTTGACAATTTTATGTAAAGTTGGTCTAAATAAAGCCATGTAGACAAATAGACAGAGAGTGCTGTGTATCAATAGACTCTTTTTGTGCTGAGATCGAATATAAAATGAAGAAGAAAATGAAGATATACAAATAATAGACAAAAGTATTATTAAGTATTATTATTATTCATACATCATAATAAATTGCTAATTAATGTATCTAGTATGTATAGATACACGTCAGTCAAATCTCTAAGCTAAGTTATTTTTATATATATACATATATATACATAATTCGAATGTTAAATAAGCCCATCGAATCAGTTTTCCTTCCCAATTGTTCGTCTTCATAAAATCATCTGTTTGATATCTAAATCAACAAAACATAAAGTAGATTGTTATTAAAAATTAATTATTGCAAACGGGTATATCGATTCAAGAATGTGCCCTTTTAATATGAGTTGCATTTAAATGAAAATCAAACATATTGACGCACTGCAGCTTGGATCTGCGTGCAGAGTATGCAAATTCGCATAGAGCCGTTAGAGCAGAGTTACTTGTTTTAATTGTGGTTTTAATACATTTCGTGGCTTGCGCTGGGCCATTACACATCTCTATTAGAAGTTGGTTTCTGTAATTGGCAGACATGGCCATTTGCTGTTTCCAGCTGAGCTGGCTGCTTGATGGCAAAACACGCCCTACTGCTGGCAGGCTGTCCATCAGACGTCGTCGTTCGGAGTCGTAACGCCCATCAGTCAGGCCGTCAGTCACTCAGTCAGACAGACAGTCAGTCAGTCAGCCAGTCATTCAGAGCTTGTCAGGGCTCCGAGGCGGCCCGTACTTCGGTTGCAATGTGTTGTGTCGACTGTCAACGCGCTGCTTGCTGTGTGTGTGTGAAAGCTTTAAATTTATATGGAAGTGTCAGTTGTCAATCACATTTGCAAACTGTCACACACGCGGCAGCTCAGGCGGCGTTGAAGCTGGAGCTGGGCTGGAGCTGGAGGTGGAGCCAGCAAACAAAAGTGAGCTGAAAGTGCGGCCAGGAAATGGCAGAGCGGCAACATATTAATCTTTGCCAGCAACGAAGGATACGCGGCTAAGGACGAGGCGTTGCTGCGGAAACAGGAAAAGCAGTCAAAGCAGACGTTGACAGACATAAGTAATGTAAAAAAATTACTTTATAATGGAGTGCGAAAATGAAAATTGCGACAGCAGCGCCAAGGCAAACGAAAAGAGAGAAAACAAGTAAGAAAGCTCTAGTCGGGGTGCCCGACTAGGAAATACCCTGATCCCAGTCCTCTGAGTTTTTTAATATTTTCCGTAGTTTGTATGGAGTATTCAAAAAAAAAAAAGAAAATAAATAAAAATGACATTGCGAGACCAGGATTAGAACCCGGATTGTCTGCGCAACGTGCGCCAACTCTACCAACACCGCCACTTCATAATTAAAAAATAAATAAAGCAACAAAAAATTTTTCGTCTGCACTGGTCTCGAACCCGGACCGCGCTGCACGCGAGCGCCGCCTCTACCAACTCAGCCACCGCTCTGCTTGCGCGAGCAGCTGCAAATTTGAACATAAGTAGCAGCTAATAATTCAGCACAGTTCAATCGCAATTGCAATTCGTGGAATAGAAAAGAATACACGCATTTGAATGTATGTGTGCACACGCATAGGAAAAATGCGTGCGCGTGGCGCTGCTGACATGTGCTTTTGCAAATTGGCCAAATGTTTTGTTTAATAACTTCTGTTTTACTTAATGGATTTTAATGAAATTTTCAGCATATGATCTACATATCCTATTGGCTTGGTTGAGATGCAAACGCCTTCACATAATGGCCCTAGTTCCAACTAAACTTAAATTCTACGAATTTGGGGAATTTGGAGCCGGTATCCAAAATCCAACAAAAATCAAAATTGCATAAAATATACATAAAACTAAATACAAAATTTGGAGGTTCTAGCTCTTAAGGCGTTCGAGATATAATTTATTTACTGCATTTCAATAATGTTTTTATTCGATAACAATTAAATGCGAATAGTTATCGAATATTTGAAACAAACTTGACCTGCGCGTGCTATACACTGACCTACAAAAAAAATTTCAAGTCTCTAGCTCTTATAGATGCTGAGATCCACGCGTTCACACATACGGACAGACGGACAGACGGACAGACGGACAGACGGACAGACGGACAGACAGACAGACGGACAGGGCTCAATCGATTCGTCTTGTCATCCTGATCAAGAATATATATACTTTATGGGGTCTGCCACGCCTCCTTCTGCCTGTTACATACATTTGCACAAAACCATTATACCCTGATTTCCCATTTTCAATGGGATCAGGGTATAAAAACCAAACGCAAAGACAGCAACGCCCTGAGATGCGAAGACGTCAAATTTGGTGGATTGCTACAAGCAATTTAGGTAAGATAATCACTTGTGGAGTGTGCCACAGAAGGAGGCACGCATGTAGCTCTGGCAACATGTTGCCAGTGGCTGCTGGCGGTTGCTGCTGCTGCTGATGCTGCTGCTGCTGCCATGTTGCCAGCGTGTCGCAGTTGACTGTTGGTTGTTAACTGCTCTCTGTGACTGTGTGCGTGTGTTTGAGCATTTCAAATGCGATGCGCTGACACCTCACACTCGCACACACACATACACACACGCGCATGCAACAATGACAACAACAGCATTGAGCCACAACGCCGCCCCTGCGCCATAGCATAGCTGACAGCCCTCTGACAGTTTTTGTTGTTCACGCGAGTAATTCATTTTGTACTGCTGTTGCTGGTTGCAGCAGCAGCAGCAGCAGCAGCAGCAACAGCAACTCCCCTTGGCTGTCACCTCGTTGCTTCATTTCACATCACAAAAATGCCAAGCAAAGCGACGCGCGTTGACATGTGAGAGACGACGAGAACGTCGCCGGCTCCGCCAGCTCCGTCAGCTCTGCCAGGACATGCTGCCAAGGGCCCCCACGAAACGTTCCTGTGACAAGTGACAGTTAAGTTGCTGTCGTTGTTGTTGCTGTTGCTGTTGCTGTTGCTGCTGCTGCTGTTGCTACTGCGCCAACGTCAAGCGACGTAATTCATTTTGCATGTGCGTGCAAAATTTTCAAGCGTATTTATTACGTAAATTAACAACAGCAACAACAACAACAACAACAGCGACTGCAACATACCCCACATCAGCGACGACAGCAGGATGTTCATGACGCAGCGGAAATAAATTTTGCGTGAACAATACAACGCATTACACTGCAGGTTAGGTTAGTTTTCTCTGAGCTCGAGGCGCGCCGAAGCGCGGCTCTGCATGGCTGGCGAAATTAATGGCAAAGCGGCTGACAGGCTGACAAACGGAGGGGGCAACGGAGGGGATAACACACACACACACACGCACACACACACACAAAGCGAGCACGCACACATGCTAATGAGCCGTCAGCAAAGAGACGGCCAGAGAATCGATAGGCAGGCAGATAGCCAAATAAGGGGGGTCCACAGGAACTGCTGCGAACAGCGACAGACAGTGTCCTGGCCAAGACAGATGGGATGCACAGGCACAGGAAGCGGCTGTCAGGTAGACAGCAGGACACAATCAGTAGCAGTAGCCATGAAAGAGTGTAAACGAAAGACAGATGAACTGAATAAGTATCTTAAATAGATGCGAGATTCAATATGGAAAACTTAAGGCAAAGAAGATGAATAGCTTCGAAAATGGAAATTAAAAATAAAAATGTGAAACAATTTGTAATATAATGATGAAATTAAAAATACTTAAAAATATAGAATATATATTTACTACAATAATTATTGACTATTAATTATTAATTGAATTTAATAAAAAAGTTATTTAAAATGTTGCAACTCCAGAATTTTATAATAATTAAATTGAAAATACTTTGATGATGGTGTTCAAAGGAAAAATGCAATCACAGGCATATAATTTATGTTTAAAGATATATTATAAAATTAAAATTTAATATTCTCATCAAATGGGAATATAAAGTTTTAACTACTTTGCCTATAAGATTTTGTGGTTAGAAATATCAGTTAATATCGAACATTAAATATTTATAAGTTCCTTTACAAACCTTTAACAAAAATTAATTTGTGCTTATATATATGTATATAGTATGATCTGATCTAAGCGGCACCTTAATGATAATGAGCATGCAAGAAAAGTAATATGCAACTTATTGCCTATGATGCACATTTGCTTCATTTATTCACAACAAATGTGAAAAAGCAAAAATATTATTTATCATTAAAAAGTGCAAGTCTCAAAGCCTTGAATGATTTAATATAAATATTTTGATAGAATTTTGAATACGGCAAGGATTTGTTTAGCAAAGTATACAACGTCTTATTTATAAATGGTATATTGTCTTATAATATAAGATAGATTATTTAATGTATTTAAATTATTATTGATTGCAGACAGTCTCCATCTATTATAGTTGTCGACGTCTTCAATTTTTTAGCGATGCTTAAAAAACTAAAAACCGATTTTTGCCAAAGAAGAATTCCAAATTGAAAGTTTCTATTATATGTCATATAAAGTTAATGTTATATAGTGGGTGACCAAACAAGAATAATACTATTTCCGATAGCTATATATCAGCATTTGTTTAAATTGCCAATAACAACAGATTGTTTAAATATATAGAACGATTTGCCTTTTAATTATGCAACGTCTTACGCCTGCTGAATGTTGACAGAGTTTCGTGAATAATACAATTAATAATAAATTTTAATTATCAAAGATAGAAGCAATGGAATACTGTCAGTTCTGAACAAGAAATGAATATTTCAACGATCTCACATCGAGCTCTCATCCACCAAGTTCATGCAGCTGGAAATAACTTCTCCATAGTCATCCAAAACCTATCACAGCCTAGAAGCAAAAACAATTCAAATCATTTAAATTTTACTGCAACAGTTTCTTCTATTACTCTAACTTGGTCACTCAGTACAAGCCAAATACTTTGACAAAAAAGAGATGTCTTTATACAGACTGTCAAACTTGCATAGATCAACTCGGCAGCTCGTGAAACCCAGCCAAATTCGATAGCTACAGAGTGCAGGATATGCGAAGTAGGAAATCAAATGCATTTCAGAATATAATGGACGCATGCAAATCTCTTTTTCCGAGTTCCTAAACGTTGCAGAAAATATATTAATTTACATGAAGCAGCAATTAATTTGAAAGTTATATGCAAAAGGAAGTGCAATAAATTCAGAGACTTGACGGCTTTTGGGTCTCGAATGCACGATAGTCCAGCAATCCGGGAGGAATGGACGAAGGCAATTGACGGGTCGGCAAAAGCCTTTGGAAAACTGGTTTGTTGCTTGCCGGCTGCCGTTTGCTGGTGGCTGGTTGCTGGTTGCTGGCTGGAGCCAACTCTAAAGCTACGTAAATGTTTCTATCAATTTGAAAGGCGTAGAGGCTCGTAAAATTTGAGAAATGTTGACCATAACCATGGGCTCTGGCAGCCCAAAGACAGCCCAGCTGCGACACGTTTAATGTTACATCGATTTATGCGATTTCCACACAAGTTAATTGATTGGAAGCCTCCACAAACAATCCAGCAGCAGTTAACAGTCCGCCAATGCCCAATCTTAATGCCTTTTTATGGCTCCGCCAACATCTAATGACAGTTGTCAGTCGGCCAACAAGGCTAGCGGCGGGTAATTGCTGATGCATAAATAAACAGTTTGATGCACACTTGCCAGAGACCATAAACTGAATGGAAACAGTCTTCGACAAAGTGAAATATGACCATGGACAGTATATGAAACATGCAAATTAGAAACTAAATAGCTTTAAACTGCAGTTGGATATTGAAGAAGGAAAATTAATGGAAACTTTCTGCTCTATATAAAAATTTGAAAGAGTAAGTAAGAGTAAGAGTGAGTGAGTACTTCCCTATATAATAAAATAAATTTATTATATTACAACTATTTTTACAAACAAATCTCATTTTGTCTAACTATATTATTCAGAATTATTTTACATTTACATACAATAAGTAGTAAATAAGCTAGCTCTACTTTAGCTATACTTAATTTCTCCAACTACGGTTTAAATAACAATTTATTTTAGGTAAATCAGAACATTCGATTATGTGAAAAAACTTTTTTGCATAAAAAATGCTTTTGTAATTTACACAGAATTTTCTTTATCTCAAGCTAATTTATTCCATTTAATTATTCAAGTTCATTCAATTAATAAAATAATATTTTTTTTACTTTTTCTGTATTAATAATAAATGCATTCAATTAATTTAAGTTTTTGGCAAGATCTAAAATTGCATTGAAAAGTATCTAATGCAGCTGCGTATGCATTCAGTTTCATTGCTGGAACTCAATATACTCTGCCCACAATATTTATGAGATTTACAATTGAGGCTTAAATGTTCCAAACGTTACACCAAGCTTGCGTTTAAATATATTTTAAGTTCAATAAAAATAAAAACTGGACCTGAATTACCTACTCTTATTAAAGCTTTTATTAAATATATAAATATGCCAAGCACATTTTCAACACCTGTTTGGCAATTAATTAAATGAGAGTTAGGGAATAATAGTTTTCAAAATAATGAATTAAGTTTGATAAGGAAGTGAATAGACTGAGCCCTTATAGTATAGTAGTAGCTTGTCATCATGAACAAGAATACAATGAATTATTCACAATGTATAATAGAGCCTTATACCTAATAATATAATCTGTTTGAAGATATCCTGTTGCCACATAAGGAACTTCCTTGACCTTTAACTGTATTCCCAGCATACGCTCATACAATTTCTATATAAAATACTTCCTCTGTGTTGTGAATACAGTTATAACATAGTCAAAGTTCCAGCAAGCAATGAAAACGTTTATCTTTCCACATGGGTTATAAGACTTTGAATAAATGTAAAATCGGAAAACTGAAAATTAATGACTTAATCACATGACAGCAGTAAAGCGAAAGAAATATATTCAGCTTGGCTTGACTCGAACTCTGCCAATACCACACAGACACAAACACACACACAGACACACACACACACAAGGTATGGGGCTGACATATAGGCCTGAGTCGAGACAAGGAAATTTGACAGCGGACACGTAGGAGGTCTTCACCCGAGCACGACCACCAGTGGCCAAGGAGGCAGGGAGATGCTGTCCGGGTGCGGATGCGGGTCGAGCTGCTGTCAGTTTGGCAAGCTTTTAACCCATGCTCGCAATTGAATTTCTCTGGGGCGCATGCGAGACACAGCGGGCGGACAGAGAGGTTGACAAGCGGCGGGGACCAGGCCAGGACTTTCAGCTAACTGACATTGGCAGGCGGTCCACGGCGGGGGATCAGCAGCAACAGCAGCAGCAGCAACCACCTTGACTTGACACTGATAGCCGGACGGGCAACAGTTCTAGTTCCAGTTGCAGAGCACCGATCCCAAGGCGGGCACTAAACAAACTTGTAGCTGCGCTTCGAATTGACTTGGTTAACTCGACTTGACTGCCGATGTTCGAGTGGAATATTTGCGACTATTTACGTGTAGTCAGAGCTTTGGGCATGCTGTGAAATCTGCAAATTGCCATGTCATTATTTGTTAGTATCAAACCGAAACCCGCAGCGACGGCAACGGCGGCGGCGATGGCGACTGCGACTAAGGACTACGAGGACACTGTCATCGCCTCTGCGCCTGCACACGTCGCCCCGGCGTCAAAAGTGTAATTGGCAGCCCGCATGCCACTCCCCGACTCCCAATTTTCATACCCATTGCCCACAGCCAAGTTATTCCGACTGCGATTGCGACTGCGACAGAGAGGGGTGTAACCCAACGTCAGCTTACATACTCAAGTCAACCGTCCGCCCGTCAGACAGTTGCTAACTGTCAGTGGGCATGTTTGACTTGACAGCATAATATTACAAATCCCTGCCGAGAGCAGACACTAACGATGACATGCAGCCGAACGGCCGAGCGCCTGAACGACCCGGCAAAAAGGACAACCGCAGAGCATGTGAGGGTCGAAGGACTCGAAGACTACGCAAATCCTATATAAAAGGGAATAAAATGCAGGTAAACTCAGACACACACACTCACGCAGACACAGATGCAAATGGCAGCTGTTAGGGTCTGAAATGTCAAGCTCTGGGCGGGTTTTTCGACCAAATTGCTTTGTGGTTAACCAAAAGAATGCCATGGATTATATTTAACTTATGGATAGACTTATCCTGAAGCCCACTCAGATCGGAAATTGAGATATTTTGCACAGGTCAAATAAATATTGCGGCGATTTGTTGTGCCTATTGAATCAATCTGAGATAATTTTATTTTATTTAATATTGAATTCAAATAAAGTTCTCACTTAAGATATTTTGCTCTTTTAGTGACTAGATTTTCTTGTTGTAAATATTGCTGGAAGACTAGGAATTGGGCTGAATTACGTCTACTTGACTGATTTTAACTGATTTGACTGATTTACAAAGATTCTGCAGCTGTCTTCGGATTTTTATAACTAAGTGAATTCAATTTCTAGCAATTAGTCAACTTTTGTTGTACTGAAGAGAAAGCATAGCATTGAATAGCTTTGAATAGAAAATGAATTAGTAACACGCGTTTCATGCAATTTATATTCATATCGAAAAATAATCTCGATAGTCGAATGTAATAGCTAAAAGCTGCGGCTTTTGAAGCTTTAACTCTTGTACCTGAAATTTTCATTTGATTGAAAAAAGCTAGTAAGAATAAGAGACATGCCTAAATAGATCATATGAACTCCGAGACGAAATTCGTCTCATATGATTTATTGATTTATCTAGTATCGTAGCATTTGTAGCTTCTGCCTTACACAATTAGAGTGTTTGGTATGAACACATGAAAAACTTTAATGTATAAGGATCACACTGAAAAATAGTTTGAATATGACAAGCAGTTATGCGATAAAAATCTAAAGCTATATTAGTATTTAAATAAAAAGAGTTGAATAAAATATAAAAAAATTAACTTATGCTATGTATAGTTTATAGGAATATATATATCATATGGTGAGTCTTTAACTTTGTCTTTTGTATAACAAAATGTGCTTTATATTATATACGTATATTTTATATTATATATATAGAATGCTGATATATACTGGAGTGGCTTACCACATTTAATACAAGTTAGCAATGCAATATAAAATATATTTTACAATATAAAAGGGCTTTTCTCAAAAAAAAAATGGAACTTAATATCACAAACTTAAACTCAAATTAAAATTCTAATATTAAAAGTCAATTGAATCGCTATAGAAATAATGATTAATTTGAAAGCAATGAGCAATCGCCAGCCACTTTTCAAGCACAAGGTCCGCGACAGCTAACACAATTTATGAAGTGAAAAGAATTTCAATTTGGCCATTCACATATTTTGTTATGCCCGAGTCTGTTAACGAGGCAGATCGGAGGCAACAATAGTGAGTGTTGATGCAAGCCATTCAAGACATTTACATACATATTTGCCAGCAGAGTGTCAGCCATAAAATATAAAGGAAAGCAGGTGGCATCAGCAACAGCAGCAGCAACAGTGTGATAAATGAAGATGCAGCTGCTGGGGCTACATCAGCGCTAATTGCTCTTCGCATCTGAGAGATACATGCACAGCCGATGAGATACTGCGCAGAGCGCATCCAAAAGATACTCACTCGAATCATAATTCATTTTTCATGAATGCGAGCCGACTTCTGAATGTGAATGCGAATGTGACAAGCTCACGACGCGTCGCCTGAGAGGCCTCCATCTTATTCATAACTATATTTATATTTGTATACTTAATCCTACCAAGCGGCGGGGCAGAGGGCGAAAGCAGGGCAGGAGGACAGGAGAAGCGACAGCAGAAATGTCAAAATGCATTAACATTTAATTGAGGCTAATTTAAGGCGAAATATTTCGCCTGGCACATATGAGAATTTATGCGTCTCATTTTGTCGCATCTTTTCACGTTTGCTTTTCATTAATATATATATTCTTCTACGCATGCTGCGGGTATTACGAAAGTGTTATGGAACGTGTTAGCCTTAATGGAGGTATTTAAGTAATAAATAGCTAAAAATAATACAGCTAATATTAATATTGGGCGTGGACTTAATCTGTTTCAACTTTGGATTAGTTAACTTTGTGTGTAGAAATTGCAATAGTTTCTATCAAAAAGTTTCTATGGCACATAGCTTCTATAAGGAATCACTGCAAATCTCAAAGGTAATTAACAAATTAAAGTAACAAACCATCCTCATTATCTGCCCAGAGAAAGGGTATTCCATGTTCGATAGTCTTTCTCATTTTCTTTCGTATTTACTGTTGTCTGCTTTGGCTTTTCTTTCAGCCGGATATGTTGAGAAATGAGCGCATTTTGTAAAAATGTCACATTACATTTAATTTATGCGACGCCAGCCCCACACACACACATACACATTGTATCTGTAGGCGAGTGTATCTATATCTGTGCAGTTCTGTTGGCTGCAAGTGTAGCGTGAAATTGTTTTGATGATGTTCCATGTCGCGCCGCATCAAAATTATTCAGCTGTCATTATCAACGGCAGTTTAACCCCCGCTTAGCGACGCTCCATGGGATCGCAGCGCTCCCGGCCCCGGTTCACGGTTTACAGTTCATGTTTATGGTCACGCCGTAGACCCGCCTCCTCTTTGATTGACAGCCATGCAAACGTAGCTTGTGAACTGCCCTCGTGTTGATTAACGCAATTTGCTTTGCTTTTTGCCAAAGTCACGTCATTGCGGTTGTCTCTCGTCTATCGTCTCTCGTCTCTCGTCTGTCGTCTGTATTCTATAGCTAGTTTCTCCTTCGGCTACCCCTTGGCTCCGTCCGTGTCTCTGTGATTTGGCGAGTGTGTCAAAATAATGTTGCTTTTCAAATTTGACAAGACCATTTCGAGTGGGTCGCCGCCTTGCTGCTTGAATGGACGGCTGCCTGCCTGAGTGCTTGAACGAGCTTATTTTGGCGTCTGCTCGTTAATTAGCTGGGCACATTATATTCGCATACTCATTCTTTAAATATTGGCTAGGCACAGCTTGACATGCCAGCGAATATAATAATATATGCCAATTAGACAATGCATTCTACAAAATTGTAACTATATAGACAGGAGAACGAAAATGGATACCATAAATATTTGATTATGATACTCAAGCAGAGCTCATCAAAGGCAGCCAAAATTCCTTAATGTTTTCAAGCAAACAGAATTAAGCCAAATTCTGTGTTTATTTGCCCAACTTTAAACGCTGTCTAAAGAAAACGTGTGTTGACTTTTTCATTTGTCACTTCAAAATATTTGCACAAGTTTTTTGCGTACAGCATCCGCAGCAGCTGAGCTGGACTAAGCGACACTTGACGCAATCTGCAAAAAATTTCCACACGTGCCGCAAGGTTGAATAATGCTCTGATAACCGGGCTTAAGACCCTCGTGAAATATAATAGCAGACACTCTAAATACTTTTGATCTAAAATAAAATACTAAAAATCATGCTTAAAATTAGTTTCTATCAGATAAGGTGGACTACTATAACAGGAATTAAGAGGCTTCATAAGAATGCAAACGGATTGTATTCGATTCTTCTTTCTTCTGTTCTGTTCGCTGCTTCTCTCATCTCTAGCATTTCACTTATCTTCTCTTCTGTTATCTTTTCTTCTCTTCTAAATTCTTCATTTATTAATTCCACTTTATTGTCTTTTCTTCCTCTGCTCTTCTTTCTTATCTTTTCTCTTTTAGTTCTTGTCTCTTCATTTGCACTTCTTACTTCCCTTTTCGCTACTCTTTTTTTCTCCTTTATTTTCTTTTCTTTCTACTGTTTCGTCTTCTTTCTTTATTTCTTTTTCACTCCTCTTTTCCTCTTACCCTTTTCTCTCCTTCTTCTTGCTTATTTCCCAACTATCTTCTCTATTTTTTCACGTCTCTTCACTCTTCTTACTTTCGTTCTCTTCTCTCGTTTTCCTTCTTCTTCATATCTAGTCTTCTGTTCTAAATTCATTATTTATTTATTTTTTATTTATTTATTTTTATTATATTTATATTAATATTTTTTTTCCATTTTATTCCCTTTTCTCTCTTTACCCTTTTTCTTCTCTTTTCTCTTCATTCTTCTTCTCTCTCTCATTCCATCATCTACACTTTTCCCTCTTGTAACTTATTTTTTCGCTTCTCTTCTTTTCTTATTGATCTTCTCTTCTCTTCTGTTTTCTTTCTATAGTTTCTTATTCATTCATTTCGTCATTTCAATATTCTCTTCTCTCTTGGTCTTACCCTTTCCTCTCTCTTATCTCACTCTTCTTGCTTGTCTCCCATCTAACTACTCAATTTCGCTTATCTTTCCATTTTTACTTCCGTTTTCTTTTCTTGTTTTTTCCTTCTTCTATCTTATCTTCTATTTTCGTTTCTTCTCTTCTTTTATTTTCATTCCTTCACTACTTTTCTCGTTCTTTTCTGAGCACTTTCCTTCTCTCCTTCCTCTCACCAGTCTTCCTTCTTCCCTCTCCTCTCTTTTGTATATTTTACTTCTCTTTTCGCTTCTCTTTCTTTCATTTTATGTTTTTCTCTTTCCTCTTCTCTCGTTCCTCCACACTTGAGCCGCCAATCAAGCTCTATCAAATAAAATCATTAAAAGCATTCACCCATACACAAATAGCCGCATATATAGGTACGCCCCTATAAATCTGAACCGTAAGAGCGGACCATAAATTATGGCCGCAAATATTGCTAGCTTTTGGCACAGTCATTCGGAGCTGTTCCGCTCGACTGGCTGTCTAGGCTGCAGAGGAGTGAGAGATGAGGCCGTGGGATTATCAAAATGCAATAAATCAGATTGTTATAAACATATATGTATATCTATAGCTATATATATATTTTTTATAGCGCAACAGCCTAGCAGAGTCACTGAGATTCTTGATGACATCGCAAGGTGTGCGAAGTAAGAGGAGCACTCTCCGGCTAAGCTTATAAACAGACATTAAGTCTGTTAAACACGAGAAAACGCGCATATATGATGTAAATCAAAGTCAGACAACGTCGCCTGACTGTCCACATTTATTTGCATTCACTTGAACAGGTATCGGCACCTGTGATTGGCCATTGCGAAAAGTGAAAACTGGATATTACGGTAACCAACTGCATCTGCACAGCGTGCCCCATAAATCTCACCCGACTACGTATTATGTTTCAAGAGTCAAAAAGAAACTGCTCCATGCGAGAGACGATCAAATTAACTAGTCAACCCAGCCATCCGGCGCTCGCAATCAACGTTTCGAGTGTTGGAATACGAGCAAACAGCGTGTTACACTCAGCAAACACTGCCGATAGGAGCTCGACAGCCCGAGCTACCCGATGGCCTCTAAATGCTTGGCCAATATTTGCACAGTTCATTTCGGCCGGCCTGCAGAAGAAACTCCACAAAAAATATATAAATAACAACAGAAGTACTTCTCAAATGTGGCTCAGGCAATCTGTTTGCCCACAACCAGTAGCAATTGTACCCAGCATAATCTGGGGTATTTACACCTCTTCCCCAGCTGCTGCCAGATGATGATTATTACATGTGCTGCGAGCTCTTAAGCTAGTGCCTTTTACAAGCTCCATTAACACTGTCCCTCGCTGTCTCTATATCTCTTGCTCCATATCGCTAACAACCGAATTTTTATTTGTGGTCAAGACTCAGAGCAACATTTCGTAAGCTGCCAAGTATGAACTAACAAGTGTAGAATTTATAATATTATTTGATCGCTTGTAATATACTTCTAGAGCACAAGGATATGGTCAGTAATCAATACTAGAAAATACTAAATATTTGATCATTGCTTAATAAACAAGGAGTAGCATATATCTGTGAGCTGAATCCTCATTCTAAACTAGAATCGTGTGTTTTTCGATATATTAAAATGTCAAAGGTTCTGTAACTTTCAGACAAAGCTTTTCATCAAAACCATTGCAATATCTATAAGTACCAAGGACCGTCTCCAAAAATCATTTTTAAATTATTCAAAAATCTTAACATGTCATCAAAATTATTGCCTGCTAAAAGCGTAGCATGAGTATGAAAAAGATGGGTAGATCTGCTACGTCATTTGACAAGATGATGAATTAATATATTATATTATATTACATTGTATTATATTATATTATATTTTATTTTATTATATTATATTATATATTAATATATTTGTTAATTTAAGAACAATTTTTGCTGTCGTAATTAATTTGTTTAAATAATAATCTTCACAGTTCTCTCAATCAAAGAGCTCAACTTATGATATGAAAATATAGTAAAAATTTAGATAAATCTCTTTAATATATATATTCATATGCAATTATTATATATTTTATTTATTTATATTTATATTTATATTTTATTATTCCGCCTATTAGCTGGAAATCATGCAGATCATTTAAGTAAAAATGCCTGAACATGTAAGAGAAACATCATCAAATAGATATGAATGAAGCTAGCAGCAAGGCAACTTCTCTAGAACGTAGTTATATCATTCGCTTTTCCAAATATGGCTAGATATGCCCACAGCGCCCAACGTTAATTGAAAAGCCATTGAAATCCAGCGAGTTTTGTGCGCTCGCAGTACGAAATGGACCTTTTATCGTTTATTTATTGCCGCGTTTCTTTTTTTCATTTTTTTTCCATTTCGTAATTTTGATTGATGACTGACTTAATGTCAATTTTTTTGCCGTTGCCGCCGCCGCTGCTGCTGTTGCTGTTGCCGTTGTCCAATGATAAATTAATAAAAACAGACGACTTTGTTTATTCTCTAGCCCCAGCCCCAGTCGCAGTCGCAGTCGCAGTCGCAGCCCAGGCTTCAGCGTCAGCTCCAGTGTTGGCTTTTTTCGGCTGTTGTGTAACTGTGTGGAGCCCCCCTTTCATATATAATTTGCTGTCATAAATCGTGGGGAACGGCGTCGTCGTCGTCGTCGTCGTCTGTGGCGGCCATCTTTTATTGTTTATTGTTTATTGTTTGCTTAACAAATTTTCAATGTATTTTTGTGCCCACACAATTTGCTTGCGTGCCTCCAACGAAGCTTCGTCCGCAACCCGGGCCATAAATCAAACTCCGACAGCGCATTGTCATTTAATCAATAATTTATAAACAATTTCGCATTGCACGTAGCGCAACAAAAATATATAAATTAAACGTGGTGCGTGCATTTTCGCCCGGCTTGGCATTAAAATAAATGGGAGCCTTAACCCATTTTAATGAGCGCTGATTGAAATTAAGTATATAAATCATTTGAATATACAATTCCGATTACACATACTTACAAATGATCGCTTCCAAAGGGAAAACCCTCGTTAATACTAACAACGGGCAAGCGCTCTGATGATGCCCCAGCCCACAGGTAAATATATGTATTTTATTATTAATTACTTATTTATAAAGACGAGTCCCGCATGACAAAACTGTAAAACGCATTTTCATTCTTAATTTCAGCACAAATCTCTCAAAGGGAATTTTCAATAATGCCATTACGAATATCGAATTTATCAATATTTTATTGATATATGCAAATCACATTAATATCAAGCGAATGCATTATACCTGGCTGAAATAACTTAGAATATGCCTTGATAAGCATTCAGTCAGTCCGCCAATTTGTCAGTCAGTTAATTAATTTTTCTGTGTCTGTCAATCAGGTTGACTGTGTCTGTTTGTCACTTGGCCTATCAGTTGTTCAATCAAATAGTCAATCAGTCGAACTTTTGTCAGTCAATTTCAGTCTGTCAATCAGTTAATCTGTTAACGTGTCAGTCAGTCAATCAGTTATTTTATGTATAACAGGAAAGAGTCAATTTTAAGTCAGTCATTCAATCAATCACTCAGACTTATAGACTAACAAACAATTTTATATTATTCTATTTAATAGATTTTAGAACTATGAAAGAATTCTTTAGAGTTGTAGTCCCTATTGCTTTGAGCATGTCTTGAACACTAATCAATCAGTGAGACAATCATTCAACCACTCAGTCAGTTTGTTTAATTGACAGTCAATCCTTTTTTCTGTATCAAACAGTCTGTTTTTCAAGCAGTCTATCATTCAGTCCAACTATTAATGTACAGTCAGTCAGTCAATCAGTTTTTCCCCACCTGCCCCACCTGCCATATATAGACTTTTTCATTATCAATCAAACGTCAGTCAATTAGTCAATCAGTCAGCCAATCACTCTTAATCGGTCAATCATTGTAACTGTTAGCCTAACAAAGAGTCAATCAGTTGACTTATCAGTATAACTCAGTCAATCTCTAGTCAGTCAGTCAGTAATTCATTTATTTGGTATGTCCATCCATACCAGTCAGACATACAATCAGTATTTCATTCGTTCAGTTAGTCTGTTAATGAATCAATCAGTCATCAGTCATCAATCATCTCTCACATAAACTATCAATCAGTCAGGGTAAACACTTTCATTTAGATAGCCCAGACATACCATAGATAAGACCTTTTATATCCCTGGAACTTTCCGCCCAACAACCATTTCTCTAGACCCAACACGATCATTCAATTTAAAATTCGCTAAGCTTCTCTCTTCTAGTGTTGTAAGCGCTGGGGCATACTGTCAACAGTTCTAATTTTGTAGGGATCCACACAGCGCCTGCCTCGTACTGGGGGCCGTCGAAAAGTACGTGTTAAATGACTAAAGAAGAGACAAAACGGAAAAAATGAAATGTCAAAATCCCGCAAGCGCCCAAAAGCTTTTGTCAGCTTTTAGAAAACAGTTAGGGGTGGACAGTAGCTGGACTTGGTCAAGGCTGGGCGAAGAGGCGGCGAAGGGTGGGGCACCTCGTTGGAGGTGCTGACGGCGACGTTGACGTCGACGTCGGCGACGGCGGTGGCGGCGGCGCTTTTTGATTTTACTTTGCTGCTGAGCAAAGCGCAAAATCACTTTTGACGGTTTTTTCTTGTCTCCGTTGGGGATTTTTTTGTATTTCTTTTTTGTCTTTTGCTTTTTCAGTTTCTGTTTCTGTCTTTTCTTTTTTGCTGCTTGAAGCGCGCGCCTCGTTTCGTTTTCATTATCCGAAGCGCGTCCAAATTCATTTCAAGTTTTGCCGCCGACGTCGAGTAGAGGCGTCTTTAGCTGTCCAACTGTTGGCTTTTGCTCGCCAGCCGCGTTAAGTCCAACATAAGTCGGCCTAAGCGTTTAAAAGCCTAAACGAATGCAGAGACATATGAGTATCTCTCTCGCTCTCCCTCTCTGTCTCCCTCTCTGTCTCTGGGTATGTGTACTGGTGGTCAGCCAAGCCAAGAAACAACAAAAAAATACAAAATACATAATAATCATCAGCATCTGGTGAGTGGCAAGAGAGTGGCCAAAGGGGGGGAGCACTTGGAGCATGGGGCATGACAAGCAACGTCCAGAGCCGCAGTCAGAGCCAGCTGTCAAGGCGGCTTTGTATTTTGTATTTTGCGCTCAAAACTTATACCAACTTGACAGTTGGAAGACAGTAGTATTTATAACGTCGACGTCGACGGCGACGTCGGCCGTTGTGGCCCGCCGTCTGGCCCCCGCCAGCTCGCCAAACAAAACAAAAATGAGACAAGACTGACAGCGGCTCAGCGAAAGAGTTAATACTGTGATTAAATGACCAGAAGAGTGCCACTGTCAGACAGATGGCCGATGGTGGGCGGCTTAAATGTTTGACAGCTTGATGCCAGCTACGTCCGACGTCAAGCGAGGGCCTCTTGCCAGCCTCTTGCCACGTTGACAGCGACAACAATTTCGCAGAGACCAACTTCGCAGAGCTCGTTGAGCCTACACACAACCCGGCACTGCAGCCATATTGATAGCAACAAAGTTGTCTGCGCGCTAACGATACAATCAATAAGCTTCTATGAAGACACGTCAATCAAATTAATGCTAAAAACCGGCAAAAATATCAACAACCCAGATCAACAATGAATTTAAGGCTTTGTTTACAAATTGTTCACGTTTATTTACTTTATAATTGCTTCTTATGGCAATTACAAACTTAAGCCGTTGACAATGGCAACTTTTGTGTACACGTATGAAGTAGGCGGAAGCAGACCTAGCTGATCACATATAGACTTATATATAATTTATATATAATAAAGACTTGAGCATAATCAACAGAGCAGCCGATCTAGATGTCTCCCTGCGATAAGCTGGCTTTATTTATTTATTCGGCATACGCAAATAAAATTTGTTTAAAGATATCAATAATAAAGTTGGTATAGTTATTTGAATGTCAATTAATATTAATATTAAACAAATATTAAATTCTCTAATTTTAAGATATCTACTCCCATTAGCTAACTAACTTCATAAGAACTTATTTTCAGATGGTCATGCGCTATAAAGTTTGAAATAGCTGCTCAATACAGACTGCGAGGTATAACGTAGTCGGGAACTCCCAATTACAAAGCGTTTAGTGTAGCGAACTAAAACCAAAACAACAGATAACAACAAATGATATATATCTAAAGAGTACTCTGAATTGGATTATTTAAGATCTTAGCACATTATTCTGTCAGAGTATTTAACAGTATCGACTACTCGTTGCTGGAAAGATTCCATAAGTCTCGATGTTTCCGTTCATGATTTTATATTTTAATTCTGTATAAATCTTATTTTAATTTTTGACCAAGAGTTATGATGTCAATGTCAACTAAATTTGATTTGTCAGTTAATACTAAACATAGTAGAAGTCAGCTTCTAGCCAGTCAAAGCGTCGTAACACAGATGAGATACATAGTGAGCAGAGGGTCTTCTTTCCCAATTGAAAAATATTATTTACTTTTCCTTTGCTTATAGGGAAGTATTAGTATAAAGCTCTCTCATATGCAAAGTCAATTATTGACTTTTTCCATTAACACAGTTTGATTAGATGCTTTTAGCACAGCTGTGTTCATGTGTCTAAAAATGCTAATAACCAATAAATAAAAATACATTTATTAACATTTACTCTTCATTTAATAATATAAATTATCAAAAATAATGAATATAAATTATTATAATTATTACAATTAAATTCCTTAACATTTACTTTCCGTTTATTAATATAAATTATCTAAAATAATTAATATAAATTATCTAAATTTTTACGAATTCCCGAAGTTAATCAAAAATGATCAAAATATCAATAAATATCAGAGAGATCTAGCCAGGCTTATCAACTGAATGCCAAGAGTTCTGTTCCCTATATATAAGTATTTTGTCGGATGCACAATGATCCCTGATTTGACATACTTATGGTGTAAGTGTTCCCTTGAGCTGTGCAGTCAACAGCCCAATATAAGAAGATGCTAAGCTGCTAAAGCCGACCTGCGCCATAAATTCGTAGGTTTAGTATGGGGTTGGGTGGGTAATTGGCTGAGTGTGTGTGCGTGTGTGTGTGTCATAAAGTCTATGATAAATCGCTGAGATCTGCAAACAACAATCAGGCAGCTTAAATAGAATGCTGCAGTGATAATCGTGTGCCAGCAGGCATCAACGTCAACGTCAACAAACAGATCTTGCAAATCTCAAGATCACAATCAACCGACTGGGTTATCTAAATGGCAGCCCCCGGGCCCAAAGCAAACTAACCAAATGTGTGTCTGAACTACTCTAAATTTAGACATTTGCGTGCCTTCAACCAACCAGCCGGCTGTCGGGGCAGCACGTTCACGAGACTCGGGACTCGAACTCGGAACTTCGGAACTGCGGCCGTTACGGCAATGTTTTCCTTTACAAATCCATGCAGATGTGAAGCTGTTTATTATCTTTGCCTCTACACTAAGTTGATAGTATATGGTATTACTTAAATTTACTATAGCGCTTGTCGCTTGTTTTCAAATGTTTCAAAAGAAAACACACACGGCGAGACTGATGGGACACTTGTCAGGGGCTTTTGCAATGCGTTGTCGTTGCCGTTGCCGTTGCCGTTGTCTGTTTATCTTGAAAATGCCAGAAACGCTATGCGCGGGGTCTATTTTTAAATGATATAGCTCTTTGCTTAGCGATGAGTATTACACATTTTGTTGACGAGGACAGCTTATTAGTTGAGCTCTCGAATCGGCAGTCAAACAAATTTTTAATTGCCCACACAAATTATCGCCGGGTGTAAGACCCGAAAACGGCATCGTAAAATTCTATAAAATATAATGCCATAGCTGGCGGACGACAGGCGCGATCTTAAGCCCTCCGAGTATGTGGCACATTAGCGTCATAAATTTCAATTTTAATTGCCTTAGTATTTAGATTAGAGACTCTTGAATGGACGCCTCTTTATTAAAACCGATTCCATTAGAATCTATTCCCAAATGGCACCAAAAACTGTTCCATTACTGTCTTCCAGCCGGTGGCACGACAAAGTGTCAACGCAAACAAACAAGCGAGAGGCCCTTACCATAAACTCAATACCCTCTCTTTTGACAGAGGAAGTGAGTGGGGTTCGCTGTGAGGTAGAGTAGGCTTTAAGGCAGAATTCCCGGACTGAAGTGAAATCCATCGAGCTTTAACTGCAGAATATTTCTGAAAAAAGCTCTTATGAAAATGCAGTTCATGGAGAGATTTCCTGACTTGTCTAGTGGCTCTGACAAATTGAATAGGAAAACCTATAGGACCACGCAGCGCACAGAGAGTATTACAGATCTGGCGACACAAGAACAAAACACAAAAAATCGTGTCGAAGTGTTTAATAAATAACAAATCACCCAAAAGACCTAAGAGACGGGCAACAACAACACAAACACACAGAGAACTCGAGTATTCAGTAATAAACAAAACGGGCCGCGGCTGAAATTTATGTGGCTTGATCTGTTTTCAAGTGGGACGGACGTCTTATCAGTGGGTATTCCAGTACAGATTTACAATTAATTGCAAGCAATTGTGAACAGGCGTTCCTCAAGCACACACACACACACACAGCGAGAGTATGTGTCGATTGCTGCTAGACGTTGTTTTATTCATGTTCATAATTAATGAAATATCTTTGTGCAAATCATTTGGGAAACTACTCAACTTCATTAGCAGATCGTAAATAATGTCAGAAAGCGCAAGGCCTGAAATTTATGTGGCGGGCTAACTATGCATGCTGAATAACTTAAAAATTTAGAAAAATAAATAAATGGAAAGAAAGTCGAGCACAAAAGATACAAAACAAAAATTAAAATCCAACACAGAAACAATAGAATTTTAACAAGAAATATAATTTATAGCCACTTAAGTCATAAATTTATTTTTAATTTCGCCCAATTCACATTTACAGCGCGCAGCGCAAACAACATCGCTCAAGCTCGCCGAGCCTCACGTCGGAATACCCTAACTAACTGAGGACACGAAATTAGGTAGACTCATCTGACTTGTCAATCTGCATGTCTTTATATGGTGATTTAACTCTTGATTAGCTAACATTATTGTAATGATAATATTGTTACTAAAATCATTATTATTATTATTATTATAAATCTTATTGTTATTGTATTTTTCATCATGTTATGACTGTAGGTTGGCTTCGTTAAGGTGCAATTGGGCATGAAGTTATATAAACCTTATATATATTTCGTATTGCATCCAGTTTTAGACAACTTCACATAAAACTTTATGAAATTTATTCCTCTTTTGCCTCAAGTCTGGCTCTCAGCCTCAGCTGGAAGGCGTGGAATTTGAACCATGTTAGCTTAAAATTGTTTTAGCTAGCTTAAGCTAACAGATCTTCAACAGTGAGCAAGAGCAATCGGGCTTCGTAGTTGTACAGTGAAGCCTCTATTTCTTGGCTTGAGATAGTTGGCGTTGGGGCTACAAAAGAAATGAAATACTGAAAGACCAAGATTTACGTCTCTTTGGCTGTTTATTTTTCTTTGCCGCTTTCATGAATCTTCAAGTTTATTATTGCTGTCTGTTTTGTTGCTGCTGCTGCTGCTGCTGCTGTTGCTTCTGGTAGCAACAAATTTAACACCCAGACAGTAGTAAATAAGCGGGTTATAAAAGGCAACTAATTACAAGTTGCAGCCACCAGCTCGCATATGCTAACAGCAAAAATTTGAATATGTATAAGAGAGGTGTATGTTTTTATATATATTGCTATATGGATGTGGAATACCTTCCCTCATTTATACAAATAAACGCTTGTACGTATGTAAATGTTTTGTTTTGTTTCGGGGACCCTTTTCTTTATTGTCTTAATGAACAAAGGCGACGGTTTCTAGATGAGACAAATGTATCTCGTTTGAGCGCAAAACACAAATGTTTAAAACAATAATAAATTATCATTGTTGTTGCTGGGGCTGCTGCTGTTGTTGTTGCTGGTCTCCTGCCTTTTATCGCTTGATAATCGCTGGTCATTAGTCATTTTGGCCTCAACCTAAAGTATTGTATGTTTTCTATATAGCAATACATCTGACTCTGACTCTGACTCCGACTCTCTTGTTGTTGTTGTTGCTGTTGTCTTTGCCACGCCAAAAAGAGTAATGTGAGCAACATCGGTGGCAGCAGCAGCTGCTGCTGCTGCTTTTGCTGTTGCTTGTTATGTCTGTCTCTTCATTTGGTCCGCAGCCGCAGCAGCAACAGCAACAACAACAACAACATGAGCTGGCTGAACGTTTAATAAATCGTGTACTGTCGCCTTTTATTGTTGCGGCGATGTTTCAAATTTTATTTATTTATCTGCTGCCGCTGAATTGGCTTAATAATGTGGCCAACAACAGGCAGCGGCAACAACAGCAACAGCAACAGCAGCAGGTCAAGCACATATTTAGCTACTTCTGGCGATATAACACTTTGGCTATCGGCTATCTTGACAGTGGATGAAATATTTATGCTCTTTAGATTATTTGGGGTATATTAAGCTGGCACCAGCGAAACCAAGAGCCATTCGCCATCGTTCATTATACTGCAGCGACCAACTACACGCATATATATATATATATATATATATATATATATATATATATATATATATATGTATATACATATTTATATATATTTAAATAGCTACCGAATTTATTATAATACTCTGTTTGCAATATGAAAAAGAGTATATGGAATATATCCATATTATAATCATATATATCTATATCTATATCTATAACTATATCTATATCTATATCTATATCTATATCTATATCTATATCTATATCTATATCTATATCTATATCTATATCTATATCTATATCTATATCTATATCTATATCTATATCTATATCTATATCTATATCTATATCTATATCTATATCTATATCTATATCTATATCTATATCTATATCTATATCTATATCTATATCTATATCTATATCTATATCTATATCTATATCTATATCTATATCTATATCTATATCTATATCTATATCTATATCTATATCTATATCTATATCTATATCTATATCTATATCTATATCTATATCTATATCTATATCTATATCTATATCTATATCTATATCTATATCTATATCTATATCTATATCTATATCTATATCTATATCTATATCTATATCTATATCTATATCTATATCTATATCTATATCTATATCTATATCTATATCTATATCTATATCTATATCTATATCTATATCTATATCTATATCTATATCTATATCTATATCTATATCTATATCTATATCTATATCTATATCTATATCTATATCTATATCTATATCTATATCTATATCTATATCTATATCTATATCTATATCTATATCTATATCTATATCTATATCTATATCTATATCTATATCTATATCTATATCTATATCTATATCTATATCTATATCTATATCTATATCTATATCTATATCTATATCTATATCTATATCTATATCTATATCTATATCTATATCTATATCTATATCTATATCTATATCTATATCTATATCTATATCTATATCTATATCTATATCTATATCTATATCTATATCTATATCTATATCTATATCTATATCTATATCTATATCTATAACTGTATATATATATCTCTATCTTATGTAGACAGAGTAACTTAAGTCTTGTCTATTTTGTGTGCTGTTAGTTTCTCTCACATAGAAATCAATTTCAAAACTGACCCGATTTCCAAAGAGCTATATAAATTACAAAGCCATTTAATGCAAAGTAAGCCTATCGAATCTAAAGCCCTTAAGGAACTGTATAAGCCCAGAGGCCTTGCTCTGCCATATTATTTATGATGACCAAATGTGTGGACAGGCAGTCAGGCAGGCAGACAGTCACAGCAAAACAATTTACCCACTGACCAGCGGAGATACGTGCTTATATATCTATCGACAATCTCTATCTGTCCGTCTATCAGTAATATATTATGGAGGCAGTTCCAAAAAACTGTCGGCGGCAGCTTTGAAGTGTCAACTAGAGCCGCCAACTTGGCCAAAAGTATTTCTCGCCTAGGCTAGGTAGGTGAGTTGTAGGTGCCAGCCATGGCAATAATCACAGCAGCTGAAGTATTTATGTCGCAGTAAAGGCCTTGCAGAGCCCTAAATTTTCCTGCATTACACACATCCATATCCATATATCTTAATGGGTGTATAAATTAATGTTATATTTGATTCTCTGTTCTCTGTTACGTGACAAAAGCTGCACTTGCCCTTATCGCCAAAACGCTGAATGCGAACGCGTTCAGATATTCGATGCGGATTTATATGCAGAGGAAACCAAGTTTGTATCTTGTGGATAGCTGCCTCTGAACGAATATGAAAATAAATGCCTGCCAAGTGCTTGTTGACAGTCGCCGCTGTTGTCGTGTCAGCTACAAATGTCACTTGACAAAAAAAGACAAAAATTAATATTAACATCAGCATAAAACATCGAACGACCGCCCATACAAATGCCAGCTCAGATGCTAGCCAAAAGGGAAAGTGTCAGGCAAAACATTATAAAAATGACACGAGGAAGCCATAAATATTAAAAACAACAGCAGCGGCAGCAGCATCAGCAGCAGCAACAATGTCACAACATCTTCACAGCGGGGGTGTCTCTCACAAGAATTACACAGAAAAATGATCAAGGAGTTGACAGCAGCGAGCAGCGAGCAGCGAGCAACGGGCAACGAGCAGCAACAGCTCCACTTGAGCATTAACTAAAAGATACAAATGTATCCGCTAGTCGATTAGCTGCATACCCTTCGCCTGGTTGCTCCACGCATGATTGACGCCCCTCCAGGAGGGCAAACACGAACATTTTAATGACTTTGACGTAATTTATAACAAAGCTGTTAATTAGCTGCGACGACTATGCTGACATCACTCATCATCTGGCCGTATAATTTATGGAGGGCTCAGGATCCGAACAGGGGCAACAGCTGTCAATTGAGCAAAGGAAATATGTCCTTGGTCACATTTCCATAATACAAATGTGAGGTATTTGGAGAACAATGTGGGTTAGCTAGAACAATGCCACAAGCATATACAACTAGGAAAATCAGTTAGGTAGGCAAAGGCTAGGTACTAGATGCATTCTGAAGGCGAAGTCTTAAACTCAATAAGATCGTCATCACATAACAGAAAAGTATACAAATAATTAAGTGTAATATATAAAAAGTTTAAGGCAAGTAAAATTATTGCCGATACTCGCTCACTTTTCAGTAACATCTGTTTGCTGATCATAACTCTATAAGTTATCAAAATATTGTGTTCTATATCGATATACTAAGTCCTCACTAGCCATGTATATATAGGTTTCAGTTGAGGAGGTCGCCAGTAACCCTCTGCCTATAATTTCAGATTCTAAATATAAAACTGTGAAATATACAAAAGATGGAGTCGCTATATACCCTTGACATTTGTCTCCGTGGGTGGTATAAGTGAACACATGTTTCTGTTAGACTGCAGAGATCAAGATAAACTAGCAAAACTTTTGCATAGAATTCCTTTTATAGGTCACTCAACTAATAATCGTACGATTGAAATTATTCATCAAAGTGAACTGGAAATGCCTAATTCTGTGAATCAATTTCTCTGGTACTTTTCAACTGACACAATGTACGCCTTATCGATAAGACTTCCCTGAACTGAAGTTTTGCTAATAAAATTTTATGATATATATGATAAAGATTAAATATAGTCTTCACTGTATTCTTCTATAAGTTTTTCAATAGAAAGAAAGCCTATTTCGATTATATAGTAGTTTATTATGTACAATACATATATATGTTCTATGGTATTATAGCTCACAGGTCGTGACTAGAGTTTCTAAAAGCCATAGCAAGGGTATACAAATAGTAAATGTATTTTAAATTGCTCAAGAGGCGGGCTTATCGCTTACATAAGCAACGATTTGAACCCGAAGAGTCAGTCGCTAATCTAAGGCGACACCTCATAAATCAGCTTGGCAGGCCGCGAGTAAATCATCAGATCTTAAATGTCAAGTTGTCGCCGTGACGCTATATCAATTCGATTCAGCTGTACTAAAAATCACGGCAACACATTGTCAACAATCGAGTTTTATATGATCGTCGACACGATTTATATGATCGCAGTGAAGCGAATCAAATGCTCGATTAAACACTTTTTTCCAAGCTCATCGTCGGTGTACTCTTCTAGCACATGTAAGCACTTTTACAGCACTATAAATGCATTTTACAACACTCTTTGCACGTATTCATGCTAAAAATGAGAAAGTACAATCAAAATGAGATTAAACAAATTGTCTCTAGCCTGAGTTGGTCCATCGAATGAGAGCTTTACTTTACAGGGTATGTGCCATTCGTACAATTCGTATATATTACTTGTTTGTTGTGATTATAAATTATGGTCAGCTCCTCGCACAGTTTAATCGTAACATCTATATGCGAGCAAGCCAATAAAATAGATTTTATAGCCATATAGCCATAAGTTAGAGCGCATATATGACTTGTTAGCATACGGCTGCCATAAATAATGTTCCTAATGCCGGGGCATAAAATTCAGAATATCTTTTCAAAATCACAGCTGATCGATTATGGTTAATTTCATGGTGCAGATAAAGCACTACCGGTACTTTCAATTTTCACTAGATATGTTCGAATCACAAGACTCAGTTTCAATTGCCCATAAATCGAGTCACATTTTCGATGATACCAATTTTATTTTCGGTAATCGGTAAGCGTGTGCTCAATAAACACATTTCAATGAATCGTAAAATGTGAATGAAACTATAGCTATAGTTAAGCTACATATATTATCAAAGATTATTAAAAATATTTAATTTAAAAAAAATAATTATTTAAAAAATTGAATCACCTTGGGCTCGTCCGGGATTTGAACCCGGGACCTCCCGCACCCTAAGCGGAAATCATACCCCTAGACCAACGAGCCAACTGGTTGTAAGTTAACAAGTAAAGCATAAAAGCAGCACGACAACAGATCGTAAGACATGCAGTCAAAAGAAGTGCAAGAGAGGTCCAAGAGTGGGAGCGAGTGAGCCAAAGAGCGAGGCGACGCCAACTCTACGCTACTCTTCACTCCACTGCACTCAAAGCACGTTGGTAGACAACAGCAACAACAGCAATAACAGCAGCAGAAAAGAGCAAAGCAAAGCGAGTCTATTTATAACACAAAAAGTTGCCATGCCGTTTGTCTAGCGCCTGTTGTTGTTGCTGCTGCTCTTGAGTGTTGACAACAAAACAAATTGTTTAACATGGACAACACAACAATACAAAAGAAATATGATGCATGTAAATAAATTCAATTTGGAACAACACAAAATCAAAATGGAAGACAGCGCACAAGCAACAATAACAACAGCAAGCATACGACAGCAATAAAAACACGATCAACAAATCTTTCAACAGAAATTGAACAATCAAAAAAATTATTACTGTAAATCAGAGCAAGGCAAGTAGAGAACCAACCAGTTGGTCTGGTCGACTAGCAGATACGCTCTTTAGATAGCCTATGCAGAGAGGGAAAATGGTGTCTATATATAGATTAACTATCCATGAGAGAAATAAACAGTTGATTAGCTTCAATTTCAACAGCAAACAGAATGAAGAAATCATATACTTTCGGTAAGGGAGATAAAAATAAAGTCACATTGCTTGCTTGCTCCGATGGTTCAATTACTATATATACATATATTTATAGGGGTAATCGAAAAAAATATAGTAAAATCAATTGAAAAATCGCAGCTCGTTGCCCGCCTGACAGCTGATGGCGATAATTTTAAATCAAATCAATTGAATATTGTCACAATTAATTTACTTAACAGATACGTAAGCCCGACTGTGTAGGGGCATGACGATTGCGGGCAAGTGGCATTTTATTTGTTGTTTTTTTTTTTTTAATTTTTTATATTTGTTGCGCGCTGCTCATTGAATGTCAATTGGTTTAATGTATTCGATTTTATTGATTTTTAATTTCTGCTTGGGTGTTTTATAGCTGTCGCTGAGAGTTTGTCAAACGCTTGCGCAAATGCCGCGCCCACCTCAACCACGGCACGCCCCACGCCCCACACCCCACCCCGCCCTCCATGGCTTTCCCTCGATCCGCAGTTCATGAAATTCAAATTTTGTTGGCTCCAAATCGATGCATCTGGCATACATAATACGAAATACGAAATACGAAATACGAACTACGAAACGCAGCATCGACTTCTGATTGCGATTTGACTTTTAAATTCGAGACGATCGCCTACAAATCGACCGCCGGACGAGAGCTGTAATAGATAGAGTATCAGATAGAGTTCAGTTCATTGGATTATGTTTTAGCTGAAGATGAATTATCTCAGACCGTCAAAATATACTCAGTAAATATACTCAATCTTCCATCTGTAATCGATATGCGGAATATCATATAGAATTGAAAATTCATTTAAATTCATGAAAGTCTCGAAAGAGAAGGGCAACAGTGACCCAGCCTAGCCTCTAAAATATATAGAAACTGAGGTCATTTTCCAATTAGCTACGCCCACATTGATCGTTTATAGCTAATGCCTTGAATTGCTCTGTTGAGAAGGTTTAGCTGCTAAATTTGAAATCTGTTGCTGCTATATACAACTGCTGGGCGAAGCTTTATGTAAGTTTGACTTTTCATCTGGGGACGTGATGCACGAGTAAATATTTCTAATTTAAAATCTGTAGTTTACATTGCCCTAAGAAATATATAATATTTCTCGATTCATCTCATTCCCTGTGGGTGTTAACCAAACAATTTCAAGCTTATACGAGAACAAAGAAATTAGAACTCTACAGCAAAATAAATACTCACTTTATGAAGGAGCAAAATTTCTTTGGATTAACATAAATATTAATTAAACAGTTATTTATATTATATATAGAGAGCTTGAATCTGGTATATATAGTATATATTTTATAGAGTATATACTATGTGTACAATCTATTCTCTATATTTATGATATTTTTAACTATATATATACATATATATACATATATATATAAATGGTTGTTAACCTATATCGTATATAAATACAATAGTATATATCACATATATGGTATATATAGTCCACATATGATTATATTCTATGTATTCAATGCATTCTTTATTTTCTAGATGTGCACCTTCTTAGTCAGTATAAAGCCATTTAATATAGGTTATATATAGGTTATATATTAATCACGTGTCTATCGACATATTGAAAAAAATATACATCAAAAGAACTCGCCAGTTCGGTGGGTTCTTAAGTCGGAGTTCCTATTCGAAACACCTCTTAAATCAACTACTTTAGGCTAAGAACTATTTGTTTACGTTTCATTTACAATAGAGTTCGCCTGATAAGGGAACGAGCTGTCAGTAACTAGAACTAATACACAAGGAATCCGAAAGGCTATCAATCAATCATGCACAGTGTCACAAGGCAATTGAAACTAACTAATCAAACCTATTTGACTTTCAATACTATATTCTTGCCATTAAAATTATTTAAATAATCTACAGATGCCATTAAAAATATAATATATTTATAAAATGATAACAGTTGATTGAACGTAATAGAGACTTCAATATATATGGAAATACTATAACGCGATAATACTATATTGTATACCAAATGCAATAATAATAATTGACAAATTCTATAATAAATAGAAAATTATACCAAAAATGGAAAATACTATTATATATACCCAAAATACTATAATAAATACTATATATATAAATACTATATACTATATATACCAAAACTTTCATTTAGTAATCTGCTTAGGATAGGCAGTTGTCACTTAAGTTTACTTTAATCTTGATACAAATAAAATTTGGTTCTTTAACTGTAATGTTTGAGCAATTCGAGGAAGTAACCTGATAAAGTATTGGACGTTTGTATATAGTTTTGCAAAGTACTTAGAATAAATGCTAGAAATGTTAAACGATATTTCATAATTAAATTTAAATTTATTAATTTTCGACTTATATGATATATAAATGTTCAGCTAGTTCCTAATTAAAGACTCAGATCATTAGGAAATTAACAACTTTTTAAAGATTTTCTATCGTTTCTAGCTACGATTCGGAACTATATCAATGACATTATTTAAGGAATATGACGGCATTCGAATAGATGCCTCGCCTGGCCAAGAATTTTTGATGTCTCGCTTCTATCTATTGGGTTCCTTCACTTCCTACTAATGAAGATTATCAGTAACTGCTTCAGTTTCTATAATATATATATTTATGGAAATAATGTCATTCCAAAAGAAGTCAAGTAATAGAAAAAAGTTATTTTAGAATTGAGAAAGTTCCCATAAATATACAAGTATAAAGAGAATAAACTATATCCTGGAGCTGTGCATGATAAATTTCCTGATGAAGAATGTAGAATTTATTACTCATGATCATTTCAATCACTGTATAAGAATAATATAGCTTCCACTATAGAATATATTCTTTATATGAGCATTCCAAAGAGATGTACAACTTTTTGCATTGTTTTCATTGTCTCGAAAAATCTTGATATATAAATATATATTTATTATAAGAATAATTACAGCTGGACAATTCCTGAAATATCTGAGAAAATATTAAAAAATAACAATGCTATTTTTGTCTGGCTTTAAGGCTTTTCATTGATGGATTCGCGTACACAGTCTGTGCGAAAAGTACACGCACACATCTAGTGCGGTTCATCAGACTCGCAGGCAGCAAGCCAAATGAATTATGACGGATGGAATTTTATATTTTCATATTTTATAATTTTACAATCTGTCTTATACCAGACGTATTTTCATATGAAACATTTTTTTGTCTCATTTTATTTTTTTGTGCATTTTTTTCATATTTATTTTCTGCGCACTTTAAATGTTGTTGTTGTTGCTGCTGTTGCTGTGAATTGTTTTTAAGTGAGTAAATAATTAAAAGAGTTGATTTTTGTATTTTTGTTATATAGTTTTTTATTATATGTATATTATATGATAGATGACTTAAGAGCTTATTGAATTGTAATCGTATTATTATCCATAGTTATATGCGAATAGCTAAGACTATGTTAGGACCTAAACAAGAACTAAAATTAAACAAAGCTTAAGTATCGCTAGGGCGTGTAAACAAAACCTGATAAACATACGATTTTCATACGATATACATATGCGATCCATATAGATCGCGCTAGAACTGGAAGTCAGAGAAAACTTTGGTTGAACTTTGAGAACAAACTTTTTATGCCTTACAAAATATAAAAATGAATTAACAAAACAAAGCAAAACAAATGTTTGATTTGACAGAATTCCTTTACTCCTCGAGAATATATGGTGTATATATAATTAAGTTGTTGCTTTTGGATTCTTTGTTGTGGTGGTTGTTGTTGTTGTTGTTGTTGTTGTTGCATCTGTGGGTTAATCCGAAACTTAAACGTAACTAGCGCCTCGACAAATCTACAGTTTAGTATCACAGAACAGCGAACGCCGCTGCCAGCGTCTTTAACTTCCTCGCCTCTCTCTCCGCTTCTCTCTTTATTTGGTATCTCCAGTTTCTTATTGATGAGCTGCGCCCATGCGCTGCCCGTACATGGCATATGGAGAGTAGTAGGGGCCCAGGGCAGCTGCAGCGGCTGCGGCGGCTGGATTGAAGGCGCCCGCAGCGCCAAAGGGCGAGGGAGCGCCGGCCATGGCGCCTGGTGGCTTGCCATAGGGATGGTAGCGGGCTGCCGCGGCGGCCGCGGACATGGGGCTGAGCGGCGGCGTTGGGTAGCCGGCGCGCAGTGCCGAGGGCGGAAAGAGTGTGCCGAGCAGCGATTGAGCCTGCGACTGGGCGAGCGCGGCGGCAGCGGCTGCCGGATCGGATAGGTTGCCCGTGTGGGTGCGCAGATGTGTGAAGAGCTCGTCGGAGGTCTGGAAGCGCTTGCCGCAGTAGGCATCGCCCACCACCCAGCTGCAGACGTAGGGCGCAGAGCGAGCAGCGGCCGCGTTGGCGGCGGCAGCAGCCGCTGCCTGGGAGTAGGGATGCGCTTGCTGGAGCCCGGCGCTGGCCATGGCCATGCCATACTTCTGGTGCTCGCATTGGGTGCAGCCGGCGGGGCAGGGAGCGCCCATCAGCATTTGCTGCGTGTGTGCGGAGTAGGGGCAGCCGGGGCAGTAGGGATCCTTGCAAACGGGCACGATGGCCTCGCCGCCGGCGGGCGTCTTGATGCGCTGGTAGGTGATGTACGGATTGGGCTGTCCGGCCGGGCCGGCTCCGGCGCCCGGATAGCCGCCATTGGCTGCGGCGGCCAACATGGCCGCATGATGATGCGAGAAGCCGCCGGCAAACGGCGGCCGGAAGGCGGGATTCGCATGCTGCTCCATGCCGGGCGGGCAGCAGAGCGCCGACAATGGATTGAGACCATATGGACCGGCTGCCTTGTAGGCTGCTGCCGCAGCAGCTGCTGCTGCTGCCATGCTGCTCATCTCCTTGGGATGCTGAGCGGTGCCGTTGGCGTTGTTCAGCACCTCCATGCCAGAGCGCACGATCGGACTGGCGCCGCGCTGCGAGCTGCCGGCGGGCGAGACGGTCTTGCGGCTGGCGTCGTGTGGCGTTGTGGCCAAAGCCTCCGGCTTGGACTGTGATCCATCTGTGGGCGTGGCATTGGACTTGTTGCGCGATGGCACGCGCTCCTGGGCACCCGTCGAGCTCTTAGAGCTGGGCCGCGGCAACTCCTCGCTGGCGCTGCTCTTGAAGCTGTTCTGGTTCTGTTGGCTGAGCACGTTCGTCTCGTACGGCTTGAAGGCGAGCTTCACCTCGCTGCCAATTGTGCTGCCGATTGTGCTGCTAATGGGCGTGCTCGACTTGGGCGACTTGGCCTGGCTGGGCGACTTGGCCGTGGCCATGTCGGCGCTGCTGGACGAGCTCGACGACGTGGACGACGAGGAGCAGGTGCCCGACTTCTTGCTCTTGTCCACGGCCAGCAGCGGCTTCACTGCCGACGAATCGGCGCCAATCTGTGAGCAGGTCTGAGCCAGCAAGGCCAGTGGACTCTTCTTAGCATCCATCTGCAGAGAACGAAAGGAATTTAAATATTGTTTGATTAGTTTTCGATTTACAACTTTCTTAATGCAAATTAATCAAATCAAGCCTGAAATATTTTGTGTTTTTATTTACATTTTTCTTAGTCAATTTTAATCTTATTTATTTACTTACAAATTTCATAAAAATTCTTATTTTACATGATTGCATTGGGATTTGTATAACTAAGAAGCTATTTTTTTAAACTCTTTAGCTAATAACGCTTTTTATTTTAATCTTTTGTATTAAAACTGTATTTAAAAAAAGTCTATTTTTCTAAATTTATTCAAATAAAATCTATTTGAATTAGTTGAACTTATTTTGAATTAATTTTTGGTTTTATTGCAATAAATTTTTTTCTATACAAAAGAATTTTTGAGGTATTTTAAAATTTGTTTTGAAACAATTCTTTTATTTATTGCAATAAACAAATTTATGGTCATTTGAAAATCAAATTTCAAAAATGTAAAAATTTATTTTCAAAGTTTTTGGTGCAATAAAAATATTTGTTTATTTTTAATATTATTTTGAAACTATTTCAATTTATATGAGAAACTTTCATAACAAACACTTTTGCTTTCTTTAATCCTAAATCTCATTTTTGTAATTTCTTTACTATTTTATTAAGTTATTAATTTCAACTTTGGTTTTTATGTTAACATTTTCTGCAAAAAATACTATTTTTTAAGTAAAAAACTTGCTTTATTTTCTTTTTTTTATTTCACCTAATTCTCGCTTATATATTTAATTCCCAGCAATTTTTAAATTTGCTATTTTCACGTTTTTTTTTATTAAATTTGTAAGTTTAAATTGCAATTTTTTTTTACATTATTTTTACTCATTCAACAAACTGCGTTGCGTTCAGTAAAAAAGAGCAAAAACTTATTTTTTTTCAGGCCAACATTTTTTAATGTTTTTGAATTTACTATATTCAATTATTTAGAACTTTTTCTTTTCTAGATTTAATATTTTCTGTTCCATTTTTGGTAGTTTCTTTTTTTTTGTTTTGTTAATACTAACCGTTGTGGGCAATGGAGCCAGATAATCCGGTTGTAAGTACTGATTGTTGCCGATGGTAACAACACCACCGCCGCCTTCCAAGACAACCATAGCGGAGCTGTTGGCGATTGTCCTAATAGAATAATCCACAGAGGTTGCTGAACAAGATGTGTCAGCAGCTGGCTGATGTGTTAAAGTAATCCAAGAGAAATGCGACGGCAAAACTTGATTTTGATATTTTCTTATTGAATTTGTTTTTTTTTTTATTATTTTTGAATAATTCCAGGGTATATTTCACACTTTGCGTTTGAATTTCTTGTTAATTTAAGAAATTGCTTGCGTTCACTGTTTTGACAAGTGGCCAAATGGCGTATCTTTCACTTTTTGTTTTGGCTGTTCAAGCACTTTACACGACGAATGTTCTGACAGCCGTGCGTTCTGACAGATACAAATACTTATGCAGATAGACAGAGAGATACACAGATACACAAGTGTTGTTGTAGAGTTTGCTTTTTGCTTTCCGTCTTGGGTTTTCTTCCGAACACGTCTGAACGCATCGAAGGCTAAACTCGAACTGAATTCTGTGAAAGTGTCGTTCGACGACTTGCGTTAGAGTGAAGCGAAAATTCGCTCAGCTGAGTGTGCTCACGTTGCGGCTCTCTTTGCTCTCTCTCTCTGCTGTGGCTGTGGTGCGCTCAGAACCGGTAAGCAGCGCTGCACACGCTTAAGCGTGTTGGTGCAAGGAGAGGCGCGCGTGGTGTGCGAGCGAGCTGCACTGTGTGTAATTTTCAAATATGGCGTACTTTTTGCCCAATCACATCGCATGCGCCATGCAATGGAAGCCGTAAAGTGGCCTAGCAGGTTTTTTTTAACAATCAGCTGCATGGGCATTTGTGGCTCACTGGCTCAGTGGCTCTTTGCAACACGGCAACACTCGATGTGAGAGCAACAGTTGAGCGCGAGAGCGGCGCTCTTCGCTTTTTTTTGTGCTGTCAGGCTGGCTGGCTGGCTGGCTGCCGCGGAAGTTCGCCTTTGACGCGCACATTAATTTTATCTTCACACATATGTCACGCGCCTCTGCAGCTCACACTCAATCTAGCTAGCTCTCCCGCTCGCTCTCCCACTCAGTCGGCTGTCAACACCAGGCCATTCGACGCTCAGTCTCATTGTCTTCGCCGAGATTTGTTTCTCAGTCACTCAACACTTAACCACTCTTCTTTTTATGCAATCGCCTCTGCTCGCTCGCTTTAATGTCATATAAAAATTAATTTGTTTGCCGCTCTCCATCGCTCTTCCATTCCGAGCGCTGAACGCCGAGTACCCAGTGCCGACTGCCGAGTGCGGAGTGCGGAGTGCCGAGTGTGCTTACCCACAATTCCCACTCCGACTCCGCACTCCGATTCTCACTCTGACTGTGACTCGAGCATTGTTTAGCGTTTTTCGATTAACTTCTGGGTTCTGTTTTGTGGTTTGTTTTCCACAAGAGCTTCTGATTGTTGTTTAAGTGGAAATCGTTGTTTTGTCGCCGTGTCAAAGTTGTACCAAACAATTTTTCACATGTTTTGTTCGCTAGTAATCGTCTGTTGTACATACACACACACATGCTCACACTTTCCTGTGTATGCATGCATATGTGTGTGTCTTAATTAAGCTCCGCCATAAGTGCAAACAAGTTGCACTGTGCGCGAGAACGAGAGAGGAATAGACGGAAAGCGAGTGTACGGGGCAGAGAGATCAGTTGCACATGTGTTTGGCGTTGCCACATGATGCACTTTGGACTTTTTAATAGGTTAATGGTTGCTTAAGTTCATGTTTTTTTAATAATACAACTCACTGAGTAGCTGTTAATGGTTTTGTTCATGCTAAGCAAGGCTTCAATTAAAATTACTTATTTTTACTACTTTTTTGACAACGAATTCCACTTTCAAGCTGAAATGAGCCACATAATCTCAGGTAGTTACTTGTTTCTATGGAAACTTCTTGAACATCTGATGGAATTGAGGTCATATGCAGGTATAATTAATATGTTATATTAATTATGGATACAAAATCGATCGAATATTTTGTTGTTAATTAAAGAATTTTATATTTAAAGAAAATATTTAAATAATTTGAATAAGTTTGGTTGAAAATTGAGTTTTTCCAGAAGCTATGCAGTTTTTTTTCAAAAATATTGTTCATAATACAATAATTTTACCGTGACTATCCCTGTTTATATGTAGATAGTACAGATCTTGCTACAAATATATTTATATCGCATGAAAGCATCTTTAATCTGACATATAAGTAAATTATATATAAACTATGTTAAATTATATTTAATAAAAAACATTTATATATTTTCAATATCTTTTGAAGATTAAATATTTAATATATCAATCTTTGTATGATATTTTTTTATATTATTTGAATTTATTTTACTAAATTTAGTTTCTTTTAACATTTTTCTTATTTTATATATTTATTAATTTTTATATAAATACATTTTATGTCCATTTCTCAAATGTAAAATTTTAGTATTTATTGAAAATCCCGAAAATAATTCGTATTACCTGTGGATGGGATTTGAGTGGACATCTGTAAGATCTGTAAGATTATGTAATCTTCGATTGCCGCGAAAAGAATACAGCTTAAACAACTAGAGATTTGCGCAAATAAGCTAAAGATAAAGATAAAGATTTTGCCCGATAAACCGATTACAGGTATTTACGCAATAGCACAATAGCTGGCTCAGCAGCTCTACTTGAGCCAAGGCCAAGGCCTTTCGCAGAAAATGATGGATTTATTAGGGAAAAGCGTGTTGGCTCACAAAGGCGGCTTAGATGTAATATGCGGCTTTCTGGCCAAGAACAAGAAGTTGCCAGTTGCCAGTTGCCAGTTTCAGCCAGGGCTCATTTGCGTTAAATGCCAAAATAAATATGCATTGTACACAAGTGAGTGAGTGAGTGAGTGAGTGGATGGGGTATGGATAGGGAGAGGGAGAGTGGAGGGCGAGTGCGTTGCACGTAAGTAATTCATATTTTTACGGCTACTTTGTCAGCGTCATAAATTTTCCGGGGCATGTGAATTATTTACTAGCAATGCGAACGCAAATGGCAAACGAGATGCTTCTACTACTACTACTGCCCCAAGGCGTGGCCGAGACGGGGCCGAGGCGGCTGCTGGGGCTGCCATATAAATAACACAAAATATTATAAATTACACGCAGGGATGTAAAAACGCTGAGCAGAAGCGAAAAAATTTGTAGCCGCGAAAACATTTATGTGTATAAGTATCTCTGTGTGTGTGTGTGTGTGGAGAATATAAAAAGGAGGCAGAGCACATAAAATTAACCACATATTTCTTCATTTTTATGGCATTTATTATCACAGAAATGTTTGTGTGATAAAAGCGAAGCACAGCGCAAAAGGCGAACGATGAACGATGGCTGCGACGCCGACGCCGACGATGGCGCAAAAGGCAGCCATAAAAATGCAGCCATTTACCTTTTGATTTATGCACAGCAACAACACGGCTGAGAGCGGGCGGCGGGCGGCAAGGGCGGGGGCGTGGCACGCATATTGCCATCATGAAAATAAAAAATAACTGCAAAACAAGCTGCGCAAAAATAATGCAATAAATTTGACATTATCTGCATTAATATAAAGGTACTACGACCCCATCGAGGTCAGCAGAGAACTCTGCCAAGATACCATAAGACCCGAATCAGTCTATTCATAGCTCTAACACAACTGATTCGTAGCGCAGCAAAACTCCGGCTGCCTTTTGATGAGGAAACATTTAGAAGAACTGAAAAACAAACTGCAATAAATTGAGAGCACATATGCGATTCAACTACACACACATATATAAATATATATATATATATATATACTAACAATAACTCACATAAAAAAGGATATACAACATCCTGCATGCCCTCTGGGTGGCTACGTCGCAGCCAGAGCGAAGGGCAGCAAAGGTAGAGCTACCGAAAGACCGACTGTCGATAATTTATTGACAACAATTTATCTCGTAATAGTAACGAGGAGGAAAAACACACACACACACGCATAGAAGAGAAATAGCCCCTGGCTTTGGTGACATTGAAATTTAACAACAAAAGAATCTTTGGAACAATTTTTTTTGCACAACTTCAGACACCCATTCCCAGTTCTATTCCGATATAACCCCACGTCGAACCCCTAGAAATATCCAATCAGGGTAGATTAATAAACCAAATTAATGGCTGCATTGTCGCAAAAAGAAGAAAAAAAGAAAACAAAGCGAAATTTGGGTTAAAAAATGTGTGACACGTGCAGAGAGAGCGAAAGACAAATTGACTAAATAAATTTTATAGCCTTTGCTATTGGGTATTAATTGATTGCAAAAAAAGGTAAAAGGGAGTGGCAGAGGGACCTGGGTCATTGCTGAATACCTGGAAAATCAAAGAAGGGAAAATTAATGAAAAATCTCTTTTCTGCAAACCTTAAGTAGACTCGTTCTATAATATGATAATAATGTATATGTAAATAATATAAATTATACGATAATATATAATATATAATATATAATATATAATATATAGTATATAATATATAATATATAATATATAATATATAATATATAATATATAATATATAATATACAATATATAATATATAATATATAATATAATATATAATATATAATATATAATATACAATATATAGTATATAAAGGAATTACTGAACTGATTCAAGGATTCAGTGATTCAGTGAGCATAGTTCATTACTCGAAAGTGAACAATTTAACTCGTTCAGCAAAATGAACCAGATCTGCCAGCTCTAGCAATTAAATGCTCATATACTTTATAATATCTTTTAATAACTAATTCATTCGAAAAGAAATTCATGAGTTAAACTTTCAGTACTTCAAAAACAAGCCAATATACATTTTTTAATTTACAATATTATTTGATATTTAATCTAAAATATTTAGTAGATTCAAATTATAAATAAGAGAAAAACATTTTAAATCATATCAAATATATTATAGATGATACATTATAATGGGATTGAATATGATCGCACAACCGATCTCTATTTATACATTTAATCAGGCTTATTTAATAGAAATAGAAGTAATTTCTTCTTGAAATAGTTTCTCAATGATCCTAAGAGCATTCAATCAATTTCTTATAAGACTGAACCACAAGAAGTTTCAACTAAAGATGAGTTATCTAGGCTAATGAAAGTATTTACAAGCAAATATCAAGTATTAAATGGAACTCAAGTTTATCTTGATCAACTACTTGTCATATATAAAGCATTTCACTATAAATCAGAGCACTCCGAGTGGTATTTACTGCGCTTTCTTCTACTGGAGAAAAGGAAGTCTAGTATGGGAAATATAAGGATAATATTTTAAGCACTGACAACTAAATAAACGACAACTGCAGCTCGAGCAGCGCATAAAAATCTGTGAAAGCAACAAAATCGAGAAGAAGAAGAAGAAGAAGAGCCGAAAACAATTGCATAAACATATCCTTTTTTGTTCGGGAATCGCATTCAGCTGCGTAAATATTTATGAGCGAACATAAAAATGTTTACGACCTTCGCAATTTAATAGCCAAAGCAGGTCCCCGGCGACGAGTCCGGACTTCGATTCCGACTGGCGCTACACGGCGTAGACAGAGTGAGAGCGGGAGAGAGGAATACCCCTGCTGTCGTCTCTTCTGTTGTTGATAAAGAGCACATAAATTATGGTCTATACATCATGAATATCTATCGATGCCAGGTTGGTATATCCCGAGCCCTTCGAGGTTTTTTTATGGCCCGTGGAGACGTAGTCGCATGTTTATTGATTTGCTTTTGACGGCGTTGCTAATTTCTGCCACAATGGCAACTCGAAGACTTTGTCACTCTCGAGGATATTGCGCAGCGGCAACAACTGCCAAATGCGGTCAATCAAGGACTGCGAGGCGGGCAAGCAGCCCGGCTGACACATGGGCGGGCAGACAGGCATTGTCCTTGATTTATGGTGCTCATTAATATCGCTGCCACCAGAGCTGACACTTCTGCGTGTGTCACTCCCCTCACACACACACACACAGAGAGAGAGAGAGAGAGAGAGAGACGCTTTGACAAATAATTTTATTGACGGTCTGTGTTTGGTTTTTAATTGTCCTTCAAGTTGCTTCAGCTGGCTCATCGCAGCACGTGATAATTGCTCATTTTATGACGCATTTATCAAAGTATCTCTGTACTCTTCCTCTCTCTCTCTCTCTCTTCCTCCCTCCCTCTCTGTCCTGCCCTGGCAACACACAGAGCTAGGCAATGGCTGACACTCGTCCTGGCTGGCCTTGTCACGCGTCATTTATTTGCCTGTTTGGCCGTGACAGTTGTTGATTGCGATTTTCCGGTGCGCTTTGTCACTTTTCGGCTCTATCAAATTTGTTCAGGAAATAGTTGCTTAGCAAGTCGCAAAACGGCGCGAAAAACTGAGAATGAGAGAGAATGTTCAAAACATTTAGTTTTCATATATTCATAAATTGTCAATGTATTCAAAGGGTTTCAATTATCTTTCTACTTTGAAAAGACAGAAGTAATATACGCATAAAATGATATATATATTTAAGTTCTTTATAAACACTGGTCACCCGAGTCTGCCGATGAATATATTTGAGTAGTGACTTAAGGTAGCAATATTGTTTAGCTGTTGAAATATTTAATGAGCTTTGCCATTTATTTATGAAGCATATGAAGCCTACAGATTGTCTTAGCTAATGCGCTATGTGAATTTCGTCTCAGAATTCAAGTGCGTAATAGAAAAGTTTGAGCATGAGTTTAGTCTTTAATAACGAGGGGGAAATTAAAATGAAGTCCAGCTGCAGTAGTATTAAATAAGAATATTAAATAAGAAACATAAGTTGAGTTAAAGTCTATAATGGAGTCGGAGTACCTCCCGGAACCGAATCAATCAAGACTTGAACTTACGCTTTAAGCACTGTTAGCAACGCTATTCATGTAGTTTCACAATAAAATGAAAAATCTATCAAATATATTCAGTTATTTATGCTTTACTGCAATTTCCTGCAACATTAACTGAAATCTTTGTATCTGAAAATATAATTTCAGATTATTTTGTTCTATTTGAGCTGAAGTCTCTTATTTATATAATAAATAATATTTTAAATAACTCAAATATTTCAGCAAATTTATGTAAGCTCGCATAGAATAAATTAAGATTCTATATCTATAATATCTATAATAAATAATTAAAATATATAATATCAAAAATAAATATGATATCCAAAATAAAAAAAATATAATATATCATGTATGAAATAAGTGAAGTGTGAAGCATTGCCAGGTATCTCTTCGTATAGCACTTCCGACTAGACCACTCTTACTAGATCACACATACATAAATACGTTTGTATTGATGTGATATGTATTATGTTAATCTCTATATATAAAGAACTAACCCAGATCCCCTTCCCAATATGTTTAAGCTGAAGGAGCGGATGTTAAATTTGATGTGTTATAATTTGATAGTTACCATCTCTGTGTGGGTTTGAAAGGCGCTACAGTTGATGCATGCGATCATATGAAAAGTCCTCACTGTACTTGAAAACTAAATGAGGGAAGCCGGAGATGATACGAGGAAAAGACGCAGACTTGCGAGGCGGTAATTGCGGCTCTGTTGAAATGACAGGCTGACAGCAGAATTCACACTTCATTTAAGACAACTCACGGCTCACAGCTCGCATCCCGATCCCAGACGCAATGCCGATCCCAGTTCACGGCCCCGGCGAGTGCTAATGTAGCGCATAATAATTTTGTACTAAATTAAATAGTGCGTGGGTCGGTCCGTCCGGTGGCTCCGTCGTCGTCTCTGTCTGTCCTGGACAACGTGTTCGTCGGCGAGTCGCTGATTCGTTTCTCATGCACGCCGCGACGGCGACTCAGCCACTTGAAACGTGAAAGGATATAATTTAGTTTTTATTGCACGTTGTTAAGGTTTTTTGCTGTTGCTGTTTCTGTTGCTGTTGATGTGCGCTGCACGGGTTGTCCGAATAGTTGGGATGACCATGGCTAAGTACACAGGCGAGTGAGGACTCATCAGTTATGCGTGGCATGTTTGTTTTTTAAAGGGTCCTTTACGACTCTACTACACTCTACTCTACTCCACTCTCGCCTCTAGCGCTCAGTGCTCATTCGCTTTTTGTGTTAATTTATTGATGTGCCGCTGAACGTCACGTGGCCGAGCAACGTCTCTGTCCTAGGAGGCACTCGGGCCCGGCTCTCTTTGATGTTTCATAAATCACAGCTGTTTTTTTATACATATAACTTTGCTGCGTGATGTTCTTTTTTACGACTAACTAAATTAAGTAGACGCACCTTGCCTTAGCAGGTATTCTACTTATATATATATAGTTTTTTTTCAGAATATACTATGGCGGAATCCCAAGTACATTGGCTGTGTATTAGTCTGCCTATGTCTATTATTTGGCATAGAAATTCTAAAGTGGAAGCGATCTTAGACAGAGCTTAGCACTGCTGATGGCATACTAAGCCTTAGAACTTTTTGAGCATCATTCAATCAAGTTCATTAGTAGATGTTTCACTTAGAAATTTACTACAAATATACAAAAAAAATGTGCTTGAAACATTAAAGTGAACAAATGTATAAAATATAACCTTTTTATATTAATAAACGACCTTGGGACAGCTGTTGATAGTCATGTCAGTGACTGAGAGATGCATATCTAGTGCAGCATCAGTTGTCATTGCAGGGTAGTCAATGTATATAAATAGAAAAGCATGATTTCTGGGGCAAATAGAGCTGGAAAAGAATATTGAAAGCATCTGCTTGAAACTGATTAAACTCACTCGCCTCAGTTCCAGCTTCGATCAAAGGTAGTTCGGGCTTAAAGATGCCAATGCAGATCATCATCACAAATATCAAAACTTTTGAGTAAGAGATACATTTATTATTATATTTTCTATATGCAGACTACTAAATGCTTTATTGATATCTTTAGATACAGTTTGTCTAGTAAAACTCAAGCCTAGCCCCAAGTGGCTTCAGCTGGCATAAAGGTGCGTGTGCTCTTGGCTTAGAATAATAATAGATAGAATGGATGAGTAAATATATAATATGAGCTCTTCATTAGATGAAAGACACAGTAATTTAATACAACAGGGATTTGAGATATTAGCGGATTCTTTAGAGCAACGGAAGAAGGGATCTAACAGAGATAAACTAGTATTTGAATTTGTAAACGAAGTAGCTGCAGGACTTTGTCCACGTTAACTTGAGTTGAGCAAATGAAAATGAAACTTTATCAATCACTACAGATACATAGCAACAGCAACTGGAAATGCGAACAGGTGAGTAGAATATGTAGGATACAAAGTCAAGGTGAACATGAGATTAGAATACTAATAATACATCAAATACAGATGGTTAAGTTAGTATAACTAAGTTAGGGGAAACAAATAAATGGGAATTGTGACTAGCTTGGAAATAATGTACATCAGCATATCTCTTAGTCGGTCGCAACTTAAGCATTTACGAAAGCTTCTTTTAAGTTTAATACTCAGATCCTAATCATAAGATTCTTTGATACTTTCTGATCGGATGTTAATAAAACAACAAAAAAGAAAACTTAAATATTAAAGACATTTTAATATAATAATAACAGAGACTTAAAAGTTGTTTTCAATTGAGACATTAATTGATTACAATTGACACAAGTGCCAATGGCAACTGTGTACCAAAGGCAAGTCCTTTAAAAATGTCGTCAGTCTGTAGGAATTTTGAAAAACTAATTGAGTGGGTCGACGATTTATTATCAGGTCAACACTTGAGAATCTCGTGCCTGAGACTGGGAACCTTGTTTATGCTGACTGACTACCTAGAACTCAATTTAGTTTTCTGCCACGGCAACAACAACAACAACGACGGCTGGAACAACACTTGAGGACACTTGAATGCAGCTCCAATTATGGAAAAACTGCCGGCAGCTCAGCTCAGCTCAGTTGAGCTCAACTCGGCCTGGCTCAGCTCAGCTCAGCTCGGCGATTCATAATGAAAACATTTAACCTGTCGTCAGCAACATCAGCACGAGAATCATTTCAGCATCAGCCAGAAGCATCAGCTCCCCCTACTCCGTCCTCTCCCTAGATGTGGGGCGGCGGCACTCATAATCAACTTTAAATGTCAGGCAGCGTCGAGAGCAATTTTGTGGTACCTTCTTCTCGTTTTCAATTATGTGGCAGCGCTATGATCCTTCGAGGAAGTGGTTGGAGAGTCGACAACCAGCAAGCAGCCAACCACTTGAGCAAAACAATTCAACAAAAACTTGAATTGACAGCAACAGCCAGAGCTGGGAGTTTGAGCTGTGCTGCGTAGAGCCGCGTCGAGTTGAGTTCAGTTCAGTTGAGTTGAGTTGAGTGTATAATACACCTTTTCTTTTACGATGCGGTCGTGGTCGTGGTCGTGGACGTGAACGTGGACGTGGTCTTAGACCTGGGCAGAGGCAACGGCAACTGAGAGTGCGGCTCCTTGTTGTCATTAATGAGACGTCTTCTTCAGCCCGCGCAGTCATTTCCACTTCAAGTTGTCAAGCCAAACAGCCCCTCATCATATTTGAAATTTGTGGCAGCTTGTGTTTTCGACATTTCGGGCATTATGTCGCGCCTACTTTTCACCATTTGCTCTCACCCGGGCTAAATGGAGGACGTCGTCTCTTTGATCTCACGCTTCGCTTCTAATTTGATTATAAACGCACACCTCACACTCAATGACGCCGTCTTACTCTATGCGCTATACTCTATCTAAGCGTCTTCATTTTCAGCCTCAATGCTTGCTTGCCAGCACTTCCACTCCGCCGTGCTCTACTACACACTACTGAATTTCATTCCCTTCCACTGGCCTGATGACTACGCGCCGCGGCACACTCAATGACGCGTTGAAATTGCCATAAAAAAGGACATGAAGACATAGACAGAAAGACAGAGAAAGAGAGAGAGGGGGACAGCGCGAGTGAGAGAGAGGAAATCTTGGGCCAAGGGTTACGTGCTGACAGCATTTTAAATGAAATGAAAACGATGCTTTCACTCCCTCGGAACGGAGCGGGGGAGTCATTTTGCTAAACTAAGCAGAAGTAATGTCGCTGAACTACATGAGCAGCAGGTTTTTCAGGACAGCGTCTTGTCGCCCAGCTGAGTTCGTGAGGTGAGGCTAATGCGATAACTTGCTTAGGGGACTATTGATTTTAACGACTGTCTCGAGACTAGACTTTGCATGAGAGCATGTACTTCTTAAGCAGATAATGGCTACATATAGGCATAAGTGGTTACTTCGGTCTCTGCTCGACTCGATAATACTCTGTAGTCGTACACTATTTGATTAGGGAGGTCATCTAGAATTCTTCTCACACACTGACTATCCGAGCTAATTAGCAACGTGAGCTTGGGTAACAAATGTCTGAAAATGTAAGCACCGTCTGTCACAAAATTTGTTGGTAAAAAAGGGTTAAGCTAGGGTTACCAGTACAATCAACACGAGGAACTTATCAATGTCTCGAATTACGTACAAATTTCGGAAATTCGGTTGTTTTGTGGGTAATCAGTCAATTTCAAACAAACAAAAGCGAATGACAAAACCCACAGAGAAAGGGTCACACTTCCTGTTATCGTCGTCGTTCCGCAGTTGAAGCAGAATGTTACCCATGGCTACATCATGTAGGAAGTTTGTATAACGCACGGTTACCCCTGACAACAAGAACACCCAAAAATATTAGTAACTATATATCCTTACATTATGTTTCGAAAATGAAAGCTGTGAGCTATCCGTAGGGGTGAAATAATGTTGCCATAAATCACATTACCAAACTAAAGTAGACAGGTTTTCTAGAGTTGGAATGCTAATTCTAATAGAAGTGATATTGCTGGTGTATCGAAAACTCTTATCTGGTTGACTGACTAAATGTGTATAAGCAGATATACACTTGACTCGACTCTAAGCCTAGTTTTATATAATTACATTAAAGCTATAAATAGAAGAAGTATAAAACTAATTTAACTTTGAACACATTGAAAAAGGGAATTCAAGATCAAATAGTTTTGTTAAAATGTAGTCAACAAGCAGACGGACCCCTTAAAGCATATATGTGCTTGGTCAGGACGAGCTAAGTCGATCTATCCATGCCTGTCTGTACGTTCGTATATATGAATTCGTCGATCTCAGAACTTATACATCTATGGAGCTAGAGACTTGCTTTTGTTTTGTAGGTTCCCCAATTCTTTAAATAATCGATAATTATTGATCTGTCAATGTAATATAAAATATAAGTTACCTAACTTCAATTATTAAATTGCATCTTGCACATCTTTAAGATAAGAGTTGTTAAATGCTGCATGTAGTTTTATGTATATCTTATACAAATTTGATTTTTGTTTAATTTTGGATACAAATTTGAGCAAATTCTTGAAGTTTAAGTTCAGTTGCACATATAGCATTAGTATTTTTACTAAACTAGCAATTGCAATAGAATATGTAGATTTCGTTTCATTGAAATCCGTTAAGTAATAAAGAAGTTATTAAACGCATTTTTGGCCAAACGTTTGGCTCGAGGCAAGCAGCGCCAAGCAAACTCATTTTTACTATACATGTGCACACATACATCCATATGAGTGTACTCCTGTCCTTTGGGAGAATTGCAATTGCAATTGAATTTTCAATGTGTATGCCACTTGGCAAGCAAGCAGTGTATTGACGGTGTTGGCAGATGGGTCATGGTTCACGGTATTTCCAAGTCGGGCACCACCGACATGCAGCTTTCGTACTTGCTGTGCTTAAGAATTAATTTATGCATAATAAAACAAAATAAAGTAAATTTATGCTAACATATAGTACAAGCTGAATATGTCACGTATTAATAAAGTTATTGAATTTGTGAATTTCTGATTGACTTATTCGATTTATACTTGTTCCTAGTTGAAAATTGCAATTTCTGTATTAGATTGTAGGTTACTTCAGATTGCATCATTTCAGATTCTGCCAAAGCTTTAAATAGAGAAATGTACAAGTATAGCATAGTAATACAATTATAATTAGCTATACCTTTTCATATACCTATTTTAATCAATCTTAATGGACAGAAAATAGTCCATAAAATGTCGAACTAATTTAAAGATTGTTTCAGATTTGCTTGGCACCCATTCGAACCCAGTTTAATGGATAGTCATAGTTGACTGGAATGGAAATAAAAATAGATAAGCTGTCTGCGTTTGCTTAGCTTGTGAGCCATAAATTTCCTTTTAACCAGTTAGGAAAAATATCATAAAATACAAAATGAAGTACGCTCGACATGTCTCGGACGCTGTGAAATTTATGTGACAATTTTGTGGAGAATAAATGGCCAGACACACAGAATCAGGACCAGCACCAAGAAGGATGTTGTTTTTCTGTGAGTCTCCAAAGGTTGTTTTCCTTCCTTCCTGCCTTCTCTTTTTGGTTTTTTTTGCTAGCTAAAAATTAGTTGGGTTAAAAGGCACGCACACGGTCCGAAAAGGAGTCGTCCAGGAGCAGGTCCTGCCGGACTGGCATCCACTCCGCAAAGCCCACAAAGTGGGTGCCCACTAAAACTAACGAACTAACCTGAAAGCGGAGGGGAGAGGGAGAGAGCAGAGCTTGTGGCTTGGGGGCAACTTCAGCACTTGGTCGTTGTCGGTCATGTTGCATAAATCTCATTTGGGCTTTATTTACTCTCAAAATGTTCCTCGCTCAGATTGCTATTGTTTTTCTGCGGGCAGGCGGGGGCTGCCCTGGCAAATAAATTCATTTAGTGGCATTTAGTGCCCCCGTTCACCTTATTGTTCGGGGTCCTCTGGCCAGGACTCGTTGTCGTTTGCTCTGTGCGCTGTGTGCATTTTATGGCAGTTTCTGCGCTTTTGTGGCCAAACATGAAGTGAAAATTACACACACACGCACACACATGTGGAAAATGTGGCGCAATTGTTTTGCCTGGATAGTGGGGGCGACAGACGTGTGTGTGTGTGGCGTGGTGTGTGGGATATATGTGGCGGGATTTGGCTTTAGTCGGCAGTTAATTTTCATATTTTCTAGCCACACTCACACCGCACACCGTGCCGTACCGCCCTGCAGTGTGTGTTTGTGGACATTTTGTCGTAAATAAATATAACAATTTATTTAGATTGCAATGACAGGCGGATGCTATTAAAAGCGCAATTTATGTGTCCTTCTGGGGGAGTGATGTCCTAGCGAGAGCTGCCCGGCTGAACTTTATGACGTTGCCGACCACCAGATGCATTGGCCGCTCGCAGCCAGCAACTTATGTCAGGCCACTGCCAATGGACGAGCATCCATAAAATATATGTGCAGCAAACGGCCACCCACCATGAAACATGGACCGAGCATCCACAACTTTATGTAGTCGAACATATTTACAGCAGACCAGGCCAATTGCATGAACTTTAAATAAATTCGAACATTTTCAAATCTCCTTCCCTACTGCGTCTCTAATTACATTAGCAATATGGATTTCAACATCAATATTCATTTTAAATTGCTCTTAAAGAAATTCTAAACAGCCAAAGCCCATAAATTAGACAGAAGTCGACTACGAAATGCTCTGTGAAGTCCTGAAAGTGTGAAAAACTCTGAAAATGTATCTCAAGATGCGAATTGCTAAGTGGCACATTGACAGCGACTGTGATAGTGACTGTGATGGGGATATTGAGAGTGACTGCGATAGTGACTGTGACTGTGACTATGATAATGACTGTGATGCTGACTGTAATAGTGACTGAAATAGTCACTGTGACAGTGACTATGTTGGGACTGTGATAGTGACTGTAACAGTGACTGTGATAGCGACTGTGATAGTGACTGTGATAGTGACTGTGTAGTGATTTTGATAGTGACTTCGAGAGTGAATCTGATAGTGACTGTGATAGTCAATAAGAAAGTGACTGTGATAGTGACTGTAAAAGTCACTGTGACAGTGACTTATTTGGGACTGTTATAGAGATTGTTTTGTTACTGTGTCGTGATTGTGACAGTTTCTGTAAAAGTGAATGTGATAGTGACTGTGGTGGTGAATATGATAGTGACTGCGAGAGTGAATGTGATAATGCATGTGATGTGACAGCGACTGTGATATTGACTGTAATACGGATTTTTATAGTGACTGCGACAGTGAAATGGATAGTGACTGTGATAGTGACTTCACCAGTGAAAGTGACTGTGATAGTGACTGTGATAGTGACTTCACCAGTGAAAGCGACTGTGATAGTGACTGTGATAGTGACTGTGATAGTGACTGTGATATGTGACTGTGATATGTGACTGTGATAGTGACTGTGATAGTGACTGTGATATGTGACTGTGATAGTGACTGTGATAGTGACTTCACCAGTGACTGTAATAGAGACTGCGACAGTGACAGGGATAGTGACTGTGATAGTGACTTCACCAGTGAAAGATACTGTAATAGTCACTGTGATAGTGACTGATAGTGACTGTGATAGGACTGTGACTGTAACTGTTACTATGATAGTGACTGTGATTATAACAGTGACTGTGATAATTTTTTATGCATTTAATTTCTTTTTATAAGGAGTGATTCCTTTACAAGCAAATAACCTTAATCAAGCCGAGTCCTATACCTAACTATGCCTAAGTAATATGTAAGGAATGTGATTCATAGAGGATGGAGTTTTGTGTTACATATTGATAAACTAAAATTGGTATAGCCATATATTTCAATGCAATTTTCGCACAGGGTATACGAAATAGAGTAGAATTTATTAGCATCAAATATTACTGAAAAGTGCCTGAGCAAATATTCTGCAGTAAATTTACGAGACGAAATACTTTTGGTGCAATATGAGAAACAAAAATACAATCAAAGACATGGTTAAGAGAAAACTGGCCAAATTTTCTGTTTCATCATGATTTTTACGATTATTACATTTATTATTTTTTTCTTCCTCGGCAAGAATGCGAAATTTACGAGCGTTCAAGTAAATTTTAATGTGCTGTAAACGCTGCAAAGATCCACAAAACGAAGAAAAATGTGCGATAAAACATGAAAAGGAAAATTTTCATATTCCTAAATGCGATATTTGGGCTGTTCATATACCCTCAGAGGAGAGACGGAGAGAGATAGAGACAGAGAGAGAGAGAGAGAGTCATATATAAATCAGCAACGCACATTTTGTGGCATAAAGTTAAAAATTGTTACACGACCAGAGACAGAGACGGAGACAAGACCCTCGCTGACCAAATGGCAAAAATACGTTTGTATTGATGTGATATGTATTATGTTAATCTCTATATATAAAGAACTAACCCAGATCCCCTTCCCAATATGTTTAAGCTGAAGGAGCGGATGTTAAATTTGATGTGTTATAATTTGATAGTTACCATCTCTGTGTGGGTTTGAAAGGCGCTACAGTTGATGCATGCGATCATATGAAAAGTCCTCACTGTACTTGAAAACTAAATGAGGGAAGCCGGAGATGATACGAGGAAAAGACGCAGACTTGCGAGGCGGTAATTGCGGCTCTGTTGAAATGACAGGCTGACAGCAGAATTCACACTTCATTTAAGACAACTCACGGCTCACAGCTCGCATCCCGATCCCAGACGCAATGCCGATCCCAGTTCACGGCCCCGGCGAGTGCTAATGTAGCGCATAATAATTTTGTACTAAATTAAATAGTGCGTGGGTCGGTCCGTCCGGTGGCTCCGTCGTCGTCTCTGTCTGTCCTGGACAACGTGTTCGTCGGCGAGTCGCTGATTCGTTTCTCATGCACGCCGCGACGGCGACTCAGCCACTTGAAACGTGAAAGGATATAATTTAGTTTTTATTGCACGTTGTTAAGGTTTTTTGCTGTTGCTGTTTCTGTTGCTGTTGATGTGCGCTGCACGGGTTGTCCGAATAGTTGGGATGACCATGGCTAAGTACACAGGCGAGTGAGGACTCATCAGTTATGCGTGGCATGTTTGTTTTTTAAAGGGTCCTTTACGACTCTACTACACTCTACTCTACTCCACTCTCGCCTCTAGCGCTCAGTGCTCATTCGCTTTTTGTGTTAATTTATTGATGTGCCGCTGAACGTCACGTGGCCGAGCAACGTCTCTGTCCTAGGAGGCACTCGGGCCCGGCTCTCTTTGATGTTTCATAAATCACAGCTGTTTTTTTATACATATAACTTTGCTGCGTGATGTTCTTTTTTACGACTAACTAAATTAAGTAGACGCACCTTGCCTTAGCAGGTATTCTACTTATATATATATAGTTTTTTTTCAGAATATACTATGGCGGAATCCCAAGTACATTGGCTGTGTATTAGTCTGCCTATGTCTATTATTTGGCATAGAAATTCTAAAGTGGAAGCGATCTTAGACAGAGCTTAGCACTGCTGATGGCATACTAAGCCTTAGAACTTTTTGAGCATCATTCAATCAAGTTCATTAGTAGATGTTTCACTTAGAAATTTACTACAAATATACAAAAAAAATGTGCTTGAAACATTAAAGTGAACAAATGTATAAAATATAACCTTTTTATATTAATAAACGACCTTGGGACAGCTGTTGATAGTCATGTCAGTGACTGAGAGATGCATATCTAGTGCAGCATCAGTTGTCATTGCAGGGTAGTCAATGTATATAAATAGAAAAGCATGATTTCTGGGGCAAATAGAGCTGGAAAAGAATATTGAAAGCATCTGCTTGAAACTGATTAAACTCACTCGCCTCAGTTCCAGCTTCGATCAAAGGTAGTTCGGGCTTAAAGATGCCAATGCAGATCATCATCACAAATATCAAAACTTTTGAGTAAGAGATACATTTATTATTATATTTTCTATATGCAGACTACTAAATGCTTTATTGATATCTTTAGATACAGTTTGTCTAGTAAAACTCAAGCCTAGCCCCAAGTGGCTTCAGCTGGCATAAAGGTGCGTGTGCTCTTGGCTTAGAATAATAATAGATAGAATGGATGAGTAAATATATAATATGAGCTCTTCATTAGATGAAAGACACAGTAATTTAATACAACAGGGATTTGAGATATTAGCGGATTCTTTAGAGCAACGGAAGAAGGGATCTAACAGAGATAAACTAGTATTTGAATTTGTAAACGAAGTAGCTGCAGGACTTTGTCCACGTTAACTTGAGTTGAGCAAATGAAAATGAAACTTTATCAATCACTACAGATACATAGCAACAGCAACTGGAAATGCGAACAGGTGAGTAGAATATGTAGGATACAAAGTCAAGGTGAACATGAGATTAGAATACTAATAATACATCAAATACAGATGGTTAAGTTAGTATAACTAAGTTAGGGGAAACAAATAAATGGGAATTGTGACTAGCTTGGAAATAATGTACATCAGCATATCTCTTAGTCGGTCGCAACTTAAGCATTTACGAAAGCTTCTTTTAAGTTTAATACTCAGATCCTAATCATAAGATTCTTTGATACTTTCTGATCGGATGTTAATAAAACAACAAAAAAGAAAACTTAAATATTAAAGACATTTTAATATAATAATAACAGAGACTTAAAAGTTGTTTTCAATTGAGACATTAATTGATTACAATTGACACAAGTGCCAATGGCAACTGTGTACCAAAGGCAAGTCCTTTAAAAATGTCGTCAGTCTGTAGGAATTTTGAAAAACTAATTGAGTGGGTCGACGATTTATTATCAGGTCAACACTTGAGAATCTCGTGCCTGAGACTGGGAACCTTGTTTATGCTGACTGACTACCTAGAACTCAATTTAGTTTTCTGCCACGGCAACAACAACAACAACGACGGCTGGAACAACACTTGAGGACACTTGAATGCAGCTCCAATTATGGAAAAACTGCCGGCAGCTCAGCTCAGCTCAGTTGAGCTCAACTCGGCCTGGCTCAGCTCAGCTCAGCTCGGCGATTCATAATGAAAACATTTAACCTGTCGTCAGCAACATCAGCACGAGAATCATTTCAGCATCAGCCAGAAGCATCAGCTCCCCCTACTCCGTCCTCTCCCTAGATGTGGGGCGGCGGCACTCATAATCAACTTTAAATGTCAGGCAGCGTCGAGAGCAATTTTGTGGTACCTTCTTCTCGTTTTCAATTATGTGGCAGCGCTATGATCCTTCGAGGAAGTGGTTGGAGAGTCGACAACCAGCAAGCAGCCAACCACTTGAGCAAAACAATTCAACAAAAACTTGAATTGACAGCAACAGCCAGAGCTGGGAGTTTGAGCTGTGCTGCGTAGAGCCGCGTCGAGTTGAGTTCAGTTCAGTTGAGTTGAGTTGAGTGTATAATACACCTTTTCTTTTACGATGCGGTCGTGGTCGTGGTCGTGGACGTGAACGTGGACGTGGTCTTAGACCTGGGCAGAGGCAACGGCAACTGAGAGTGCGGCTCCTTGTTGTCATTAATGAGACGTCTTCTTCAGCCCGCGCAGTCATTTCCACTTCAAGTTGTCAAGCCAAACAGCCCCTCATCATATTTGAAATTTGTGGCAGCTTGTGTTTTCGACATTTCGGGCATTATGTCGCGCCTACTTTTCACCATTTGCTCTCACCCGGGCTAAATGGAGGACGTCGTCTCTTTGATCTCACGCTTCGCTTCTAATTTGATTATAAACGCACACCTCACACTCAATGACGCCGTCTTACTCTATGCGCTATACTCTATCTAAGCGTCTTCATTTTCAGCCTCAATGCTTGCTTGCCAGCACTTCCACTCCGCCGTGCTCTACTACACACTACTGAATTTCATTCCCTTCCACTGGCCTGATGACTACGCGCCGCGGCACACTCAATGACGCGTTGAAATTGCCATAAAAAAGGACATGAAGACATAGACAGAAAGACAGAGAAAGAGAGAGAGGGGGACAGCGCGAGTGAGAGAGAGGAAATCTTGGGCCAAGGGTTACGTGCTGACAGCATTTTAAATGAAATGAAAACGATGCTTTCACTCCCTCGGAACGGAGCGGGGGAGTCATTTTGCTAAACTAAGCAGAAGTAATGTCGCTGAACTACATGAGCAGCAGGTTTTTCAGGACAGCGTCTTGTCGCCCAGCTGAGTTCGTGAGGTGAGGCTAATGCGATAACTTGCTTAGGGGACTATTGATTTTAACGACTGTCTCGAGACTAGACTTTGCATGAGAGCATGTACTTCTTAAGCAGATAATGGCTACATATAGGCATAAGTGGTTACTTCGGTCTCTGCTCGACTCGATAATACTCTGTAGTCGTACACTATTTGATTAGGGAGGTCATCTAGAATTCTTCTCACACACTGACTATCCGAGCTAATTAGCAACGTGAGCTTGGGTAACAAATGTCTGAAAATGTAAGCACCGTCTGTCACAAAATTTGTTGGTAAAAAAGGGTTAAGCTAGGGTTACCAGTACAATCAACACGAGGAACTTATCAATGTCTCGAATTACGTACAAATTTCGGAAATTCGGTTGTTTTGTGGGTAATCAGTCAATTTCAAACAAACAAAAGCGAATGACAAAACCCACAGAGAAAGGGTCACACTTCCTGTTATCGTCGTCGTTCCGCAGTTGAAGCAGAATGTTACCCATGGCTACATCATGTAGGAAGTTTGTATAACGCACGGTTACCCCTGACAACAAGAACACCCAAAAATATTAGTAACTATATATCCTTACATTATGTTTCGAAAATGAAAGCTGTGAGCTATCCGTAGGGGTGAAATAATGTTGCCATAAATCACATTACCAAACTAAAGTAGACAGGTTTTCTAGAGTTGGAATGCTAATTCTAATAGAAGTGATATTGCTGGTGTATCGAAAACTCTTATCTGGTTGACTGACTAAATGTGTATAAGCAGATATACACTTGACTCGACTCTAAGCCTAGTTTTATATAATTACATTAAAGCTATAAATAGAAGAAGTATAAAACTAATTTAACTTTGAACACATTGAAAAAGGGAATTCAAGATCAAATAGTTTTGTTAAAATGTAGTCAACAAGCAGACGGACCCCTTAAAGCATATATGTGCTTGGTCAGGACGAGCTAAGTCGATCTATCCATGCCTGTCTGTACGTTCGTATATATGAATTCGTCGATCTCAGAACTTATACATCTATGGAGCTAGAGACTTGCTTTTGTTTTGTAGGTTCCCCAATTCTTTAAATAATCGATAATTATTGATCTGTCAATGTAATATAAAATATAAGTTACCTAACTTCAATTATTAAATTGCATCTTGCACATCTTTAAGATAAGAGTTGTTAAATGCTGCATGTAGTTTTATGTATATCTTATACAAATTTGATTTTTGTTTAATTTTGGATACAAATTTGAGCAAATTCTTGAAGTTTAAGTTCAGTTGCACATATAGCATTAGTATTTTTACTAAACTAGCAATTGCAATAGAATATGTAGATTTCGTTTCATTGAAATCCGTTAAGTAATAAAGAAGTTATTAAACGCATTTTTGGCCAAACGTTTGGCTCGAGGCAAGCAGCGCCAAGCAAACTCATTTTTACTATACATGTGCACACATACATCCATATGAGTGTACTCCTGTCCTTTGGGAGAATTGCAATTGCAATTGAATTTTCAATGTGTATGCCACTTGGCAAGCAAGCAGTGTATTGACGGTGTTGGCAGATGGGTCATGGTTCACGGTATTTCCAAGTCGGGCACCACCGACATGCAGCTTTCGTACTTGCTGTGCTTAAGAATTAATTTATGCATAATAAAACAAAATAAAGTAAATTTATGCTAACATATAGTACAAGCTGAATATGTCACGTATTAATAAAGTTATTGAATTTGTGAATTTCTGATTGACTTATTCGATTTATACTTGTTCCTAGTTGAAAATTGCAATTTCTGTATTAGATTGTAGGTTACTTCAGATTGCATCATTTCAGATTCTGCCAAAGCTTTAAATAGAGAAATGTACAAGTATAGCATAGTAATACAATTATAATTAGCTATACCTTTTCATATACCTATTTTAATCAATCTTAATGGACAGAAAATAGTCCATAAAATGTCGAACTAATTTAAAGATTGTTTCAGATTTGCTTGGCACCCATTCGAACCCAGTTTAATGGATAGTCATAGTTGACTGGAATGGAAATAAAAATAGATAAGCTGTCTGCGTTTGCTTAGCTTGTGAGCCATAAATTTCCTTTTAACCAGTTAGGAAAAATATCATAAAATACAAAATGAAGTACGCTCGACATGTCTCGGACGCTGTGAAATTTATGTGACAATTTTGTGGAGAATAAATGGCCAGACACACAGAATCAGGACCAGCACCAAGAAGGATGTTGTTTTTCTGTGAGTCTCCAAAGGTTGTTTTCCTTCCTTCCTGCCTTCTCTTTTTGGTTTTTTTTGCTAGCTAAAAATTAGTTGGGTTAAAAGGCACGCACACGGTCCGAAAAGGAGTCGTCCAGGAGCAGGTCCTGCCGGACTGGCATCCACTCCGCAAAGCCCACAAAGTGGGTGCCCACTAAAACTAACGAACTAACCTGAAAGCGGAGGGGAGAGGGAGAGAGCAGAGCTTGTGGCTTGGGGGCAACTTCAGCACTTGGTCGTTGTCGGTCATGTTGCATAAATCTCATTTGGGCTTTATTTACTCTCAAAATGTTCCTCGCTCAGATTGCTATTGTTTTTCTGCGGGCAGGCGGGGGCTGCCCTGGCAAATAAATTCATTTAGTGGCATTTAGTGCCCCCGTTCACCTTATTGTTCGGGGTCCTCTGGCCAGGACTCGTTGTCGTTTGCTCTGTGCGCTGTGTGCATTTTATGGCAGTTTCTGCGCTTTTGTGGCCAAACATGAAGTGAAAATTACACACACACGCACACACATGTGGAAAATGTGGCGCAATTGTTTTGCCTGGATAGTGGGGGCGACAGACGTGTGTGTGTGTGGCGTGGTGTGTGGGATATATGTGGCGGGATTTGGCTTTAGTCGGCAGTTAATTTTCATATTTTCTAGCCACACTCACACCGCACACCGTGCCGTACCGCCCTGCAGTGTGTGTTTGTGGACATTTTGTCGTAAATAAATATAACAATTTATTTAGATTGCAATGACAGGCGGATGCTATTAAAAGCGCAATTTATGTGTCCTTCTGGGGGAGTGATGTCCTAGCGAGAGCTGCCCGGCTGAACTTTATGACGTTGCCGACCACCAGATGCATTGGCCGCTCGCAGCCAGCAACTTATGTCAGGCCACTGCCAATGGACGAGCATCCATAAAATATATGTGCAGCAAACGGCCACCCACCATGAAACATGGACCGAGCATCCACAACTTTATGTAGTCGAACATATTTACAGCAGACCAGGCCAATTGCATGAACTTTAAATAAATTCGAACATTTTCAAATCTCCTTCCCTACTGCGTCTCTAATTACATTAGCAATATGGATTTCAACATCAATATTCATTTTAAATTGCTCTTAAAGAAATTCTAAACAGCCAAAGCCCATAAATTAGACAGAAGTCGACTACGAAATGCTCTGTGAAGTCCTGAAAGTGTGAAAAACTCTGAAAATGTATCTCAAGATGCGAATTGCTAAGTGGCACATTGACAGCGACTGTGATAGTGACTGTGATGGGGATATTGAGAGTGACTGCGATAGTGACTGTGACTGTGACTATGATAATGACTGTGATGCTGACTGTAATAGTGACTGAAATAGTCACTGTGACAGTGACTATGTTGGGACTGTGATAGTGACTGTAACAGTGACTGTGATAGCGACTGTGATAGTGACTGTGATAGTGACTGTGTAGTGATTTTGATAGTGACTTCGAGAGTGAATCTGATAGTGACTGTGATAGTCAATAAGAAAGTGACTGTGATAGTGACTGTAAAAGTCACTGTGACAGTGACTTATTTGGGACTGTTATAGAGATTGTTTTGTTACTGTGTCGTGATTGTGACAGTTTCTGTAAAAGTGAATGTGATAGTGACTGTGGTGGTGAATATGATAGTGACTGCGAGAGTGAATGTGATAATGCATGTGATGTGACAGCGACTGTGATATTGACTGTAATACGGATTTTTATAGTGACTGCGACAGTGAAATGGATAGTGACTGTGATAGTGACTTCACCAGTGAAAGTGACTGTGATAGTGACTGTGATAGTGACTTCACCAGTGAAAGCGACTGTGATAGTGACTGTGATAGTGACTGTGATAGTGACTGTGATATGTGACTGTGATATGTGACTGTGATAGTGACTGTGATAGTGACTGTGATATGTGACTGTGATAGTGACTGTGATAGTGACTTCACCAGTGACTGTAATAGAGACTGCGACAGTGACAGGGATAGTGACTGTGATAGTGACTTCACCAGTGAAAGATACTGTAATAGTCACTGTGATAGTGACTGATAGTGACTGTGATAGGACTGTGACTGTAACTGTTACTATGATAGTGACTGTGATTATAACAGTGACTGTGATAATTTTTTATGCATTTAATTTCTTTTTATAAGGAGTGATTCCTTTACAAGCAAATAACCTTAATCAAGCCGAGTCCTATACCTAACTATGCCTAAGTAATATGTAAGGAATGTGATTCATAGAGGATGGAGTTTTGTGTTACATATTGATAAACTAAAATTGGTATAGCCATATATTTCAATGCAATTTTCGCACAGGGTATACGAAATAGAGTAGAATTTATTAGCATCAAATATTACTGAAAAGTGCCTGAGCAAATATTCTGCAGTAAATTTACGAGACGAAATACTTTTGGTGCAATATGAGAAACAAAAATACAATCAAAGACATGGTTAAGAGAAAACTGGCCAAATTTTCTGTTTCATCATGATTTTTACGATTATTACATTTATTATTTTTTTCTTCCTCGGCAAGAATGCGAAATTTACGAGCGTTCAAGTAAATTTTAATGTGCTGTAAACGCTGCAAAGATCCACAAAACGAAGAAAAATGTGCGATAAAACATGAAAAGGAAAATTTTCATATTCCTAAATGCGATATTTGGGCTGTTCATATACCCTCAGAGGAGAGACGGAGAGAGATAGAGACAGAGAGAGAGAGAGAGAGTCATATATAAATCAGCAACGCACATTTTGTGGCATAAAGTTAAAAATTGTTACACGACCAGAGACAGAGACGGAGACAAGACCCTCGCTGACCAAATGGTCAAGATGCTCCGAAATTTGTAGAAAATATGTCAAAAATATGCAAATGCGACTCGAAATGCTTTTCGCCATGCTACATGATGTGTGAGATTGTGTTGTTTCTTGCTGTTGGGAAAACATCTCTTAGGGTCTAAGAATTTGTCGTACCATTTAAATGCAAATTAATGGTCAGTTAAACTGTCAGACTCGTCCATCGTCCATCGTCTGAAGTCCTCGACTCGCCCTTTGGTGGTGGCATTTCCTACAGGCCATCAGTCCGTCAGTTCGTCAGAGGCTGTTGGTGTTAATTTGCTGTTAAATCTGGCTGGCGAGCAGCTGTAATTAATTGCCTGTGTTTAATTTGGGTTAATTTTATTTATGGCCGCTCGTCATTTGCATTTCTGAGCTGACCCAGCAGTCAGCAGCCAGCAGCTAGCAGCCATAGTGAGGATCCACTCATCCGCAGTGCCAGCAAATGCAATCATAAAGTGTCAGGCCGCAGGTTCAGCAGCTGCGTCTCAGCACCCTCCCTCTGTCCTGGCGTCCCGCCTATTTTGCTGGAGTCTTTTGTAGCAGTGAACAGTTGCATGTGACGCAGCAACTGACAGGACACTTTTGACAGCACAGACAGCAAGGACTAAGCTTCTGCTAATGTCAACAGCAAACAGTGAAAACTGTACAAGAGAAAAAAATAGAAAAAGAACAAAACAAATAGGAGTATTCCGATTGAGTTCTTGATGAAGTTCAAATGCTCTACAAAACTCTGAGCTATCAAATGTGATAATTGAAACACAAAAGTTAATACGAAATATAATAAATATTATATTTTATTTTGATATGATTTATTTGAGAAGTACCTGTATTCTCAAAGAAACTAATAAAAAAATGTTTGCATCAAATTTTGTTTTCCAATATTAGAAACTAAAATTGAATATATTTTAAATATTCACATTATATGTTACTTATATTTTAATAAGCTTCAGTTGAGTCTACTATAAATTAAAACCTCAATACATATAACGAATTTTCACATAGTTTTCCAAAATAATAGTTAAAATTTTTTTTTTATTAATTTAAGAAGATTAATTGAAAGTGTTAATTTCAATAATATATGTAAATAAATTAATTAAATAAATATAAATACATTTTCTATCGAGCAAAGCACTCTGACAAAAATTAGATTAAATATTAAATAATTAAAATAAAATTTCAAAATTCAAATAAAATGCAGATTATTTTTACTTTGAAAATAATTAAATTAAAAATGTTTGTTAATTTACAAATATGCAAATAAAACAATAAATCAGTAGATGAACCTAGTCACCCTCATCCTTGTCTACTGGCAAGACAACCCGCTAAAACGTTGATGAGAATTTATATAGATTTCGAAAATTGACCACATAAATTACATATTAATATAGTTTCAAGTGTAAGTCCTTTGGAGGGTAAAAGATATATAGAAGGAAAAGTACAAAAGAGTATAGATACTCTGTACATCTCTTAAACCATCCTATTTTTTGTTTCTTTTGGCTTTGAATAATAAAGAACGAATATTTATGTTTCTCTGAATAAATTCCCATATTCTGTGACGGCCTCAACAAATCTCACAGCACATTCAATGCATCCTTCGGCTTATAGAGCACAATGGAGCAGGAGAGAGAAATGTGGAAACAAAAGACAGCAAGAAGCAACAGTGACTGTCACAGTGGCTCTGGCAGCTCTCTGACACTGACAGTTGTCAACTGCTGTTGTTTCTTGGTTTATTCTTTTGGTAGCCCGCTCTATTCTCTTGCCTGTGGGTCGTATTGCCGCTGCTGCTGCTGTTTTTGATGGTTTTTTTTTGTCATATTTTAAAAATTGCTATCTTGATTTTTCATTAATGTGCGCATTGTTTCCGCAGTCTCTTGCTCACTGACATTTGACATTTGCAGTGTTATTGCTGATTACTCCGATACCATAGAAGGAATAAAAATCAGTGAATTGAATGTATTCAAAATTAACAGTATTCAGTCTATCTTTATAGACAATTTTATATCATTGACTACAAGGCGATTTGGCATTGTATCAAGCCATTCACTTCGTAAATATCCTTGCGAATGCGAATGCGAATGACAGTCAAAGGTCATGTGTAGATGCTTGGCCACAGTTATATATTTTTGTTCAATTCTATGATTATTATATACAGAAAGCTCTTCTTCACAGAATTTTATACATGGAAGTTCATACATAATAGATACAATATATATTGACTTTTTCAGCATATTCACCTGCTGCCTATGCCTCATCTAAAAAGAAACAGTCATAAAGGGACAGGTGTCTACGCATATAAAGTCCTTTTCAGTTCTCTATTATTCGTATTTGCTTAATAATAAGGAATGCTTTAAAGTGAGATAAGTCTTATTGATCATGCAATTCCCAAGCGTCAGTTGGGAGTGCTCTTCAGGCGATATCTTGTCCCTCTACCCAAACTCTTGCATAAGGATGATTTTTTCATGGCTTAACCACAGTTGTTATTACGCTGTCGACAGTTCTACACTTTGTCCAATATTTGACAAGATGTATTCTAAGATGTAAGTCTAAGAAAATAAAATATGTTTTCTTTGTTTAATACAATTTGGAGGAGATACCTCCAGAGAAACGCATCTATAGTATGTGCATTACGAGCATCTATATACCAACTTTGCTGTGTCCTCCAAAATACATCGAGTTATGTGTTCAAACAATGCTTCAGATACCTCATCGATATTATGAATATGGGATTTAGTATACATTTTGTAATTGCATTCATGTTTTATGGGATCAACCGTACATACTTCCGTCTCCTACAAACATTTGTGCAAAATATAAATTTTTAATATGTTCAGTTTGACATTATATATATTTTAATTGGAAAGTGTTATTAGATAATTGTTAATTTGCTAATTATATATAGAGAACTTCAATGTGACCCATCCGGTATCCGGGCTGAACGAGACATTTTGTTATTTCAATCTACACGTACGATAAACATCAACCACTTTGGAGTGATGATGAATGCTCTACGGCGCTCGAGCCACAAAACTGAAGTCTTTTGCATAATGATGAAGGAAAGCTAATGGCCCTACATCTGGAAACATGGCCACCATAATACTTTGTATGTAAATTTCGCAAATAAAACAATTTCTTTAATGAGCCACAAGCACTCCAGAAGTAGCAGCAGCAGCACCAGTCGCACCAGCAGCAGCAGCAGCAGCAGAAGCGGGACCTAAACTATCACATAAAGTAACAAAATGAATTAGGCCCCGGTCTGATGGGCCCCTATCGGCGATACCTTCACATTCACGTCCACTGGCAGAGACAGCGCGGAAGTAATTGAGTTAAATATGCACAAGATGACAGCATTAATTATGAGCAGCGCGAAGGGAAGATGAAAAGAGTTAAATGTGGTTTTCAGTTGTGGCAAGCGGAGCCAACGTTGAGCACATTCTGCAGACGAGCAGCCGGTTCAATAAAAGGCTTATAAATAAGTCAGCAGATCGCCATATATCCGCTTCATCGGAACCGGCAACTGGCCCGCACTCAAGACAGAGCCGTATAAGGGTTGTGCGAGCATGCAGCAGCTTTTCGCTGATAAGTACCCCAAGACGGACGATGCAACAAATTTGATAATGAACTATGAAATTTAGATAATGAAAAATGTCTACCCCAACGGCATTGTCTCTGACATCTGACAGCCACCAGAATTTATTTGCTGTCATAAAAATTAAAATAACAATTATTGTCATTTACCTAAAGAGCGAACGGCACTGAGAAACAGCAGAACGAACATCTCTGCCCCTTTTCTCTGAGTGTTTTGCATACTCAACAACCAGCCAAGGAAACATATTTCATCTTTCAACTGTCATAAATTGCTCAAGATGCAAATTTGAAAATGAAACAACATAATTAAGACATTTGGAATTCCTTTTAATATTTGTTTTTTATTTTCTACGAATTTTTTATGAATAATGTAAGTAACTAGATCGTTTTTGATAAATTTAATTTATTAAATAATATGTAAATATAGATTTAACTGCGAGTTAAAGTGACTTTTAGTCCCTTGAAAAACTTGAGAGAGAATTTCTTTTTGAAATTTTTTCTTCACACAGATTACAATTAAGAATTAGTGGAAACATGTTTTTCTTTTCTTCAGTCTCATTTTAAATGAAAATTCCCCTCAATTTGAAATGAAAAATAGTTTTAAAATCGCAAAAAATGAAAATTTGCTTAATATTCATATATTATTTATACTTGATTCATACTTGATATTCATAACATTCATACTTGATATTCATTTCCTATAAATACTTGACTTCACATCTCATTCATACTTGATTCATATTTGATTCATATTAGATTCATACTATTCATATCTTATTCATACTGGATTCATACTTGATATTCATATATTATTCATATTTGGTCATACTTGATATTCATTTATTATTTATACTTAATTCATACTTGTTATTCATAGCATTCATACTTGATTCATACTTGATATTCACATCTTATTCATACTTGATTCATATTTGATTCATATTAGATTCATACTTGATTCATACTTGATATTCATATCTTATTCATACTTTAGTCATATTGATTTATGCTTAATATTTATATCTTATTCACACTTGATATTCATATCTTATTCATACTTGATTCATACTTGATATTCATAACATTCATACTTGATATTCATTTCCTATAAATACTTGACTTCACATCTCATTCATACTTGATTCATATTTGATTCATATAAGATTCATACTATTCATATCTTATTCATACTGCATTCATACTTGATATTCATATATTATTCATTTTTGGTCATACTTGATATTCATTTATTATTTATACTTGATTCATACTTGTTATTCATAGCATTCATACTTGATTCATACTTGATATTCATATCTTATTCATACTTTAGTCATATTGATTTATGCTTAATATTTATATCTTATTCACACTTGTTATTCATAACATTCATACTTAATATTCATTTCCTATAAATACTTGATATTCACATCTTATTCATACTTGATTCATATTTGATTCATATTAGATTCAAACTGGATATTCATATCTTAATCATACTTGATATTCATATCTTATTCATACTTGATTCATACTTGATATTCATATATTATTCATACTTTATTCATATTGATTTATACTTAATATTTATATTTTATTCATACTTGACATTCATATCTTATTCATACTTGATTCATACTAGATATTCATAAATTAGTTTGATGTTATAGAAATGTTCTGAAATTTGAGCTTTTCTAGAGATTAGTTGCCTATTGGATGAAAGACTCTGCTGCTGTTGCGATCCTCTCTTCATTCGATCCGTTTTAATCTTTTCTTGCAAGCAAATGAGGACAGCAGCCTACAGAAGCACTTTTCAATTAAAATTTGTTTATAGCCACGAAATCGGCATTTCATTAATACGCAAAGAAATCTGCATAACAAATATTGATTGGCACCATTAAGTAAAGTCTAGAATCGGAAAAAACATCGTTGCCAAGCATTGGGCTGTTGAGGCCTTGTTAGACCGCACTTGAATTAAAACTTTCACATCGATGTCTTAGCCAATTTATCACCATAAACGCGGCAATTTATTTGATTCAAGCAATTTGTAAAATTTTAATGTGCTTCAGAATGAAATAAATCTCCGACTGTGAATTGAGTGGCTGCTGTTGGGCCCGCAGAAACGGGGGCACGTCCAGTGAAATAAATTAGGCACAGCTGTGCGGCAAATGGATGCGGGAGGCGCTCGAGGAGCTCGGCCTATCCCGACGTGGACGTGTGCCTAATTTGGGAATGCGTGTCGTTCCATGCCGACTGGGAGCACATAAACATAAATAAGTAAGACAAATAAAGTGTCTTGACACGGAAGTTTAGCAAAGCAGCAGCCACATCGCATGGGCTACCCTCCCACACAGGGTTCAATTGATTCGGCCGCCCAAAGTTCAATTGCAGGAGTCACGGTCCCACGGCACGGCAACTGGTGCGGGCAAATTTCACTGCCGTGCACTTGTCCCTGTCAATTGGCATTTATTTGCTGTGATTTGCGGGGGCCGAGCAGCATATCAAACACAAATTGACAGCCGACAGCCGACAGTGAGCCCGCACCTGAGTCGAGCTCTCCATAGTTAACTAACTGACGTCATGCATTCCCCAAGTTTTTAGCAGGTGTTGAGTGTGCTTCCGACTTGCATTGCCATGATTCTTGCCTTTGCCTTTGCCTTTGCCTTTGGCTTCGGCTGTGCCTTTGCCTTTGCCTTTACCATTAGCCCCAGCTCTGCAAACTTGAGTCGTCGAACGACGTTGTCCGCAAGTAGTTCCTTCCGTTTCCATTAAGTTGGCAATTCCCATTCCCGTTGCTGTTACCGTTGTGGCTGCCACAGTTGCTGTTGCTGCCACGATTGCTGTTGTCATTGGCCCCAGACACGACCCATTGAGTGGCACCGAAACCAATTAATTTGTATGAATTGTGAGAGCTCTACATTATTCCGGGCCTGATTAGTTATGCAGCATGGCCATAAACCCGTATTCAAATAAGCGCGAAATATAAATGAAAGGCCATGCCGACACAACGCTGAATAAATAAGAACGAAAACTAGCACGGAAAACCTCTCGAAATGCAGATACTCTTGGCAGCTATACGAATTACAGAAACCTCAGCTCTAGATCCTTTGATATCCAGCCTTAAAAAGTGAATAATGTTTGGGTAAATAAATAAGTTTTCGGGTCGATGTCTTACTCGAAAGTCGACTCTGACTCAAAGCTTCATTTATATATTATTTAATTACAAATTTCATTTGCTAATTTTTCATATTCTGTATAAATTTTCTATATTATAAATATTATTAGAATTTTAAATATAATAATAAATACTCTTGTGACTTGATTCAGGTTTATGTGGCGCTGATAGGTGATAATTTATCTAACTTAAATTTCTAATTTTATTATATTAAGGAACATTTACCCCACTGTCTCAAAGGTGCTTGATTAGAAATCAACAATATTCAAAATATTGTATAGCATGGAAGTATAATATAAATATATGTATTTAAAAGACATAGACATATACCAAGCTTTAGCTTTACTATGAGTACCCACTTAATAAATATAGTTTCTAGTTCATACATTTCTCTTCCTTAATCACATCAAGTTTCATGTAGAGTTCATGGTACTCCAAACGGGAAAGAGCATACAAAATGACAAGCGCAGAAAAATTATGACTGTCGAGCATTTTGCATATGACTGTGTATAATTTCACAATTAATTATGAAATATGCCATACAAAAAATAAGAAGAAAAAATGCCCATAAAGAAGGAGAGCGAGCAAGAAGAAATAAATAAAAAAGAAAACTAAACCAGGCGAGGCAGCTGCCAGAGGCTTGGCGGGAGGCACGGGAGGTTAACCAATGGGCACTACAAATTGCGCACTGCAGTCGGAGAGGAGGTGGTGCGGAGAGGCACGTAACCGGGCCGAGAGCTCTGTATAACTATGACTAAACAAAACGATATGAAATGACACGCTGTCAACGTGGTTGGGCCCACTCCGCTGGAGAGCCAGTTGGCAGTTGGTAGTCGCCAAATTACAATAATAATAACAATAATAATGAAACAGTAGCAGTCGCACGACAATGCGACAATGCGACAATGCGACAAAGTGGCAGTCTCTGGCCACTGCCTGTGCCTCTGTCCCTGTCTCTGTCTCTGTCTCAGTTCCAGTTCCAGTTGCTGGTCCGGTTTGGGTGTTGGGAGTTATGCCATTGTTGGGCCTACGCCGAGCGAGTCAAACGACGATTAACGCTTGGCTGATTGCTGCTCGAAAAGTGCTGGTCATAAATTACATAATGGAATGAAAAGTGCCCGCCTGTCAGCCCCGAGGGGGTGCGGAGCGGTTCAGAGCGGTTCGGTTCGGGCTAGTGCGGTTTGTGCGACTAACTACGGGTTTACAGTTGTGCAGCGGCTCTTGTGTGTGGTCAGCTTCGACTCTGACTCCGACTCCGACTCCGACTCCAGTTCCAGTTCTAGTTCCGATGCATGGCATGCAATGCGTCATGAAGGTGTAGCTTTAGTTGCTGCCTCGTATTATTAACTAGTTAGCAACATGCAAAGCCAAATGGTTGCGCTTTGGCCACTAGTTGGCAGTTGGCTGTTCGCTCGTTCATCATCATCGTCATCGCCATCGTCATCATCGGCATGGAGAGCGCCTTCATATGTCGCCCATTGCATGTCGCCAGGCATTTATGATTAAGTGCGCTACATATTAACATTATCGTGCGACTTCACCTGGGCTTTCAATGGCCCATTCTGCAGACAGTTTGTATGCTAATTTGCAAGTACCCGCATTCACACTCACACACACAGGCACACACACACACCATGCTTTATTTTACTGTTATTTTAATTTATGGGCATTTTATGCGAGTGCGCAGCTATGCAGAAGTCGCTCGAGTCTCAAATCCGACCACATAATAATAAAAGCGGAAACTATTGTATTAAGTGTTTGATTTATGTTTTTAGTCAATTGTTTTATTTATGAGCTGGCACTGTGCATTGTTCCATTGCCGCCTTTGTGGCAACCAGTTTAGGGAACTCAGCTGAACTTCGCTCCGGGGTCGCAACTTAACAATTGAAGTTTATTTGCCTTACTTGCTCCCTACACATGTAGAGAATTACTTTATGAGCTCGCAGCTCAGCAAATATTTATGGTATGCTTTACAAATAGATTCGAAAGCAATTCCAAAAACTGTCCACTGCATAGTTCACCAGCAAAGGATTATGTTACGAGACTAAGCAAATAGGTCGGGAAACTTCTAATTGTAATTTACTAACCCTTATTTGCCCTCAAGCAACGTGCCCCATGAGTAATTAGCTTAGCTGTGGTTCAGTAAACTAAAAACAGCTTAGTTATTTATATATTTAACATATATCTTACTAAAGAGAACATAGACAACCATTGAATATTAACACATTTGCTTAGCTAACTATGCCAGCAACTCTTTTGCTTGATGATCAAATCGCAACTGGCTGCTTCTTCCGTCTTCCACCCGCTCGCCTCTGGCTTCAGCTTCAAAGTGTTCTTATTTTTTGCGACTTGTAGGCTTTGGTCTTATTGATCTTTTTTGATAATTCTTACTTAACCTATTAAATACAAATGTCTAAGTAGTAATAAATGACTAAATTATTTTCTACTATTTAAATATTTAAATATAATTTAGAGACCGTTTACATGGCAATGCATATCATATTTTGATTTGATTTCATTTAGTTTTAAAAACATTAAGTCCATACGTCTATATCTATCATATATTTTATGTATATATAACATAAGCATTGCTCTCAAAATGTCGATATAGATAAACCTGAAGTTGAATAAATCGAACATAAAATTATCCTAGCATTTGATGCTGGAATAGAGCCCTTACTTAAGATATCTATACAAAAAAATTCAAAGATAAATGAATCAAAAAATCAAAGTGTTATAGCAAAGGCGTTGTAATAATTATGTAATATACTTAAGTTCTATGGCCTTCATTTGTGTCCTCATTTATTTTTGTCTGTCTTTTATGATATCAAGAGAATTTTGGTAATTTTCGTGATAAATTTTCATAATATGTAAAGAGAATAATTTAATTTTAGATCGCAGGACAGGTCCAGAGGGCATAATCGTTTCAGTCTATGTTTGTCTATACTAGACAAGTAACTCTGATGTGTCTCTAGTCTGTTTAGGCATCTACTGATATGTTGAGATCTCTTCGAGAACTGTTGTTAAGTTCTCTGTTTATGACTTGATTGTTTATGATATCATTGCTATCTAGTTTTCATAGCAGTTTCATCCGAATCATTTGTATTAAGTACATGTGGCTTTTTGATTTAGTTGCCATTAGCTAAATCTTTGAAAACTGGACATAGAAAATAAATATTCTCAGTCAAGTGACAGTCACCGCATTTATTGAATTAAATTGCTTAAAAATGAAATTTGATCAAAACTAATTTAAAAATTGATGACAAAGCATTTGCTGCACACAAAAGCTTATGTTACTGCTAATTCGTGTTTTTCCCACTTTTAAAACTTTATAATTTTCAGTAAAATTTTTATTTTTCAGGCCATCATCATTCATCATTCGAGACAAGCCCCGGCAATTTTCTCACACTTTAAATTGACACATCACAGCGAGAAAATGAGCCCGAAAAATGTCTGATAAATTAGATCCTGATGACTAGACATAAGTACTCCTCGAGACGGACGATATTAGTGCGCTGCCTTCGCCTAGCCAGGCACAATAATGACCAAAGTCGACTCGGACTTGGGGATCTGTTAGAGTAAATGGAAACCAATCGGTCATTGTCAAGGCTTGACTTGCACGCACGCACATTTCATCAATTAATTATACAAGTTGAGGAGAAATATAGAGAAATATAACCAATGAGAGTGCACAAAATATGAGTGTATGGCGAAATATGAATATGAATATGTCTGTTTATTTGTGGCTCGTCGGCTGGGTCGGCTGGCTCTGGTTGGTTTTGTTTGTTTGTTTGTATGTGGCAACGTCATCAAAGTAATCATCCTGCTCGACTCTGACGAGCGACTGTCAGTTAAAGTGAGAGACGAGTCCAAATGATTGCCTCCATGACGTGGCAGCTCTCCCCCAGCCTACCCCCAGCCCGAGCAACATCAGCGACATCATTTATCATCAACCTGCCTGTCAGTCAAGTCGCTGGCTACAAAAAATTACCACCCCGCCTCCTTCAGCGCAGCCAGGACTAAGGACTGCGGACTGCGGACTGCGGACTGCGGACTGCAAACTGCGAGCTGCGCACTCTGATGACTTGCCTGCTTCAGTGTGTTATCCTTGGGTGTGCTGTCAAAAAATTATTATGCCTATTAATTTTACCCATGCGGGTCTCGTCTGCCCCTTTATAAGCGTCTATATACGTGTGTGTGTGTGTGTGTGTGTGTGTGTTGGTGGTAAATTACACAACAAAAAATTATGTTTGGCTTTTGCCAGCGCCAAATGGGCGTGCCTGCCTACCTTCTCCCACCCTCGCTCGCTCGCTCACTCGCTTAAGACTTATTTCGCCTCATTCATTTGGCAGTAATTTATCCTGTCATGCTGTCATTATGACAAACAAAAAAGAAGAAGAGAGAAAAAAATAAATAATCGCTTGAGGCTGGGGGGAAAATTATTTATTGAAAATGATTATGCAAGGGGCATCCAGTTGCTGTGTGGGTGGTGCTTGGGTGGTTGGATGTTTTGTTAATGATTCGATGACGCCTTGGACTTGACACATCGATCAAAAATCATTATGACTTATTTGTGTTGTTGGCTGGATAAGCAAGTGGCAAGTGGCGTTCCAATACACTGAGAGAAACTTCCGCAAGAGACGAAGCCACTCTGAATCGAAAATGTCTGTCTGCCCCTTCAAGCCTCTAGTCTAATTACAGGGTATCTCGCTGCTTCAGCTGCTATGTTTTCAATAACTAATCAATCTTAAGTTTGACTTGATGTCTGCTCTGCACGCGATGACTTATTTCGGGTAGTGTTTTTTGCGCCGCCAGCAGAGCGGGGAAAACAGCAAAAGTTTTTCACAACTCGCTGTGTAATCGACAACAGTAAAGCAAGTGCCAACTTTTTTGCTGGCGCACATCAATCAGCCCGGGGTGGAAACGTAAGCTCACGTCACTCAACCAGACAGTCCTTCAAATGGATGGATGGATGGCTGAAGAGACTGGGAGAGAAGCAGACAAAGAGAGAGAGAGAGAGAAATGGTAGCTGGAGGCTTGAAGGGGGTCTGAACTTTTGGCGTTGACAGCCGGAATACAAAATGCGGGCGAAATATGTCGATACGAATCAGGCGAAAGTTCGACTCTTTTTACGACTGCGGCAAATAATGAATGGAATGGCTGAAATGGTTGGGGAAATATGAAAAATTTGCGAGCCAGTGTGAGGATGAAAGTCATCCTCTGGCCAGGCGCTGAACGAGCACTGAACTGAACTACAAATGCCAGACAATAAATAACCGCAACTTAAGCATATTGCGGTTAGGAGCTGCCCATCTAACCCTCTGACACTCAGCTCGCGTTCCCGCTGCACTCTCTGTGCACTCGCGGCAGCTACTCTCTGTCAGCCATATTTCATTTTCATGCTCCCAATTGTTTTGCTTTTGACAAATGAGCGAGCTAGAGAGACAAAGAGAGAGGCGGTTACTGAACTGAGCGAGTGTGTACAAGGCAAGTCATCAAAATAACAAATAACGACGACTACCAAAATGGATTGCATGTCATTAATTTTCATTTCAAATTACGCTTCCACTATGTCTTGGCTCTGGGTCTGGGACGGGGTCTGAGTTTGAGTCTGAGTCTGGCTGTGTGTATAGCTGCTCGTCCTGGCTGGCTTGGTCTTGGTCTTGGTCTTGGCTGTGGCTTTAGCCTGCAGCTGATATGTCAGCCAGTCAGCGTCAACCAGTCAATGGGCCAAAGTCAAAGTCGTGCCAAAGTCAGGCCAGTGGTCAAATGTGTTGAGCGGAGGGCAGTCAAAATGCCAGGGCCTATCACAGCTGTTATACACTGCTCAAAGAGCAACAGGACAGACGATTCTTTATGAACTTCATAAAGAATCCTTCTTTCCCAATACATCTACAACTATGGACTTTCCTTTAGCCATCCTTTATCTCATATATCATCCAATTGTGAAGGGTATACAGCGGGTCAAACTCATTTATGTAACATTCCTATGAGTGCTTGTTACAATTGAAATTGGGAGTTCGGAATTTTGCTGACCGATTTGTAAATTATGAGCAAAGACGTCAACTGACAACTGCATTTCCAACTAACTGCAACAAACTCAACAGACAGGGCATGGTCAGAGTTGCAGCTGCAAATAGATGTGGAGGGGGCTACCCAAAGCTGTCCGCTGTTGAATGTTGCAGCCAGAGCCAGAGCCAGAGCCATAGTCGGAGCCATAGTCGGAGCCATAGTCGGAGCCAGAGCCGGAGCAGGAGCTGTGAGCTGCAGCTCGAGTCAGAGAACAGCAGCTAACTGACATTTGACTGTCAGATGCTGTTGGCTCTCATTCGTTAATGTCAGAAGCAAGAGTTAATCTCGCGTGCATTTCAAAACATCAGAGAGACAGCAGAGTGAAGGGGCAAGCAGACAGAGAGAGAGAGAGAGAGAGAGAGGAAGAGTGAGTTGCCTTGCCTAGGTACGCACTGCCCAGGAGGATATATTGTAATCAAGGTTTTGTTGGTTTTGTTTCGGAGTGTGCCTTGGCAAAAGAGAAAGACCAACAGCAGCAGCAACAGCAACTGACTGACTGGCATACTGGCAACCAGCTACAGCAGCAGCAGCAGCAGCAGCAACATCAGCATGAGCATCAGCATCAGCAGCAACGCCAACTGATGGATGCCTGAAAGCCAGCCTGCAAAATGAATGAATGACATGGCAGGCATGTGCGACTGGGTGGCTATGACACCCACTCCCACTGCCATCCCAACTCCAACTCTGACTCCAACTGCAACTCGGACTCGGAGAACGACTCCACGCATGCAATATGTTCAATGATGAGCAAACACACAAACGTGCAGAGTGGAGGCCAACCGCGTGATAAGTTGCCTGGCCACTGCACAACCAGTCAACCAGCCAAGCAGGCAACCAACTGGCCAACTGGCCAACTGGCCAAGGGGGGCCATCCCAGCAGAGCTGAGCAGTCTGTCAGCTGCATTTGCATATGGCTCGCATTCTGTGGGCCCCGGCATGCAAAATTGCTTTATGAATTATAAACAATGCCCGGACCGGACCATGCCGGACAGAGGCTTGTTAGTTGCTTGTCCGCTTCATTGCTCCAGCCACGGCAACAGCTACAGCTACAGCGTATATTTGTACTTTCAGACAGTCCCCAAGCCCAACTACTACTATATATCTCTCTGTGTCTTCCTCTCTGTCTATCTTTCTGTGGGGCTCTCATTGCACTGACAGTGATTATGTCGCCAAGTGACATCCATCAGCAGCTGTGTAATTTATTACCCTGCGCCCGGGCAAGATTGCGCCCAGTTTATGTACGTGGCAAATGTGGCTAACGTGTCTCTGCGCTTGCATCAGAGCTGCGCGCGGATAGGGTGTGCTCAATTACACGTGGGCTATCGAGGAATCACTGTATCTACTTTGACGAAAGGTTAATGCGCTTATCGCCAGAGCTTAATTAACCGATTAAAAATCGAATACACACATATACATGCACATGCATACGCACACTGGGAAATTATTTTCGTCAAATATTTGTACTATTTAAACCGCATATCCCTTTGTTAAGCCAAGTAGTATATATAATTATAGTAAAGCTTCATCTGGTCTTTGCCAAGCAATATCAAACATTTGCTCAGACACATAAAATAACTTTCAGCGAAAGTCAATTAAACTTCAACCACAAAGTCAAAAGTTAAGCAAAGTCCGAACAAAGAATACCCTATCAGCAGAGTTGGATGTCCATAGGGTGAAGATGCAAGAGAATTAACTAAAAAAGTATAATTATAAGTATAAGTATAAGTATAAGTATAAGTATAAGTATAAGTATAAGTATAAGTATAAGTATAAGTATAAGTATAAGTATAAGTATAAGTATAAGTATAAGTATAAGTATAAGTATAAGTATAAGTATAAGTATAAGTATAAGTATAAGTATAAGTATAAGTATAAGTATAAGTATAAGTATAAGTATAAGTATAAGTATAAGTATAAGTATAAGTATAAGTATAAGTATAAGTATAAGTATAAGTATAAGTATAAGTATAAGTATAAGTATAAGTATAAGTATAAGTATAAGTATAAGTATAAGTATAAGTATAAGTATAAGTATAAGTATAAGTATAAGTATAAGTATAAGTATAAGTATAAGTATAAGTATAAGTATAAGTATAAGTATAAGTATAAGTATAAGTATAAGTATAAGTATAAGTATAAGTATAAGTATAAGTATAAGTATAAGTATAAGTATAAGTATAAGTATAAGTATAAGTATAAGTATAAGTATAAGTATAAGTATAAGTATAAGTATAAGTATAAGTATAAGTATAAGTATAAGTATAAGTATAAGTATAAGTATAAGTATAAGTATAAGTATAAGTATAAGTATAAGTATAAGTATAAGTATAAGTATAAGTATAAGTATAAGTATAAGTATAAGTATAAGTATAAGTATAAGTATAAGTATAAGTATAAGTATAAGTATAAGTATAAGTATAAGTATAAGTATAAGTATAAGTATAAGTATAAGTATAAGTATAAGTATAAGTATAAGTATAAGTATAAGTATAAGTATAAGTATAAGTATAAGTATAAGTATAAGTATAAGTATAAGTATAAGTATAAGTATAAGTATAAGTATAAGTATAAGTATAAGTATAAGTATAAGTATAAGTATAAGTATAAGTATAAGTATAAGTATAAGTATAAGTATAAGTATAAGTATAAGTATAAGTATAAGTATAAATTATAAGTATAAGTATAAGTATAAGTATAAGTATAAGTATAAGTATAAGTATAAGTATAAGTATAAGTATAAGTATAAGTATAAGTATAAGTATAAGTATAAGTATAAGTATAAGTATAAGTATAAGTATAAGTATAAGTATAAGTATAAGTATAAGTATAAGTATAAGTATAAGTATAAGTATAAGTATAAGTATAAGTATAAGTATAAGTATAAGTATAAGTATAAGTATAAGTATAAGTATAAGTATAAGTATAAGTATAAGTATAAGTATAAGTATAAGTATAAGTATAAGTATAAGTATAAGTATAAGTATAAGTATAAGTATAAGTATAAGTATAAGTATAAGTATAAGTATAAGTATAAGTATAAGTATAAGTATAAGTATAAGTATAAGTATAAGTATAAGTATAAGTATAAGTATAAGTATAAGTATAAGTATAAGTATAAGTATAAGTATAAGTATAAGTATAAGTATAAGTATAAGTATAAGTATAAGTATAAGTATAAGTATAAGTATAAGTATAAGTATAAGTATAAGTATAAGTATAAGTATAAGTATAAGTATAAGTATAAGTATAAGTATAAGTATAAGTATAAGTATAAGTATAAGTATAAGTATAAGTATAAGTATAAGTATAAGTATAAGTATAAGTATAAGTATAAGTATAAGTATAAGTATAAGTATAAGTATAAGTATAAGTATAAGTATAAGTATAAGTATAAGTATAAGTATAAGTATAAGTATAAGTATAAGTATAAGTATAAGTATAAGTATAAGTATAAGTATAAGTATAAGTATAAGTATAAGTATAAGTATAAGTATAAGTATAAGTATAAGTATAAGTATAAGTATAAGTATAAGTATAAGTATAAGTATAAGTATAAGTATAAGTATAAGTATAAGTATAAGTATAAGTATAAGTATAAGTATAAGTATAAGTATAAGTATAAGTATAAGTATAAGTATAAGTATAAGTATAAGTATAAGTATAAGTATAAGTATAAGTATAAGTATAAGTATAAGTATAAGTATAAGTATAAGTATAAGTATAAGTATAAAGTATGGATTGAGACTTTCAAGAAACCTTAAGTATTTGCCATACGTAGAAAGCCTTTGAAACTCAAGATATTATTCATATTAATGTTTAATACAATTGCATGATTGTTGATATTCGAACAGAAATTCGGTTCATTACGTGGCGAATCGCGTTTGTGACCATGGATGAAAGGAAATGTTTGTAATTTGTTGCAGTTGCCAAAGCGTTTCTTACAATTTTTTGTGGCCGATATCAAGGGCTGCCAATTTAAGTGGTTTACTATATCAAAGACCAGAAAACTCACACATACACAGTCATAAAAATTGCTTAAGTAAAACGCATTTTTGCTTTCAAACAATTTCCGCACTTCTTACGGCACTCGAAAAGTGCTCAAATAGGATTTCTTACCGAACGACAACAACAACAAAAACAACGAGAGCAGAAAGGAACGCAATCAAATCGCGAGTGCCGGCAGCTCTCGAGTTAATGATATACACTCACTTCAGGGCATTATCAGGCACATGCTGAGGACCTTAAAGAGGGTTTCATACATCCGCAACAACAAAGCCGCATGGCCCCCGACCACAGCGGCTCGTTCGAGGCAACATTGTGTCGAGTTGGCAGCGCTTTAAAGAAATTTCAAATTTCAAATTGCAAAGCAGCCAAAGTCCATTGAAATCCATCCAAAAACTGGCAGGCACACACCCTTCTAAATGCACACTTGAAATCAAATCAAAAGCATTCCCATGATAAGGATAGGGGTTACACAAAGTAAATAAAAAAGCGAGTGCTGGCACTTAAGCGCGGTTACCAAAGACTTCAGTGACTGACAACCTTCCCCGAGCTGCCTTGGCAATGATTCAGTTTAGAGCAGTCGAGTTGCAACTGTGAAAACAATTAAACCCTAGACATAAACTGTGCGCGCTTTAGTTCTATGTTTGATGTCATAAATCCTTTAACAATGCTCTAATGCTTCAGTTGACTGCGTCTCCCGAAGGTATTTCAAGTGTCGCATTATCTGCGCATTTATCAGCAACCCTAAAGCCCAACCCGTAACACCGGCAGATGTGCTTGTGTCCTTTTTAATGACATGTCGTCATAGCTTCCTTTCCCTTCATCGATATTGCCTCGATGTATATCTAATCGCAAAGCCATTTAATTTGTATTACGAATTCCAAATAGAGAGAGATAGAGAGAGAAAGAGAGAGAGAGAGAGAGAGCGAGATGAGTTAGACTGAGATTGCCACCCGCTCGGTTTGATAATTTCCCACGCCCTGTTATAGATCATTTCAGAGCTCAATGTCGGCTTTCAGTCAGAAGGCTAATGGCACTTCCGAATCGGCAACGATCAAGAAAGCTTCCTAGAAATATGCATAGGGTGCACAGCTACACAATATGGCTTATGCCAAACAATAGTTGGCATCGGACCTTGAGCGCTCGACAGTGTCAACAAGGTGAAAAGAAGAAGGCACACCGCATGGTTCCATCGAATTCGAGCTAAGGAGCACAACTTCAAAGGCAACGTTCCGCCTACCTAACGAAAACATTTAACAATTTCGCTTCATTCATGGCTCGTTCACTAAATCTGCAAAATTTGGTTTTTTCTTTCTCTTTTGGTCACCAAATTTCCTCATAAGTTTTGCGGCACTTCTGCTGTGATTCCTGTTGCCTGTGCGACACAAATTAGCAGCAGTAGCATCAGGTCTCAAAACAAGGGATAATGACCATACAAGTTGTCAAATAAACTAATAATGCCTGAGAAATGGCTAACACTCCCATTATCAGAGTCACGTTCCTGCTAAGCACCATTGTCGCATGGATTTCCGCTCTTTCCGCAGAAATGTGAACACAATTTCTTTCCTTTTCAAATAAATCTTACAATTACAAGCGGTAGACCCTATAGGACTATGGCCTGTCTTATATGCCCTTAGAAGAAATTAAGAGAAGTTTCTTTCACGACAGTAAAATGACTTGGGAACAAGCTGTTTGATTAATCACTCGTGTACTTACACTTGCTCTAACATTTCGATTGAAGTATAAGAAATGAATATTAAATTAAAATAATATGGTTTATTTTTGCTAGTTCTTTATTTTAATTTATTAAATAGTGGAAAAGGTTAATGTAATTAATAAATTTCCTTTAAAAAAGACCTGACCAATTAAGAGCAATAGAAAAAGAAATTCCAGTTGCAAAAAAAGGTGTGATATAATTAGTTTATGATTTAATTAATTATAATTAGTTTCCATTACATATTGAAACTGCACTCATGACTTGTATGGAATTGCTTTGGTTTTGCTTGCAGTGCAGGGGCTAAGTAGAATGACTCATATTATTATGTGTGGCGTTATTAATTAGTGTGGCGGTTAAAGCGTTACGAATTCTTTGGATCTTTTATATGAATTGCTAGAGATGTTGGGTTAAAGGCTAAAAGAATGTAAACCATCAATAAACTGTTCAACAAATTAAAAATTGTAGACAAATCGCCTTTGCAGTGAGTGATGGTCGATGCCAGGACCAAATTCATTTTATGTATTAAATGCAGAATGGGAATTTTGTGATATAAGATTAAATGGAAAATTTAATGGAATATTTAAATACTTAAATAACATCGATTACTTAATCAGCTGTAAAATTAATGGTTATTGAAATAGTATCACAAGCAATTTTTTGTAGCTTACAAAAAGCTATAAGATAAATTGAATATTTTGTCAAAATACATTTTTCAAAGGAATGTAAAGCTTGCCATATCTTAATTAATTTTTAGCATTATCACTGAATCTCTCGCAAGCAATAAAAACAAGTAAGAAAGCTCTAGTCGGGGTGCCCGACTAGGAGATACCCTGATCCCAGTCCTTTGAGTTTTTTAATATTTTCCGTAGTTTGTATCGAGTAATCAAAAAAAAAAAAGAAAATAAATAAAAACTGACCAGGATTCGAACCCGGATTGTCTGCGCAACGTGCGCCAACTCTACCAACACCGCCACTTCATAATTAAAAAATAAATAAAGCAACAAAAAGTTTTTCGTCTGCACTGGTCTCGAACCCGGACCGCGCTGCACACGAGCACCGCCTCTACCAACGCAGCCACCGCTCTGCTTACGCGAGCAGCTGCAAATTTGAACATAAGTAGCAGCTAATAATTCAGCACAGTTCAATCGCAATTGCAATTCGTGGAATAGAAAAGAATACACGCATTTGAATGTATGTGTGCACACGCATAGGAAAAATGCGTGCGCGTGGCGCTGCTGACATGTGCTTTTGCAAATTGGCCAAACGTTTTGTTTAATAACTTCTGTTTTACTTAATGGATTTTAATGAAATTTTCAGCATATGATCTACATATCCTATTGGCTTGGTTGAGATGCAAACGCCTTCACATAATGGCCCTAGTTCCAACTAAACTTAACTTCTAAGAATTTGGGGAATTTGGAGCCGGTATCCAAAATCCAACAAAAATCAAAATTGCATAAAATATACATAAAACTAAATACAAAATTTGGAGGCTCTAGCTCTTAAGACGTTTGAGATATAATTTATTAACTGCATTTCAATAATGTTTTTATTCGATAACAATTAAATGCGAATAGTTATCGAATATTTGAAACAAACTTGACCTGCGCGTGCTATACACGGACCTACAAAAAAATTTCAAGTCTCTAGCTCTTATAGATGCTGAGATCCACGCGTTCACACATACGGACAGACGGACAGACGGACAGACGGACAGACAGACAGACGGACAGGGCTCAATCGACTCGTCTTGTCATCCTGATCAAGAATATATATACTTTATGGGGTCTGCCACGCCTCCTTCTGCCTGTTACATACATTTGCACAAAACCATTATACCCTGATTTCCCATTTTCAATGGGATCAGGGTATAAAAATACTAGTAGGCGCAGCTTTGTCAAAATACTTTAAGCGCTCCATTTGGTTATTACTAAGAAGAAATATTTATAAATATATAGAAATATATATTTAAAATTTGTAGTTACATTATCAGTATCAGTATTAGCAATCTGCTCATCAGCTATAATTTCACAAATAATAAACAAAATTCGAGTTATGAATATTTAAATCATTTTAATATATATATAAAAATAGATTTAAGACAAACGTTCGACCTAGCCCAAGCTACCTGTTTGCAGTCAATAAAAGTTGATTAGAAATCCCTCTGTAACGTAGGCTGCTCCAAAAATAACCTCTCACTACTGGCAAGTCTATACATAAGTAGTTATTTATGCGCACGCATGTGAACCCAGCCATTTAGGGGCAAAACTAGCAGACAGCAAATGATGTTGATATATGGAAAACTTGCGATGTGATTGACGTGACATTAAATGACGGGCTGACACACACAGCTTTATAGTATGACAAGCACATCACAGACAGAGACAGAGATAGAGAGAGAGAGTGACAGTTTGACAACGACTTTGAGCAGCGACAATGGATGTGTTGATGATGCGACCGTCTAATGAATGCCACAAAAATACAAGTACTCGAAGCAACGACTTGAGCTGGCACTCGCAATCGCATTAGTTATTCGCCTATTCGGCTATTCAGCTATTCGGCTATTTCATATAAGGAGCGGCATGCCCAGACAAGCTCAGCGAGCGAGCGGCTTTTCACTCCAGAGTCGGTTACAGAGTTTGATCAACTGCTTGTTATTCGTTGGGCAGGTAGATCGATAGTTTGGCGGCTGCTCTAATTGGTGGGGTGTGCGGGTGGGGGAAGTGAACTCGAGCTCAGTCGAGTCGGTAGCGTTGCATTCACAGGTGATAAATTCAATGATTATCAACACGTTGCCTCGCATCACTAATTAAAAATGCATAATAAGATGCACGGGGGGAGGGGAGACGGCAGAAGTTCAAAGAGCATTTCATTTAATCGGTGCCAGGTCTCCATAGATTCGCTGCAATAATCATAAACAACGTCAGCGAACGACCGAACGAGCGAACGAGCCAAGGAACGTCGAACTATGAATTTGTTGGACTCTTTACGGCCCGCCCGATCCGCTCTCTGCATAGAAATGAATGAATTTCGTTTTGGGAAACGTGCCCCTTTTTTATGGTTATTTGATATATGAAAATTATCCAGCGTCGGTGTCGGACAGACAGCCAGACCGGACGGACAGACAAACCACTTTGTCGGCACATTTGCCTTCCATTTTGGTTTTGGCATCGTTTTTTGTGTACGCTTGGGCTGTTAACTTTGATGGGGCGTCGCAATGCTACGGTTCGTTTCAATTTGTGTGTTTATATTTTGCATATAAATGTAAATATAGGTATAAATAATATGGCTATGACTCTTTGCTTTATGCGCGTTCAAGATGATTAACCATAATTTCGTTTTAATATTTTGTAATTGTATAATTTTATGGCCATTTGCATGTCGCTTCTTTTGTTTCTTTTCTCTCTCTCTCTGCAATTGTATGCATAATTCATGTGGCGTATGCGTGATATTTAATTGCCGCATAGGTGTGCCCAGGTGCCACAGGTACCTCAGTAGCCTCGGTTCCCTCAGGTGTCTGACTCCATGTCGTTTGTGGGTGTAGAACACTTTATTTTATGCTTTTCGGAAATCCATTTACGACTTGTTCTATAATAATAATTCCATTGAGTTCTATCAATTTATTGTTTTTCGTTTTTTTTGTGTTTTTATAATTGTTAAAGCACCTTTAGCAATGTTAAAATATCATAAATTTAATGAGTGAATTGCTTTGGTAAAATAAAGTCTCTTCTATGAAATTGAGAATTTTACTTACAACAAAAATTATATAAGACAAGGCTTAAGCATAACATTTTCATTTTTATATTTTATATTATATTTCTTAAAATTGAAATCTACAAAATGTGGACCCGAGCTGAGTGATGCTATATTTGCTTACATAAACTATAATAGAGACAACACTTTTTACCTTTTGGCTTTTATAACATACGTGGAGTTCATATACATTTCGATTAATCTTACATGAACGTATTTTGATAATTATTTTAAATAATATATTATATATTACTATGGCCTTCGGCTAAGTCCATAATACATGGAAACATTCCCTTGCGATTGACAGACCTAGACAACTGCAAAATATGGATATCGATATTTTAAAAATTTCCCTTGTCCCATCTATTAATCTTCCTTCAGACAGTGCCCTAAGTCTTAGGTCGTCCATTTTATTTTATGATTTAATCATTTTATTTTATTGAAGTCGTGAAGACCTTTAACCGCATTTATTTAATAGATTAGTAAACTCAGATAAGTAAACAAGTGCATAAGTTTCCTTCTCAAATTATTTTCGATTAAACTTCAGGCACATAAACATAGCTATGTTGTCTGTAAGAGGTATAGAGCGGCTTATAATATACTTGTATATAAACTAAATATAAAATGTATACATCCTATATATTTAGATATATTTAATCAAATCTTTTTAACATTTTCTATATTCTAGAATGAATGAAAGTTGAAATTGTAAATAAAAATAAAATAAATCTGCTTTCTTTTTTTTTATAAGACTAAACATTTAAATAAATAGATTCATTCTGGAAGGAACTTTAAGCCTATATGAGACAGTATTAAAGTGGAGTGTATAAAAAATGTAAGTGTGTTGAGTGATGTGGTTTGAATGAATTGTTAGAATGAGTGTGAGTTGAAGGTGTCTGTTGTGGAAGTGTGCGCTGGTGCGAGGGTTTCTTGAGGGAAGTGGGAATTGGGTAAGTTGAGTTCTTTTGAGTACGTATTCCCTGGAAAGTGATGAGTTAAAGGTAAGAGAGTGTGCAAGTGAGTTTAAAAGAAATGCGTGTTTATTGTTTTGTTTAGTGACATTGTCCTGAATGGTGTAAATAATGTATTTGCGTTTTATTCCCGGTTTCATTCATTCAATTCGTCTTTTTATACGATGTTCTGTTGATCGAAGTTCTTTTACGACTGTTCCCAAAATGGAGCAACCGCATATCAATTTAGGCTGAATCAAGGTCCTAAAAAGTGTGACTGGAATGTCATGAAAGATTTGATTTGTAATTGAGTAACCAGTCAAATTTTTTGTGTCGCGTGTTTGGAGTGCCTATTAAAGTAGTGAAAGTGCTTTTGCCAGGTGAGTTGTGGGTCAAGTGTGAGTCCTAAGTATGTTTGTGTTCTCATCACATGACAAAGTTCCAGTCCTTAGTACATGATGTAAATTTGTTGTAGGCGTCTAATACTTCTAACTTTTCATCCTCTGACAGTGAATATCTAACTGTCACAAGACTGAAATACTTGGAACACCTCAGCAAGCGTCAAATTATGTATTCTTGGCTGTAAGAAACAGCATTGACATTGAACCACTTAAAAAGTTTACTTAGAATAAAAGTTATATATGAAAATAGTTTTCAAAAGTTATAAATAATTGATCGAATTAAGTCAAACAATTGGGAAACAACGCAAGTTTTATTCTGATTTCATTTGCCAATGCACAATCGGAAGTTAACAATTTCTGCTGCTTATAAATTATGAATAACTGAAAGCAGTGGGCATTCTAATGTAGAAGGCAGAGGAGACACATGTTTCTGAATTCGCAGAAGATCGCTTGACATTGTTTCGTTTATCTATTGTCTTACGATCGAAACAATATGAGCAAGCATTTGGGTATTTTTTCTGTTTTTGTGATTTTGGCGTTTTGACTGTCTTAAGAAATACGTCGATTGCAAACATGTCCTTTGAAGTGACGCCGTTGCTGGCTACGAAAGGAATGTGTGTCATGCACACACGCACAATCCAGTTGAATGGGTGAAAAAAGACGAAAAAGGAAATGACTGCCTTCCTAAACTGCTGACTGGGTGCTGACTAGCAGCCTGACTGGATGAGATTTAAGCTGGCTTCCACGACTGCCGAAGGAGCGCATTGACATGACAAAGGCTCAGAAGACGAACGAATGATGGGCACGTCGTCGATGTCAGCGGACTTCAAAGTCGGACTGGGTCTCGCCAGCTCTCCAGCTCTCCCGCTCTCTCATTCTCTAGACGTGTCGCCGTCTCACTCTACAGTAGCTGTCAAAGATATTTGTATTTCATTTTGATGATGGCATGCGGCTGACTGACTGCCGCTCAGGCTGAGCCGCAGTCGAAGCCGATTCAAACGAATTGAAAGCCAAAAACAAACACTGTAGCTGCTTCCTAAATAAACGCAGACCAATCAAGCAGCAATAGAGCGAAGAGAGAGAGCGAGAGGGGGAGAGAGGTGGGGAGCCAAGTGGCCTGGGATGCCACTTCTTTTAAAAGAGGCAGCGTTGTCGGTGATTTAAAATAAATATTGGTGGCTGTCACATTGACAGCAAACAAAATGTGATTGTTCGCTGATTGTTGACATTTTGTGCTACCGTTCGACTCGGTTCACCTTGGGGCGCAGTGGTGCGGTGCGGCAGTCAAAGGGATATTCAAGATATTAAATTGTCTGGCGTTGTTCGCTGTCGCATTAATAAGCCGACTCGTTGGATCTTTCGCTGTGCAGCGCTGCGTTCGCTTTCAATTGCCAAAAAAAAAGAAAAAGCAACAGAAACGCCAACAATGAAAAATTTCAAGCTGTTTTTAAATGTTTTATTGGCTTTTTAATAATGTTAGCACATCAAAGGGGGCCGCGCATGCGCGCCGGCAAGCAGCCGATCGAGCCCTCGTTCTACCAAGTTTCGCGCTCGAGATCCCAATGAGAGGAAGAAATAAATCCTCAAGTGACATGAGTCAAGCTCTTTGTGCTGCATCGCTGCCTGAGTTAGCAGTCTGTGGACTATGCCCCAAGAGGGCAACGCGATCATAAGTAATGGATTATGCCTGCCTGATTTATATGCCGACCCGTTACAAATAGTTTTCAATTAGCGAACAAATATGAGCGAGCGCCAGTCCCAAATACCAAATACACATAGGTATCGAAGAGCCGCTAAATTGACATTAAATACTCTCACTCTGAAGCACACTTAATTAGTTGTATTCAGTTATCGAAATGTATATACTATAATAAAGATACGCATTTATTTTATTGTGAATCTATGAATATATATTGGGAAACAAAATTTTAGTTTGTTAGTTTTAAAATTTGATCAACTCAAATTTGATAATTTCTATGCACTTTCTCTACATGATTCGACCTCTCTAAGACATTTGCTAAATGAGATGTGTAAAATAAGTAAGCAGAGCTTTAAGATGGCATCAGCATTTCCATAACTCGCTTCTCTATCTGTGTATATTATGGGCGCTTAGCAAAAAAGAGAAAATATAGTCCAAAAGCACATAGAGCTAGAGAGGGAGAGGGAGTCAGAGATAAGTACAAAACGTTGCCAAGTATTTTATATTACATTTATGTGGCTGCGTGCTGTGAGTGCCAAGTGTGATAGAAATAGTTATTAAAAGCCTCAAAGACCAAAGATGATATCCTCGACGACAGCTGGCGACTGCAGCAGTCGGGGTTTATGGCACTGCAGAACACTGGGGTAGATAACTGGAAGCTTGTTACAATTTATGGGCTGCGGCCAAGATGGGACACATATGATCCATGAAATGTCATAAAACTGCAATTGCGGCCAAAATTATTGAACATTTAGCAAAAGCGTTGGGCCTTAGCCATGGGTGGTTACGGTTTTTATATCTCCAATCCCCCTGAGAGGCGTCCCCGAAAACAGAACCTTTTGTTTTTTACGACCGTCAACAGAAGTGAACCCCCATTGGCTTCGACATAGACATGGACGTGGACACAGACATCAGCCACGTCGAACGATTCACACGTACGCTATTAGAGACACTAATATACATACTTTTAATAGAGCGCCGTCCAAAATCTCTGGAGGCGGAACCAAATGGGCCATCCCTGCCAGGCAACGCACGTCCAATCTGGGCTCATAAATTTGCACATTTTGTTTGGGCACTTGGCTTATTAGTGCCCAAGTTAAGGTAAGATAAACAAGCTGACAGGACCTTTAATGACTGCGTCGAGGCATGTGTACACTAAGAACACATTGATCAAAACAAAATCCGAATTGCAAATGGGATAAATAAAGCAAACGAGTCTTACTGGTCATGCCTCTATCTTGTTGTGGCAAAAGTTCTGCTTTCTCCCTTATATACCTACTCAACATTAATCAAAGATATATATGTATTTAAGATAAAGTCAACGAACTGCGTTGCTTAAGCCCAGTTAGTCAACCCATCGGTCTGCATGACACCATCGACTTCAAAAGCTACAAAAGATACAGATTTACATGTTGAAACTCATTTTCAGCTTCGCTGAACAAATTTATAATTTTTGTTTCTTATTTGCTTAAAATCGATACAACTATTTGGTATATAATGTACAACTTTCAGACAACTCTGACTATATTTGGCTCTATTTCTTATATATTTAAAATATAAAGCGGAAACTGCTTGTGTAAAGTATCTACATACATATGTATAGGTGCCAGTTTAAGTTGGAAGTGTTTAGGGTGAGTTCTCTACTTACTTCACCCTGTAAATACCATTTGATGATGAATGATTATGAATACAGGTTTTATTCTAACTAAATAATTCAACTTTAGTTTTTGTACCTTTTCTTTATTTTGGTAGCTAGAATTATGAGATTTATCTGGCGTTGATAGTTGAATTTTGAGATAAACATTTTCAGTTTACTTTGCTACCTGCGCTGGCGCTCGTTTGATTAATTTGGTGATATATTTCAAGAATTTCGTTAACTAAGTTCAAATTCATTACATAGGTAAGTCACTTTACGAATTGAACTTTGTCTTGTTACTTTGATTTTCCAAGTTGTTTATATATTCGCAGTCAAAAAGTTCATGGTGAATAGCTTAAGAATTTCTTGGGCTTAATATTTCTGACTTAAGTTTTTTATATTCAAGTTTTTGTTGAATTGTGTATCTTATCAAAAAATAATTGATTTTGCGTTTACATATATTTATAATGACACCCAAAATATAAGCTTGAAATTTTCCAACGACTCGTGCAAATTAAATTTAAATTAATGTTAATAAAGGCTTTCGTAACCCCGTAAATCACAAGTTTTTTACATTATTCATTATGCATTACATTGAATAGAATTCAGCTCTACTAACCTAGCTGATTGTTCATGTTATACTCTTTTAATTATCAGTTAAACAATATATATCCCTCAGTGTGTGATTATCGCCCGTGCAGGCAGTGAAAAGAACATTTCCATTGTATACAAAACGAATGACAATAAACAAATTACTATTATACGTGTTAACTATAGTTAAATTGAGTGTGGTAAATGCACAAATAATTACAGCTACACATATATTTATTTGCTATATACTTAAATCAATCTTGCAGTGCTCGAGCTAAAAAAATGTAATAATTATATTAAATAATTTATATAAATAACCTATTCATAATAATATGATTAGCAGTTAATTTTGATTTTTATACATTTTATTTCTTATATAAATATTCATTTAAATTGAATAATAAGTAACACAAATTTCACTAATGTATATGGCACCCAAACCTCTTCAAACTGAATCGTAGTCAGAAACTGATGCTAGTCCAGACGAGTTGTGTTGTTGAGTGGCAGAGTGCTTAGCCGAAAAAGCCACAAGGCCAAAACTCATTTAAATCAATGCCATTTGCCATTACCCCAGTTGACCAAAATGTCATTGATAAACGTCGAGCGAGAGGTGTTCGTAGGGGCGGCGAGGCGTTTACAAACTGTTTTGTGGGTTTGTTGCGTGTTAGACGAAAGCTGTCAAAAATGTCATGGAAAATGTACAAACGCTGACGATGGCGCTGACGATGATGAGGTGACTTCTAACTAGCTGTGAAGCTTCTGTTAACGAGCTGCCCTCTGTGAACTCAACCCGCCACAAGCACGTAGCAGTCATGTGTGAAAAGTTAGTTGCGCCTCAAAGGGAATATGGGGTCGACTCACCAACGAACCAGCCAACCAACCAACCAACCGACGAGCGACCGAGCGACCGAACGACCGACCGACCGGTTACTATAAGCTGACTAGGTTCGTTTGTTGTTGGCGCCTCGCATTGAAATTAATTTAGCTAGCTTTCAATTATGTGCCACAAACATTCATGCATGAAACTAAGACACGTTTAGCATTGGGGCTACTTGCGCGACGGGGCAGGTGGCAGGTGGTAGGTAGCTGCCAAGCGCCAGTGTGACATGACAGCCCTGACAACCCCAACAACATATTGACATTTTTGCTATACATTCCGCACGGCAGGGAGCTCCGCTCCCAACAGCCGTGTCACAGACCCAGACGGAGGCCGTACCCCAAACATGTGTGAGTGTTTATGTCGGCGTGTCAATTTTCGTTGTTGACGTGTTGCCAGCTCCGCCTATTCGACTACCCGACTACCCGTCCATCCGTCCCACTGTCCTGCCGTCTGTCCGCCTTGTAGTAGTTCCATCCGTCTCGTATAACAGGCCCGACTTTGACTCGTTGCTGTCGCCGTCGGTGTATTCCGTATTATTATTAAATTTTACTTTCGCCACTCAATATGGGAAATGTCATCTGTTTATGATGGCTTTTTGACATCTCTCGTTATTGAATATGTTCGCTTGTTGTTCGTCCTCCGTCCTCCCTTCGTGACATAGCATATTTTCTTTATGATTTCTCAGCTCTGGTTCTTGCTGCTGCTCTTGTTGTTGTTCTGGTTCGTTTCTTTGCCGCAGACAACTTTGATGTATTTTCAATTTTGCGGTTTTTCTTATGGACTTTCGGCTTCCTCCTTCAGCTTTTTGCACGGCTAAAAAGTTGACGACTTGAAGCGACTTCTGTGTGCAGAGCAGCTAACTCACCTAAGGCCTTTGTCTGCCTGTTAGGGTCTTAGCATTATTTTTCGACTTGACGTCTTTGACATGCCCATCACATTTATATTGATTTGGCCTGTGTGCACTCTGAAATGCCGGAAACAAACTGAAATGCTATATCTCGTTTCGTTTGCCGTCAAGTTCCCATAACTTCAATTTTAAATGGGCCACACTAAAATATTCATCCAATTAAATGCGAGTTTTTATGAAACATTTTAATCAGCATTAGATGTTGACTCTTGCTAGCCCTTTAACTGGTCAGCCTTCGCAGGCTTAACGCATTATTAATAAAGACCGACCAGCTATTCAATCTGGGTTATGGATTGAACCATTTAGAGAGCACACACACACACATACACGCCCACTTATCAGATGGTAAGTGGGCGCTTGCTCTGATAAACGCCGAATCGAATAAAAAAGGTCAACACGCTCGGCTACTGACAGTAGTCAAGTCCGCAGCAGCTACTTACTGTCAAGACGTGTCATAAACACATCAGCTTTACTGTCGAAACAAATAAAAATATAAACTTTGACACACACACAGACAGAGGTGCACGCAAGCGGGAAGAGCAAATAAACGATATAAAATCAAACCGAAGATAAAAGCGAACACAGCCATAATAGACAAGACAAATGAAAAAGCCAATCGTAAAGGCTGCCTGGCTGACTGTCAGGTCGAGACTCGTCTTTCAGGTCCGCTCCCAAGGGTGCGCACTCTTGAAAAGAGTCATAAAAATACATTTTATTTTAGAAATTGCATTAAAATTGTCATAAAGGAGCAGAAAACAGAATGAGAGCGGCGGACAGATAGACGGCGACGACTGCGTCTGGTTGTCTCTGCCGCAACCCAAATCAAATATGGGAAGCTGACAAAATGTGACAATTACTGGGGACAGTTGGCACATAGAAGAGTCGTAAATGCCAGAGGCCACAACTTAGCTCCACGCACTGGGGATGGATGGGCTGGGCAAAACTAATGAGTCGGTCGGGGCTTAGGCTTAGTTTGCACTGCGACGACGACCTCGTCGACTGGCCTATAAATACCTGATTCTCAAATCTCATAAAAATTATCTGACTATAAAACTTAAATGACTTAAGTGGTGTCCCATTTCCTCACACACCCCGGCAATAAATAAAGCAAAACTTTTTATGTATTTCAGTTTGTTTTCGACATTTTTAGTGGCATTGAAATCAATTTTCATATATTTAATCTTGTAAATTATGCATGTCGGATGTCATGTTAATTCATTATTCTCTAGAGACCATTTTGAAGTTGTTTTCTCTTTGTGTATCTTTTGGAATTTTGGAAGCGCTGCGAGATTAACTTAAGTGGGTGTTTTATGAACCTGTTTTAAAATAGTTTACGACTTTAAAGATCGCATTTGTAAAAAGCTAAACGACATAAACCAAAATTATTAGCATAACAAGTGAGAAGTCCACGATTGTACATAACTCTTGAATATTATATAGGCTAAATATATATGTCTATTAAGTTTTCAAAATAAAAGTAGTTCATGAATAAATGGCAAGCCTTTTCCAGTATTTCAAGATCACAACAGCTGTTGAAATATGACTATTTGATATAGTATCACTCTTGACGAGTCACCTTATAAATTAGCATATTCATAAAATTATATTCTGCTTGCTGCGCATAAAGTCTTCTATTCGGTATCTATAGAAATACATTGAATACTAAACTATAAATGAAAATAACGTAAGAAATTGCAATTGGCCAAAAAGCTATGAGCACGAAAGACTTGTGCAGGGTATTCAGTGAAATGGACATGCACGCGATTCGACAAAGAGTGCAAAAAGGACCAACCACAAAGACCTCACTTACATAACCCCGAGGGCCTGGCAAACGGCATTGTCGCTGGCAAAGCTTGTGACACATGTAAATGCGTGCTGACAGCGCTGGGGAAGCAAGCAAGTACAAAAGAGGGAAAAAACACGAAAAATAAAAGAAAACTGTCAACAAAATTAATGTCATGCGAGTGCAATGCAATGAAAAATTATGGCCCGGCTTTATGTCAATAACAAAAGGCAGGCAAAGAAGCCGTTGCCCGCAAGACCCGAGACAATGATTGATTTGACAGGACAACGTGGCAGAGCGCAGTTCGACACGATACGATACGATAGATCCAGTGAACGGATCGATTGGGTTATGCACATGCAAAAGGCAAGCAAAACAGCTACAACTTTCTGCAACTGCTCCGTCTCTGACCAGATATTATTTTTGCAAGCATTTGTCAACATTTGTAAAATCTGACAGCTCACGCCCGCTGGCGTGCCATTGCCTCGGGCAATGTTTTCACTCCCTTCACGCATTCAAACAGCCATTCATTCACCCATCCAGCCATCCATCCAGCCGTCTATCCACCCCGGCGACTCTGACAGCTCTCGCTCCTTCGGCCCGCCCAGGCGAGCGTCGGCTTTACGCGTAATTAATAACATGTAGACACAACAACTGAACCCAAGTACTTAACGCAGTGAAGGGGCAAGCCGGGCATGCCCGATCCTCGGGCTTATGCGTACGTACGGAGGTGTTTACATGCACCCCACACATGGGCCTTGTGTCCAGGGACACTGCAAATGTTCGCATATGGCCTGTGTGGTTTTTATGTGTTTTGCCAAGTAAAATAACACGACTCACTTATGCGTTTATGCTGCTTATAGGTGAGGCAAAAGGCAAAGATAGTGATCAAAGACCTATTTTTGAAACCAATTACAAGGCTGTTTATCTCTTTAGTGGTTTTAAGTGGGATGCCCCTCTTTTAACACACTCTTCCCTATCTTTCAAATTAATCATTCACAGTGGAGTGTTTTGGAGCCAATGTGGATCATTGGTGGAAGCAATTGAAACTCATTTATCTTAATTTACGATGTGAAAGCCAAAGCCCAAAACTTTGAGAGATGTGTTACTGTGGAGTCCTAAGGAAGGTATGTCCATGTCTAAAGCCATATCTTCCACAGTTTTGCAGCTGAAAACGTTCAGTATGAGTATTATGCAGTCGGTAACGCCCGACTGCAATCTTCCTTCTTGTTATTAACTGGTTGTCGCTATAGTAATAACAATACAAATAATCAACGTGTAAATCATTTAAATCGACTCTCATCCCTATATTACAGTTGCAGATTCGTTTCATCTTTACGAGGTGGGAAGTAGGAGAAAGAAGGTAGAGTATATGCTAAAAGTTTAATATGAAATATAATAATTATTAAATAAAAATTTATTTAATGTCCATTTGCTTTTTATGCATTTAATTTGCATTGAGTCAACGGTTAAATAAATGTAATTTATTAATTAACAAGCTAAAAATGCAGTTAGTCAGACACAGAATAAAAGATAATATCATTTGGCCTATCATATGCATAGCTAATATGACTTGACAAATCTAAAAATTTGTCTCTTTAAGATAAATCTTTTACTGATTTTTCTATGAGTAAAAAGTAAATTTAACCTAAATTTGTTTTTATTTTTATTTAAAGAACAAATCTTCAAACGACATGTATTTCATATATAAAATTTCTATTTTTCAGTTGCTTAGCGCTGCATACTGACCGCATACATCATACATGCATACATACATACATCATGAAAGATTTATCAAAATGTAGAATTTCTTTTATTATATTACATATTTTTAGCAGGCAATACCAAGTGAAGCATTTGAGCTAGATCACTTCCTATGTAACGAGTCGAAGAATATCAACACCTAGAGAACAAGTTTCCCAATCGTATCAGGTAAAGCGGATTATGGAAAGATGCTGGCACGCCTATAAAGAAGGCAGAACTCCAACTGCAAAAAGTCAAAACCCACACAAATCATATTTTTTAGAGCATGGGCAGAGGCATATCAAATTTCGAGCAGATTTCAATTTGATTTTATGTGCCTCCGGTGACGACAAGGGCCATGGACCCCGTCATGTCATGGGCATAATGCTGTCAGCCCATATTTCTCAACCAGAAGATCACAAACAAAGGGGTGTTTGCTCAGCCCAGCCCCGGCCAGGCCACCCCAGCAGCCCATCCCCTGGTGCCGCACAGCTGGGGGTGTTTTTGCGGCGACTGCGGAATGACTGCCGTGAATAAAGCGATTTGTCTTCTTTGTTGTTTACGTTTGGTGTTATAAATTATGCGCTGGCTTTTCGCCCAAAACGTACGTCGCCCGTCGTAGACATATCTAAAATTGTCCAAAAATTATTTGTGCATAACAGGGATAATCATAAATCTGGCTAATTGCACTTTATTGGGGTCTTGCGTCCACATCGCTCGCCGTCACCCTGTCGCTGGTGGTGCGTCCTTCCGTATCAATCTTAGGGATAAAATTGAATTTGACATGCTGCTCATTGGCATTAAATCTGAGCATTTTTATAGTCTGACAAACGGCACACATATAAATTGTCAGCTTTTTAACGATGCTGTCATTTGATAGGCATAGAAACTGCTGCAAGTTACTTAGATACCTTTAGACTCCTTTTTAATCACAATCCAAATACTTGCTGTGCGTACTATGAGCAACAGATTCTAATCACTTAAGCATACCTAATAGTATATGAAGTTGTAGGTATTCTAATTTATTATGATATTACTTTAGATCAATCAGATTCGCAATCAGATTACAAAGTAATTTTTGAATAGTTTCATATATTCGCATTGTTTGAATAAAGGAGATAGAAATTTATAATCGAGACACATAAATATTGATTATGCCTAAGACTAATCAAATTTGATAAGAAGCCAGTCTACAGAAGTTCAATGATCCAGTGTCAGAAGATCTTTTGTAATATATCTCAACATTATTGAGTTCTCATATATAATATATAGAAATGTTGATTATAGAGAAACAATATACGCATCAATATTTTTATTTTAACTTCAACTATACTGATTCTCTCAAACAAATACTATATTAATAATCCAAGCTTCACATTCTTTATAACTATTTATACACCCGACTGTGATTCGCTTCTTTTGTCACTTGCCAACTTTGTTTGCAGATCTCTCTAAGTTTCTGATACCCAACTCAGATGAGCGAAAACTGTTTAAGTCCACAGTAAATACGCTTTGGGCTTCCTTTTGACACCCTGCTTCAACTAAATCAACATCCACTTCACATGCAAATAAGAGACATATTGTGCACACTCGACGTAAGGGATTAAGGCAATCCTCACAGAGGGGCACATGAGAAATGCATTACAGTCGGGCCGATAGCCGAGTCGCCGACACATGAGTAATTAGCCAAGCATGTGAGAGGAGTGGGATATATATTAAGATTGCAGCTGAAGAGGCATTTCCATTTCCATTTTCATTTTCATTTTCCTTTCCATTTTCTTTTCCATTTCGATTGCCTGAGTAGAGTGTCTCTACGGTAGCGCTGGCTGTTGAAAGGCAACTCTCAAATGGCGGGACCCGGTTCCAGATTTTATTCAAATGAATCTGAAATTCGAAATGAGCATTTAGTGTGTGTGTGTGTGTGTTGTTTGGGTGTGTGTGTAGGTACATGGCTTTTGATCTTTGTTGCGTTTGTTTGTATACAATTTGATGGCTCGTGTTGATGGATCGTAAACGTGAAATGATGTTCACGATGCCGCCACTGCCTGCTGCCTCCGCCTCAGCCTCCGCCTGCGACCCCGACTCAGACTCCTACTGCGTCTGCCCCAGTGGCGATGACGATGACGATGATCAACGCAACGATGACGGCACAGAAGTGTCTTTGATCATTTGCCGCGCCAGTTGGCAGTCAAAATGTTAATTTATGCGCTGCTCCCACCTACACATGGTACAGCACAGCAGCATTAACAACTTTACAAACATGTTTGAGGTTTTTATTACGGTGTGAAAATGCTCGATTGTTCCGTAAAATAAAAAAGGACCAAACAAGTATACGGGTGGGCAGTCGAGCATTCCGGCAATTGGCCTCAGCAATATACCGCTGCCGACATCAATCCCCGTCCCCAACCCCAACGCCGCAGAGATCGCTACGCAGCTTTCGGGTGATTGATGCGCCGTGCGCACCAAAACAACAAGATCGAGCAGCCACATCGCCAATGAGGTGGAGGCAACAACAGATCTTCATTATGAACAAGTTGTCGGTGAATTTTTATTGTTGCAAATCGATCAAACCACTTGACGGCTGATCAAAGCTACAGGAACCGAGCAGTCTTCGTATTTTATACGATTTAATTAATGTCTGTGTAAGTTTTATAAAATATTTTCGCAACCTAAAAATAAATTTGCATCGCGTCTTTCGACCGCTCTATTTTAATAGTTTAACCATATTTATTTCACTGTAATATTTCCTTAAATTACGACTAAAAGACTATGTTTAATAAAGTCAGAATAAAATCGGAAAAGTTTTCTCATTAAAATTTGAATTTATTTTCTGTATTACGATTTAACATTTTATATTTCTTTGAATTGGGTATGTGCTAGAAAAATATACACAAAATAAAACCACGATAATATTTATAAAATACAAACTCCTGAATGATTTGCTATGCCTGTAAATTAAACGTATTTCTTAGTATTTCATTATTTGCTATTGCAAATGATCTAACAAATTTTAAATCACTAAATATCAAGAGTTATTCTGCTGAGTATAGTTCTTGTAGCTCTCAAATGTGAATTATCAGTATATAGCCAACAACCGTTATAAGAAACTATATTTTAGAAGCTGATCGACTTTCAGTTCTTTAAGCCAAATTTGTCTAAACCCAATTTTCAAACATTATTTTGACCAAAGAAGACCCCATTTTCAGCAGCAACTACATAGATACATAGATGTGCCACTTCCTTTTGAATTCACGCATTTCAGCCAAAAATTTAAATGCTGAGCAAATTTATTTCAGATATAAAACTGAATGCTGAAATATTTTGTAAAAGTTTCACATCAAAACCCATCTGAGCGTTTATTGTGCGCAAGTTTGCTCGAATTTAGTACGAGATGAAAATGTCAGGCTGGCATCAAATACTCAAGATAAATACTATCACACATGTGGACAGCGTGGAGGACGGCAACAAGCTGCCCGGCGGCCCGACTGCCTGGTTGTCGGGTTGTCTGATTGGGCTGCCACAAAAGTGCATGTGCAAAAGAAACATTTGTCTCGCTTAATTTAAACAGATTTGCGAGATTATTGTCATGCCAACGTTAAGGCAACAATTTCAATTTTGCCGCGCGCAGCGAAAAGAGACAGCAACAATAACCACAGCCAGCTGACAGACGGAGCGGGACAACGGCGAATTAACAACCTCAATCTCAGCCACCAACTCCAACTTCAGCTGCAACTCGCATGCTGTGGCGGGGGCTTGAAAAGAAAGAAAGTTTGCAGTCAACAAGGAGAACGATGCAAACGCATGCGACTCTTGACAGCCGGCAACTTTTAATGTTGCCCCAAGAAAGCAGTGCAAAAAAACGCAGAGGCCAAGCCCAGAGCACATAATAAAAGATGCCAACCAGGCAGCTCCTCCGATTCCGAGTGGGCTGTTGGATAGCAGAACAAATTTGCAATGTCGCTGTGATTTTGCGCCAGCGTGACAGACACTTGCACTGCGGCTGTCCTCCTGTCTGCCTCTCCATCTCGCACGGCTCTCCAACTGGAATGTGCACAAGCCATATTTAAAATGCTTTGAAGTTGCACCGCCTGCAGCACCAACTCCGACTCTGTGAGGCGTTGCCTTAGAGACGGGCGCGAAGCGACTTATGTTGAATGGTTGTCCGCTTGACACGATCAGAGCAGGCTTCGCTATCTCAAGGCCCGGTTGCAGCAACACATGTCCAGTTTTAATTGCTGCCATCAATGAATGAATCAGCTAACGGCCCAGCTGACAGCCGACAGTCGACTACTGCCTGACAGCCTGACAGCCGGACAGCCGGACAGCCTGCATCTCTCCATCTAGCTGTTTAGCTGTTTAGCTAACTGCCAACTAGCTACTCAGTTCCGGAAGTTGAAATAACTACTCGTAGCTTATCTTTATCGCAACCGTTGCTCTTACTACTTGCTGCAAAGTCATTAGACTCTGTCAGTCCGCCAGTCTGCCAGTCTGTCACTCTGTCAGTTTGTCTGCTTGTCAGTCTGCCAGTCAACTCTGCAGCAGCAGTTAGTCGAGCTTTAAAGGCAGACATTTGATCTCTCCTGTCAACTAGACTCACATCAAACTGTTTGGACAAGCTGTTCGAGTGCATAATGTCAAACAGTTGCAATACAATAGCAGCCACGACGCGTTCAGCTAATTTTGTTAGCGATACGCCATGCATATCGAATGTTCAATTACCAAATGTTAATCACGTGGCAAAATACCTCGATCAGCGTTATATCACTCCAGTGCTATAATATGATTGATTAACTTTCTTCAATAATGAACGCTGTTCGTGGATCAAATCTTGAAAATCCCTAACTTGTTATGTAAGCAGAGCTTAGGTGTAAAGAGATTAGAATATTTAACATACTTTCAATGAAAAATACTAGATTAAGAATACATCTAGCATCTAGACTTATGGCAAAAGTCAAGGGAGATGAACCGATTAAAGGGATACTACGAAATTTAATATTTGAAAATGAATTTATATATATTATATATATTCTTATACATATATTATATATATTCTTACTATAAACAAATTTATATTGTACATCTTTCGTGTATAATTCTAAGGCTCTTGAGCCTAGCCAAACGACGCAAAGGCATGGCTAAATCAATTGTTCTATTGCTAATAATGAACGGAGTTGGCCATGTCTCGTTCGGAATGTTATTTAGTTTACAGGGTATACAAATAAAACATACAAACAAAGCAAACAGTTAGACATAAATATATATTACATTGAGACAGGCAGACATACATTGCTCTAAAAAAGAAGTTTTCAAAATTTGAGATTTGTATCTTTGGTTTTATGTGCATTGAAATGTTTCGATGTACAATTGGTCGTCAAAGGTGTTTTTTCGTGACTTCAGTGCGCTCTTTTAGCGCTAGCTCCGTTTTACATGAACTCATTACTGAAGAGCGGAAAGGCGACTTGAAAGGCTCAAAGCAAGTGACAGTGCCGAGCGAGCGCTACTTGAGATTCAAGAACAGGCTGCGATCGGAAGCACCTATTAAAAGCTTTTCGAAGAGGGCCATGCCACATCCGGCGCACGAGAAGGAGCCGCTGAAGCCCTGGCCAAATCATACCAATCCTAACACAGGTGAGGTTGGCGGACCGCCTGGACCAGAGCCCACGCGCTATGGTGACTGGGAGAGGAAGGGCCGGGTTACGGATTTCTGAAAATGGAATGTGCAGTGGGGACTGTCGCTTTTGGGCAGGCTTCGCTCACGATCTCTGATTTATTGGCCGTGTTAACAACAGAAGCACTTACTGTTTGTTCAAATCTAGCCGGCCTCATCCCGTGGAACGGTAGCTTCATCATTGTTTTGTGTTCTTCTGCGAAAGCATTACATAAATTTATATTTTGTGGTTTCTAGAATTTATGTTACGCTAGCAACAAAATATAAATTGATAAACCGCCAGCTAGATGCTCGTCCGTCCAGAGAAAGGGTTCCCGGAATAGAGTGCAGCTCCCATTATTTATGATGGTGCTCGGAGCCAGAGAATCGTGCCTAAGTCCAAATATTCCGAGTGTGCTCGACTCGATTCATTTGAAATCGAGGCGACAGTTTACGTGATTTTTATTTGAAAACTGTTTGTCTTTTCTGATTTGGTAGCCGCAGCGCGTAGCGAACTGTAGAACTCGAAAGGGGTTTTAAAATGTCATAAATTGTTCGAGGCAGCGTGGACAGATTTTGTGGTGGGCCCAAAAGAAATTTGGAAAATTTGCAGCTGTTTTCTCTACTCAATCCCTCTTGACATTTTTGTGGTGTTTTCACTGATTAGCTGGCTACACAAATAGAAAATTTCCCACAAATACCATCATCATAAAATAAATAAGACTGGGAAGTCGAAAAGTCTTGGTAATTGGACAGTTTTACCGAAACATAGCCTGTCCCACTAAAGTTTGAGAAATCTTTTATCTTCAGGCTGATATAAAGATGGCTAGATTTATAGATATGTAGATATGTAGATATACAAATATATAGATACATAGATTTATATAAAAATGTATCTATATAGATATATACTTATATAGATACATATAAATAGATATATATAAATATGCAGATATGTGGATATATACATATAAAGACATAGTTATATAGATAAATAGTAAAATGACTAGGAATAGCTTCGATGGTGTTGATACAAGAGTAAATTGATTCTGGATTATTATATAATTTTGGCTTATAATCAATTTGATAAGAACATAATACAAGTATCAGTATTCAAGGTGAATAAGAATAGGCCTTTTCGATGTCTGCTGAGACTTGAAGCAATGCGATACATATAAGTCGTGCCATCGAGTCACCTCAGACTCACTGAGTTATATAGACACGTGTAAGTAAGCCAACGAATAAAGATATATTTGCCTATTTGACAATAGCATAAGAGGTTAGCACATGAGATTCAGCGTTGGCCTTCTAGCAAAATGACACAGTTATAAAACAAGGTGTTATAATAGCCACTCGCAAGAGAGCCGTAATGAGCTGAGCAGAAAGATCTGTTAAGTAGGCGCGAAACAGCTCGTAAAATGCTACAAATGCGAGTACTAAATGTGGATGGGTACGGGCCTCGGCCTCGAGATCGACAACGGCATCGGCAACGGCCCGACGTGGCCCGGGGCGCTCTACATCGGCAGCGGGCAGCGGGCAGCGGGTAGCGGGTAACGGGCAATGGGCAGCAAACCGGAAAAAATCAAAGGCAAAACAATGATCAAAGCTGTCATTACAGATCTCGGGGCGGTCTTTGATCTGGCACCGCAATATGGCAGAGGCCGTGCATAGTTGAATGTTTTGTTTTTTATTTGATTTTTACTTTGTTCTATCAATCAGCGCCTACTACTTTGCGACGCGGCGCAGCAGGAGCCTGTCAGAGATAGGATTTGGGTTTGGTTTGGGGTCGTGCTCGGGCTCGGGCTCGACCAGCCCCATAAAATGATCTTGAGAACTGGCATGCTCTGGCGTGTTCTTTTCGTTTAATTTTCACGTAATAAAAACACATTAGCATCAACAACAACAACAACAACAACAACAACAACAGCAACAACACATTCACAGCACGTTAATTCAGTTTAAAAATAAAATAGACGAAATAATTGTTGCCAGCATCTGAAATCGCATTTGATGGATGATTCTGTGGGCCAAATATGTGAGAAGCACTAGCCCAATATTCAAAGTTGAGTAAGAGCTCAAGAGTTGTGTGCATTATCTCACCTAGCATTTATATTCGGCTGTACATAAAGCGTATTGTGGATTTCCTGGAAGTAATGCGGAATTCACTCGTTGATTTAGGTAAATTTTGTTTGATTGTGATTGATCTTTGATTGGATTGATAGAGCTGTAAATAGATTCAACTGATGAGTGTGTTTGCCATGCCTTGGCTCAGCTGCTGTTGAGTTGAAACAATCCTCCCAACTGCTAGAGACAGAGTCGAGCATGGTAAATAAGTGACTTTTCATATGCCTTCGAAGTGCCTTTGATAAATGAGGTTTATTTCCGTGCTATTGAGGCATTCTTAATGCCGCATTTCATATTGTTCTCGTCTCTTAATGGGCTTAGCAAACACCAATCCGTGGCACTACTCCAAGTCTAGGGAATGTCCCAAGTCACGCTGCTGCCATTAGATGCACAAATAAAGGACACGAAACGTATGCATTGGCCAAGTACACATCCGCCCAGCCTCTGCCCAGCCTCCCCTATTCGTTAGTCCGTTCCGGTCTTTGTCTGTTAATTTCACAAATTTTGTGGTCATTGGCAATTTTTTGTTTGGCTTGTGCTGGATTCAAGCGTCATCATAGACGCCAAACATGACATGCGAATTTCTGGGCTGTGTCCAAAACGAAAGTGATAAACGATACACAGAGTAACTAAAGCAGTCCAAGCGAGAGAGATAGAGAGAGAGAGAGGGAGAGCCGGAGGCGAGGGGACTGACAGCTTGGCAGCCTGACACTTGGATATGCGCACAAATAACACTTAACACAATAACAAACAAACTTTTCGACTAATGACAGTCCAAGTAGCAAACAATTTATCCAATGCCAGGCAGCATGTCCTTTTTGCGCCGTCTTCATGCAGAGTACAGCTCCGTTTGCTCGCTGCCAAGTCATTAATCTTATTTCGTTTTGGTCGTCCGACGGCAGGAGGCCAGTCCTTGCAGTCCTCGCTGTCCTTGCAGCCCTCGCAGTCCACACAGCCGTCCACGGCAGCAAGCCTCCGTCGACGTCGTTATCCTTTCAAGCGTGAACACATGCGATTACGCATGGTGTGTGTGCCAGTTTCCGCATTTTCCTGTGCCAGGCGGCTGCCATGATTAAGTGCCATTTTGAAAAGTACTAAAATCCGGTCGGTCATGGCCCACACTTTGACTCCCCAGTTGCTCGCCAATGTCAAAGTGTCAATGATATATGTTATACGCCTCGATAAGACGCTGAGCAGCAGCAGCGGCAGCAGCAGCACCGTCCATAGCCGGCATTAGCACCCGTAACAGCAACCGGACCCAAGCCAAATCCTTGCCCGGAACTGAAAAATATTGCACGTGGACAAAGCCTGGCTGGCGAAATCAGTGCACGTTCACATAATAACATAATAGTTGGCAATATATTGTAGATTTTCCGTCTTTCTCTTCCCATTGCCACATACAACGAGCTTTTCCCCCGCTCCCTCCGTCCGCTGTGCGCGTAATATTTCTTATTTTTCCGCATTTCTGTGGGTTTTCGCTTCGAACTGTTTGGCTAGCTTTACGTGTGAAATATTATTTGGCAATGACATGACACAATGTGCATTCGATTGTTTTCTTTTTCTTTTGCCTTTGATTTCTTCTGTTACTTCTGGCACTTTGTTTGAATGGTTTATGAGTTCGCTACGCCATGCGAGCTCTGACTCGTAGCTCATGTATCAAGCTCATAGCAAAAGCTCTGCTTCAGCTATGAATTATGACAAAACACTAAAATACAAACTCTGTTGCTGTCTCTTAATGTATTAATCTTGATCAGTATCAACAGTCGAGCTAATGTCTATCAGTCTATCTCATGCAACTCCGCATTTGGCCTTCTTTATATTAGCAGATATTATTTATGTTTAGAGCTTACTATATCATATGAATCTATTAACGTTTAGTTTCACCTGTTCCTTTTTCCCTTCGCTCAATATACATTAAGTCTGCGCATTAACAAATTTAATTACAATTACTTTCATATGAAGAAATCTACTGGAATCAGCTATAACTCCATGGGAATAGTTCATTAATCTCTAATTGATTTCAGTTCTTTTACATAGATCATATATGGAGAATCAGTTGAAAAGAATCTTAATAGCCTTGCATAACTTTTGGCAAGCTGAATAAAGAACTTCTAGCCAGTTTTTCTTACACAATAAAATCTACTTACTACAGAAGTCAAATAATTATTGCAACAATCTCTAGCTGCATTATCTGGCATTACATATATAGCATATTATCGCGCCATTACAAGAAGAAACATATGTGCAGTTGTAATTGATATTGATACCACTGTAAATCAATCCAGTCTGAGCTATTTGCAACTTTGCCAAGAACAGCTGAAATACGATAAATTCATTAGCGAAAAATTTCAAAGTGATAAAAGAAAGCAACAACAATAACAATGCAGAAAAAGAAAACAAGTCGAGGCGAACAGGAAACGCAGACATGGCCACAATATACAACAATTTACAACCTAAATCAAATGCAGTTGAATGACCAACGCAGACGCCATAAATCAACGGCCAGTTGAGCCGCAGACGGACGCGGATACGAATGTGGATGTGAATGTGGGTTGTGGGTTGTGGAAGCGTTGAGCACCATGTGCAGAGTCCGAAACATCCAATACTTTAGTAGCTGCCGAGGGAGCCACTCACCCAATGCGATTTGAGGGCACGAGAGACGAAGGCCAAATGCAATATGTTATCAAATAAAAATGTTACAAGCGACGACAGGAATGGGTAGTGAGAGAGGCAGAATGAGAGGTAGACGGGGAGACGGGGGAAGGAAAAGAAATGTGTTGCACAAATTTATTAGAACCCTAACTAACGAGCATATCCTTGGCGAGGGTTAGGTAGTGGCAGCAGGAGCGTCAATATCGATGTGGGTCGGAAAATCCAAGTGATGTGTCAAATGTTAAGACATTACAAAGCACTAAAGGCAAGGACATGGCAATAGCAACAGGAAAACAAATCGAACGTGTGCCCAATGCCATCAATCTTTTGTTTTTATTGCCAAGCAGCGGCACGGACAGGGACATCAAACTCGTCTGACTGTTCGCCTCTATCCGAAGTCCCCGTTGAGCATTTCTTATGAACGGGCAGGACATGTGCTGCCTGACTGCCTGTTTGCCTGTGTTCCTGGGTGCCCGACTGCGCTTGTTGTGTGCCCGACATTAACTCGACAGGATAACAAATCTGTTAAATGTGACAAACGAGCAGTGCGGTCTTTGACAGCCGTATAAGATGCTGGCAGCAGGCGGGTAGACGGGTAGACGGGTAGGCGGATAGGCGGACATCTTAGAGTCAAGTTTCCTGCCAATCTCCCCTGTTGTGAGAGTATGTGTCATTTTTCATTGACCTCGCTCGCCTGCCCAGAACTTCAGCTGATGTCCTTCCACTCTATTGCATAGGCGTGTAGGTGCGCCCGAAAAGGCCTAACGATGATTTCATGGTGGTCAAACTGTAATAAATTTTTATTGTCACCTATTATTGAGCGATAGTGAATAGTTACCTTTAATTTATGGCCATCGACCCAGCTGGCTGCATTACAACTTTCACAGATTTTCGAGTCCAGAATCCATTTCGAACTCTCCCTTCAATATCTCTCTGTCCGCCTACCCACTATCTGTCTCTCCGACTCTTTGTCTCATTGTGTATGCGTGTCACAGGTTGCGGCCCATGTTTGACCTCTGGGGTCCAGGTCCTGGCCTGCCTGAACACACATCTCCAGCTGTTTGAGCGCTCTTTCATGACAATTTTATTAACATGCTTACCAACGTTTAGAGATCTGACCTCCTTCCTCACGCTGTCCTGCAGATAATGAAGGAAATGTATTATGCAATGGACTAGAAAGTCGTTTGCAGCATCTCAGGAATCTCGTGATAGTGAAGTGAGCCAAAATTCCCTTAATATCAAGGCAAATAAATGGCAAATCTTAAGCAGAACGAAAATAGTTGAGCGAAAAATTATAAAAATATATTAAAAATATATTTAAAACAAAAGAAAACCAAATCCAGGAAATCCCGAGCCGACATGGCTAAAAATACAGCAAATTCCATTGAAAATGAAAACTGTCATAATTTTAAATGTTCTGTGTCATGTTGCAGCGAGTGCAGACAGTTGGATTTAGTCTAGTTTGTCTTAGTTAGTTCACAGTGCATTGTGAATTCCATTTGAAAGAGTTTTCCCTCTGCTTGACGAAAATAGCGACACGTCATGGTACATTTAGAATTGAGGAGGCGTTGGTGGCCTACGGGCGACCAGCCCCTGGCCTGGGCGCCTGCCCCAGTGTATAGAAGGCGTAGCCAACATTTTATGGGATTTAGGCAATATGCTGTCTGGCGTCTTGGGGCTTTTCTTTCATGGCTTGCCTGCCAGATTGTACTTTGATTCTACACAAATATTCTCGCTGTGGGATTTATGATTGTTTATGAGGCGTCGCCAGAGTCAAAGCGAAAAGAATTGAAATGTGTTTGCACCGCGACGGGAATGAGCCATTGCAAATGCCGCTCAAATAAATTATGGCGTTTAGTGTGAAAAATAAATACATAAATTACTTTCGTCTACTAGTTGCGGAACCCAGCAAATTGACTCATCAAATTTTCAATTAAGTGGAAGGAATATAAATAATTATATAGATATATATAATATATATAATAACTCAATAAATTTTCCATTAAATGGAAGGAATATAAATAATTATAAAGTTATATAGACTTACTTGCCAAAGATGTTTACGGTTTAATGCCTCTAAAAATATGTGATCTGCACAGAAAAATGGGAACACGCTGATATAGATATGCTCTTGCTGTCAAACTTTTGTGAATATATAAGAACTTTGACAATTTTGTGTGGAAATAAAAGAATTTGTTGAATGTTTGGAATTCAAAATTGAACAACTCAGATCCATGCTCAAACACAAGCTACAACTTATCAACTTCAAATATTATTACCAAGCAATGTTCGCTAATATATAATCCCAAGATATACTGAAATGTATGAAGATGCTCTGCAGAGGAGAGGGAGATATTTTAATATGTTTAGATGAATATTCGCAAAGGAAGATATTCTCATTTGGGAGATTGTCATCACACCAATAATAATTATAGAAATAATAATAAAAAATATGTAATAATAGTATAAAAATAATTTAGTAAAGTTTAGTAACAAACCATTTCACTATGCCTTTTCAAAGCTTTTTGTTGTGGTGAACTCGATACAGATGAATATCAAATAAGAATTGAGGAATTGCTAATAAAGAGATAAGAGAGATAGTTGTTCAGTAATTCAATACATCGGTTTAATAATCATATTTCATTTAATTTTAAAATTTTAAGAAAGAAGTAGTAACATTTAGAGAATGAAATGAAAATGCCAAATGTAGCCTAAAATAAATTTTTTGCAATTTGCTAGCCTCAGATTTTGTTTTAGCACTTTTGTAAATCTTTTCAAACTCTATATTACTATTTCATATATATTTAGTCTAGCTAGCTAGGTCTAAATGAATTAGTAAGGAGAAAGTATTTAACATAAATAAATACTATTAAATACTATTCGAAGAGGCTAAAGAGAGAGAGAGAGAGAGAGAGAGAGAGCCATCAAGATAATCATCTATAAAGTACTTTACCCTATTAGGGCCTTAGATGCTATGAGACTTAAGTAGTCTGTTGTAGAATGTGGCTTTGTCTTCTTTTCATCTCAAAATGTACACTCCAGATTCTTGTTATGTTTCGAAAAACCATAAAAGCATAGTCAGCACTTTATCAAATTCGATTTATTTCGATTTCAGCTTCCATTCCCGCTTGCTGTTCGCTAGCTGTCGAAAATGTATTTAACACAATAATTTTGTAACAATTTGCAATATGTTTTGTGCGACCCAGATGGAGAACCTCTGTGCCCCGAGCGTCCGACCCCCGGGCACATTGATTTGTCGCCTGATTGTAAATTATGGCTTTGACCATTTTGTGTGGCTGCCAACATTTGAATGGGCATCGTTTTTCATGGCAGCGTCTTTATTCTTTCTGCTCTGTTGGCAGGCAGCGACAATTTTTCAGGCCGGAAGTTGGCATTGTGTAATTGTTTATCTAAATGCTGGCAGTTGTCGGAGCGGAAATGTGGGCTTCTGATATGCCCAGTTGTTGATGGCCAGCACTTTTCGTAATAACTACGAATATTATCGCTGTCGCTCTCTGGCCAAATGATTTATGTGTCACTTTTAATGTGGCTCGACTGCATCGGAGGACTAACCGTACAACATGATCAGTAATTGGATTATATTCAAGTAGATGGCAACTCGATATGCTCGATGTGCTCGATATGCAGTGCGCTGAAATCTAAAACGAGCCTGGAGACTCGAACACAATATGGAAATTTGCCTCTATTGTCATTTTTATTGCCTTCACTAATGGTTTTTGGCTTGTCAGCCTGAATTATGGCTGGGCAAACACACACGCACAATTGATATGTATGTAGTAGGTGCCAGAAGACGGTCACACAGCAGTTTAGAACGAGAGGGCGGTCAAGGATAACGGCTGAGGGCCGACCAGAGTACGGAGCGACAGAAACAAAGGCTGGCTTGGTCCTGTTTTGCCTCGCAGGAGGCAGAAGTCAAACGAATTTATAATTTATTGCCCTCCATTTGTTGCAGTTGACCGTAAGGAAAGCCAGCCCATGCTGGCCCCTGGTACCAAATTATTGTTTTCATATGGTTTCTAGTTTGTCAGCAGCAGTTGAGCAGTCGAGCAGCCGAGCAGTCGAGCAGCCGAGCAGTCGAGCATCCGAGATAGTCGAGACAGCCAGCAGATGTATTTGCCAGAATAAGTCTCGGTCCACGCAGGGGCCGTTGTCCTGCTGAGCGTATCCAGAACTGCCCGCAATATATATTTTCCCTCACAAATCAAATGCCTAATTTAACGCAGCGAATCGAGAAATTAATGTATTGGTACAATGTCATTGGAAATCTTGAAAAACTCAAATGAACGTACGACCATAAAGCATTTATTTATTTTACTCCAACTTAATGGAAGCGAAACGTAATTTCACAGTTTTACTTTGAGATGAAACTGAAGACTTACACTAAATAGAATCTCATTTTATTGAATCTTTAGCCATTGAACAATTGAAAGTAATTATTAATGATCAAATTAAACACAAATATATATGTTAAAAAAATTTTCTGATTAAATTATTAATCATAGTCAACATTTTTTGCTAAGTTTTAAAATGCATTGATGCCACTTGATGAATGATATTAGGATTTGAGAGTTAATAAAATGTGTTGCATAGAAGATCAATTTCCAGCAGTGACTTCTAATAGTTCTAAGTCATTTTTATATTCTGCTGTCAGACTATTCAACTCCCTCCGAATTTCCTACGGAATATATATAGTGCGTATTGAAAACAAATAAGAATGGCATAACTAGAAAACTAGAAATAAACTAGGAAATAAACTAATTAATATGGAATATTAAACAGATCTGATCTGTATATTTGATAATTCACAATTTTAATATAAAATCTCCAATGAATTACTAACAACTGTAGCTTATAAGAAAGAAATCAACCTGTTAATGATAGCAAAGAAACCATTAGGGATATATCTATCTGAAAATAAAAAATATGCCCCATAAGTTAGCACCTGATCTAATATTTTTGTCTCTTATTTTCATTTCTAATCTAACTCCAAATGTACTATATTTATTTTACTACTTAAATTTAAAATGTTTTACTATTTGTTGCTCATTTAAAATATCTAAAAATTAGAATTCTATTAAGTTTCCATAGACCTTCTACAATTTGAGCATATTCCTATAGTTTCACAAGGGCAAAGCGATGTCTTAGTTTTAAGTTTTATTTAACACAAGTTAACGTCAACGTACTTAATTAAATAAGTAAAATGAGAGAATAAATCCATGTTTGTTGCCCTTAGAGATATACACTATTCCACCTATTGAAATGGATTCGGTTGTGAACGCCTTTTGCTCTCTAATCTCTAGACCGTAAGCGACTTAGGTCGATTGTCACTCTGCGCATTATTCATGTCTCTGATCAGAGTCTCTTCTAATGGTTTAGTCGTGGTACTTGTAGGGTTTTACCGCTAATTACACATTATTCGCAAATTGAGTACACATTTCAAGCTAAACAGCTCATTTAATTCGACTTAGCAGGCTGGGTCTGAGCTGCAACGAGGCAACTAGAGACGCCAGTGGCCGCCAGTTCGCGACGAACATGTGTAACAGCTGAAGAGTCTATAATTTGAAGAGCACTCTGTATAATTTTCATTTATCACCTTTGCCTGGTTCTGCAAGCCTAACAAAAAAGACCCGCAATTAAAAGTCAATTAGGTTGAGGCCAAGAAAGAAAGGATACGGGTTAGTCTACAGCAATTTGAAACAGCTGACGGGAAGCACACATTGCTAATTGTTGGTTAGACATGATGAGTGTCATGTTGGCACAGCCCTCAACTATGCATTCGAAACGGCTGGCCGACAGCAAAACAAAACGAACAAACCTTTTTTAACACCTTGCAGTTGTCAAACAATGAATGCTAACAAACCGGATTCTCCATTCGAATTGGCAACGAAACTTGTATGCTCTATCGTATTAGCTGAGCGGAACAATTTCAACTGAGAAATGACCTGGTTACATTAGATTTATGATGATATTTGTACAGATCGCAATGCTTTCTGCTACACATTGTTTTCATATCCTTTAGAGAGTATTACAATTGGCGTACAAAAGTCAAAGTCATTTACAATTACAATGCAAAAGTGTGAATTCAACGCCTCGCAGTGGAACTGCCCACTGACGCCTCCATTTCACTGCAGGAAGTCGTTGCCAAGAACTAAGTCGTGTAGGTGTAACCCGGAGTTGGTCTAGGATCCCCGACCATACGGGTCTACTCACAGGCGACCAGGATTAGGCCGTGTGTAAGGCACTTGTGACAGCAGGAGGATGAGCTATGATAGAGGTTCAGTTGTACTCTGAACTGTGACCAAGTCGAGTGCTGGCAAAAGTCTATCGACTTTTGCTGCTGCCGTCGTCGTTGTCAGCTTAAAAAACTGTTAAGTACACATGCTTGCATATGCGGAGGATTGTGGCACATGAACGTTGGCTTTTCTAGCCTGCATGGACGAGTGCCCGTAGGTGAGTAAGTATTCGCGCTAAGATTCAGTCAACCGCATTAAGTATTTAAGCACTCAGCATACTCTGCAGACGGTGCATGTATCACATTGCCAGGGCTCTCGTTAATCGCAGCTAGGAGCTCACCCTAGCCTAATTCACATTTGGCATTTGCCATTTGGCATTTGCATCGCCGAGTCGCTTGCTTAGCATTTTTCCACAACAGCGGATACACTTTGAGGTAGCTTTTCCGCTAATGAACGCATTAGGCCAGGCCCATTCCATATCACACTACTTACACCTTGTTCTCGGCTTAGTTCTCTTTTATGCACTTCGCCTCGGGCCACGTTTATTTTATTAAGTACTTAACATGGACCGCTGTGTTCTAGCTTTTCCCGTCGACATATTTAGGTTCGCTTTAGCTACAATTAGAGACATGCTACGGCTATGTGCAGGTACGCTGAATTACACAACGTTTGAGGTTAAGCGGATTTTGTAATTATCCGACTCTGAAAGGCAGGCTTAAGCAACCAAATGCAGCGGCCTCCGCCAGATCTAGCTGTTGATTCCGATGGCCTCTTAAGGGTTGCACACAAGTGCTAGAATAATTGCCGCCCTATTGAAATACTCCCCTAATAAAACGTTGAATAATGAGCAGGTATGCTAACGCTTTGATATATGAACCCAGCTAAAAAGTAGAATAGGTCGGAAATATATTTGATGTTAGATTCAATTTAAGTTAACTAACATCCAGCTGTACACATCTCCAGTCACATTACAAATTTATGCAGATCAATACCCAAGTTAATGTTATACAACAATAAGCCGTTTGGGACTCTAAAGCATTATTAACTTATGCTCATATATTTAAAATTGTTTTAAAGTGTTTTATGCATATAAATCTTGAGTCAGAAAAATGCAAATGGCATGGGCTTGGCCGCTAGAAGTGCCCTAGTCAGTTTCTCTTAATTAGAATACCCCAAAAATAAATAGTAAGTGAGATCAACTCCAATATTAGTTATGAAACACATTTAAATAAACTGCAATATAGTATTTGCTAGATGCTCTTATTTATTCAATTTATGTTTACAAATTGTCAGCTTAGTTGAGTAAACATGTTTGACAAGCATATCTCTCGGCTAAGGCATATATTAGTGGACAATTCAAGCCCAGATGCTCTTGGCTACTAAGTCTCTTGGACAAGTCATCGAGCGAGAACTGCAGCTGCAATTCATGCATTATTTAGCCAATGTCTAAATCTGAGTTTCAACTTATATGCTTCAGCTGCTCCGCTCAGCTATTTGCATAGGGCGTATAATTTTGCTTCGCCCGCTCGCATCATTTTCAGCTGCACGTGCGTCCGAGCCGATGGAATGCAATCGGGGGACCGGGGCTCTATTATTATACGACAACAGTTAATAAAATCTAATATGCTTACCACAAAATGGTTGTTTGGGGTTTGTAATTATGCACGTTAATTTCCCCCTGGCAGAGCCGGCTTTCTTGCTTATTAAATATGCGGCCCGGGGTGCTCGAACAAGACCCAAAACCCCAAAACTTGTGTCTGTCTGTGCGGTCTCCTCTCCGCTTGCTACTTACTTATGAAATTGTTCATTCCGTTTGTATGACCGCATGGAAATTTTCATTTTATTGGCGCCGGGGGCGCTGTCTGGTTGATAACCCCCATCCTCATACATACATATGTATGTATGTAGTACACGGCATACCAAAATCCTATAAGTAATTGTCATCGTAGTTCGGCGCCTCTTCTTGCCTCTCTTTCCGACACAAGCTCCCGCTGCCTGTGCGTCTGTCTCGCTCTGCCCCATTTGCATTTATATTAATTAAGCGTCGCTGGGGCTGCCTTCCTGTCGTTGTCTACGTGGTTATCTGCCCTGCTATCATCGGCAACGTCTTCGCCGTGGTAGTTGCTGTGACTTGTTTTACAAGAGTTTGACTTAGGCCTGAGCCTGAGCCTGAGCCTGAACCTGGGCCCCGTGCCTCCCCCTCTCCCCTATCGTATGCTGCCCGATCCCCTGCAGACATTTTAATTGCTCGAAATTGATGATAATTAAGCCAATATACATATTTGTACTAAGCACACACAGAGAGGCAGTCAGTGTGGATTGTTTTCATTGGGTTTTAGGCATGTTAGCATATTGATTATGCATTTGTGTCGCTGTCATACGCTTATTGGTTAGCAGAACCTAATTTCGGATTGGATATGCGATTAGGCATTTGATAATTTAAATTATGCCTGGCTTGCTGAATCCACATGAATTTGGCTCAGTGAGCATAATGTCTTAATATAAATTTCCTACTGTTCTTAGGCATATTTCGAAGCACACACTCACTTAATATGCACATGCCAGGCCAACCGAATTTCCACGAATAGATTAGCCCGTTTGGCCCTCGCTTTACTTAATATGAGCAGCATGTAATTGCATCGATCATAAACGAAATTGAGCAAAGTCGATTGAAATTCACGAACAGGAAATCTGGCGCTACACGCAGAGTCTACTATCTCATAAACAAATCAAACGCCATCGAATTCAACCCATCAATTTTCGTAAGCTCCGCACCCCAATCGCAAAGCCACAAAATTTGTGCCATAACAATAAATTATGTTTGAAGAGTTGTCAACTCTTGGAAATGGAAACAAAAACATTTTCTATTTCGCTTTTAGGTTTTACGATGAGTTTTATAGGCTTTTATTATAATTACGTACAAATTTTGTGTTGAGCATTTCTACGAAGTCATAAAAATATGATTTCCATGCAACATCAAGGCCCACACGTACACGGGAGTGGCGAGTGCGAGTGCGACTGCGTGTGTCGCACGACCTGTATACCCTTTCCTTTTTCTATTCACGTGCTCTATCGGAAACTCTTCATCTACATATAAAGTGGATGCACGCGCGCTTCTTCACACTTGGCGGCGCAGCAGGGATCGGTTCAGTTGCAGAGCTGTGCCTGTTGGCCCAGTGGCCGGCGCCAGCCAGAGTCGTCTATGGGTTTCCTGTGCACTTCCCAAGTGGCATTTCGAAATGATGCCCCAAACACGTTTTCTGCATTAAGCGGCGCTGACAGACCAAACTTTAACGAGCCGAGCCAAGTCGAACCAAGCCGGGCCATAATAATTACATAAAATTTTCGTGGAAATTTAGAACAAGTAGCGGCCCCTACAGCACTACGTGGCATAATTGAAACAAAGCACACACCCAACCGCAGCTGACTGAATACGAGACACCCTTACCTTATATAAATACATTCAAACATTTTTCTCTAACTATATCTACTGATATATGTCTACTCTACTGAAAATACACTCTTTATAGATGTGGATGGTATGGCAAATTAATATTATACAGAATAAGTTAGGGAATCACAAAGTGCGCCTTAGTTGCGGAACACTTGAAGCACTATGGGCACGCTTTCATGCCTGGTTGCATAAAGGCTAAAGTATTTGATGTTTGTTTTTTACTTTGTGACAATAAGTAGAAATGATTATAACCCCAAATGACTGGAAATATAATGACTTAACTTCATCAGCAGTCAACTGCTCGTAACTAGCCAAGAAACGAAAGAGCCACAGCTATTTAAAGGAAACAAGCTCCAGATATCATAGAGTGACAGTTGCCAATGATTATATTCCGGATAGAACTGGAGCAGCTTCTTATAAATAGAATTACATTTTGTGTCATCTTAGGCTTAAAGCTTTTTAATCTGTGGGGCTGAGGCAGTGCGACTTACGTAGATACCAATTCTTCTGCCAATTGCAATTGCCAATTGCATTTCATCAATTCTCAACTCATTTTCAATAAATAACAAGTAAGAAAGCTCTAGTCGGGGTGCCCGACTAGGAGATACCCTGATCCCAGTCCTCTCAGTTTTTTAATATTTTCTATAGTTTGTATCGAGTATTCAAAAAAAAAAAAGAAAATAAATAAAAAATGACATTGCGAGACCAGGATTCGAACCCGGATTGTCTGCGCAACGTGCGCCAACTCTACCAACACCGCCACTTCATAATTAAAAAATAAATAAAACAATAAAAAATGCTTTGTCTGCACTGGTCTCGAACCAGGACCGCGCTGCACACGAGCGCCGCCTCTACCAACGCAGCCACTGCTCTGCTTACGCGAGCAGCTGCAAATTTGAACATAAGTAGCAGCTAATAATTCAGCACAGTTCAATCGCAATTGCAATTCGTGGAATAGAAAAGAATACACGCATTTGAATGTATGTGTGCACACGCATAGGAAAAATGCGTGCGCGTGGCGCTGCTGACATGTGCTTTTGCAAATTGGCCAAACGTTTTGTTGAATAACTTCTGTTTTACTTAATGGAATTTAATGAAATTTTCAGCATATGATCTACATATCCTATTGGCTTGGTTGAGATGCAAACGCCTTCACATAATGGCCCTAGTTCCAACTAAACTTAAATTCTAAGAATTGGGGGAATTTGGAGCCGGTATCCAAAATCCAACAAAAATCAAAATTGCATAAAATATACATAAAACTAAATACAAAATTTGGAGGCTCTAGCTCTTAAGACGTTCGAGATATAATTTATTTACTGCATTTCAATAATGTTTTTATTCGATAACAATTAAATGCGAATAGTTATCGAATATTTGAAACAAACTTGACCTGCGCGTGCTATACACGGACCTACAAAAAAAATTTCAAGTCTCTAGCCCTTATAGATGCTGAGATCCACGCGTTCACACATACGGACAGACGGACAGACGGACAGACGGACGGACGGACAGACGGACAGACGGACAGACGGACGGACAGACAGACGGACAGGGCTCAATCGACTCGGCTTGTCGTCCTGATCAAGAATATATATACTTTATGGGGTCTGCCACGCCTCCTTCTGCCTGTTACATACATTTGCACAAAACCATTATACCCTGATTTCCCATTTTCAATGGGATCAGGGTATAAAAATAAAATAAAAATGAAAAAAAATGCATTTATTTGAGTATTTAAAGAAATATAATTTTGCAAAGTCTTGAACACATAAAGATCGAACGTGTCTGGCTGGCTTATCAGTTGGACTTATATGAGCCAATATATACTTATAGAAGCCAATAACTATTCCTCATTCTGAGTGTTAAATGTGCACTGCCTAATACAGTCCCTTATCTTCCTATTTTCAAAGTGAATAGATTGATTTTCTATAACAATTTTATATATTTGCTGTATATGTTGGGCATAAAATGAGTGAAAATTATTATATATTTTCATTTCGTTTCACTTTATGTAACTTAGAAAACGTCATCATTTATTAAAGTTGTTACTCTATTGGTCTGATCATCATCTGAACAAATTTAAGTGAATTATATTGCCATAAAAGCCAATTTATTCCGTACTCATCCACATCCGTCATGTATATGCCATTCAGATTACTATAAATTGTAAAGAAATGATGAGCTCTTAGCAGATTTTCAGAATTATGTCTTAGTTACCTGTGATCGCAATCCTTATACCACCAACCCCCTCCACGCAGTTTTGCACAATGTAACTCGCTCGTATCGTGATCTTCGTCAGGAGTTGAGAATTGCATATGAAGGTTGTATAGCATTGTATTACATGCGGTTCCAGAATAATTTCCCAATGATTTTAGTTCATAGTTTTGTTCCACTCCACCAATGAGGAAGTGACTGTACCGCGCATAGACATCATTGTTGCGAAAATCCCTAAGATATATGTAAAGCTCATGTTTCTGAGAGTTCGTCAATATATAAAGCTTCTCAAGTCCAATGAAAAACTCCCCGTTGAGTCTGCCGAATCCCGATTTGTACTCGCTCATTGTGCGATTGAAGTTCTCAGAGCCATCTTGACGTCGCTGAATAACTGTCCAACCGGAATTAGCCAGGGTCGAGTCACAGGGCACGGAAAAGGATTTTGAGCCTGGAACTTGTATTTCGTATATAGCTGTACATATTTCTCTATAGCGGGAGGTAATGGGTTCATTGGCTTTCATTTCTTTTTCAGATAATCTACTTTCCAGCTCTTTAATTTTAATATTGCTTGCGCTGTCTTGAAATTTCAGTTTAGTTATTTCGAAGTCTTTTTCCCTAATCTCTCTGTTTAACTGATCTTCCTTGCTATTTTTGGTAACTAATGCATCTTGTATCTTGTCAGCCAGAGTCGTCAAGTAAAACCTTTTATCAGAACTACATATTTCAAGCCGAGCCTCTAATGATTTTATTGTTCCTTCCAAGCTCTGGATCTTTGCTGTAAGTTCGATGAATTGTTCCTCCTTCGATCGAACTGAGGCAGCGTAGTTCAGTAGGGGTTTTACTATTTGGTAACAATACGATCCACATTCTTCATCCTTCTTTCTTGAGGCACTGCAGTGCTGAAATATGTATATTAAACTCACAATTACAGATCACACAGAGTTCTCAATTTAGAGATTAACTTACAGTACTTTCTTGTATAGCCCCCAGCAGGGATATTAATGAAATAAGCAATAGCACTCGGAATATAAACATTTCAATTATAAAGACCAACTGCACTCACAACACATTTAAGACTGAATTCTATTGAATACAAAATCTGAAATTATGCTGTTTCTTATCAAATGAGGGTCAAAGATGAGTTTGTGCAAGAGCGCTTTTTGATTATCGCATAAATAATACTATACATGCTATATAATAATGATCTTTGTGCAATGACTTATAAATAGATAGCAGACGTATAAGCGGAAAATACGAGTCGATCTTTTGTTATCATTATCATCATGAACTAAGGTATAGCCTAGTATAAAGCATAGTAAGGTAAGCTAAGTCGATTTAGTAATGTTTGACTGCCCTCATTGTTGAGCCTATTAGAACTCGGGACAAAAAACTGGGCCTTTTGTAAAGTTGCTTCAAATAATCAAAATAATGTAATCGCTTAGAAATGTTATCGAACTTCATTTACTTAATTATATTTCATACAATTTCGAAGTGTTTCTTTTTAGAAATGATTATAAATAAATCAAATGAAATACTTTTGTGTATATGAATAGATGTAAGGAACGCAGTGTGCAGAACACTGCAGATCGGGCGAAGGTATCAGGGTATCTCCTAGTCGAACTCTACTGACTAAAGCTTTCTAACTTGTCAATCTTGAGCTTTGCAAGCTCTCTATTTACAGATCGTAGAGTGGCATTTCTGTTTGTTGACATTTGCAAAGAGCATATTGGTTTGTGCAAATTAGAGCCTTGAGATATGGAGCGTACATAGTGAAGACACCATGAAAGTTAGATTGTAGAAATGGCTGGTATCACAGGGCATCTGTATATAATTTTAGCAATACTTACTGCATACACACCCACTTAGCCGTATACACGAAAGTCTCTAAATTAGAAGAGACTTCAAAAGTCAGTTTGAAGCACTTTGAATGAAACAATATTTCTATAAGCTCTGCTTCAAGCTCTAGTTGGCATAGCTGCAAGTGGTTGTGGCTGCAGTCTGGTCTCTTGATGAATGACAGCTAATTGGAAAGCGCTTTGAGTGTCCTGTTATTAGCCCGATGCCTTTCACCTTAATCAATTCCATGCCCGAACCCGTTATTTGAGTGGCCCTAACTGCTGACCATAATAACCGAAAAGGATGCCATTAAAGCCGAATAGTGAAAGGCAAGCCAAGCCGAAAACGTGTGCTAAAAGGCTGACTGTGCGGCGCCAATGGACCAATTTGGCCATATATCAGAAAACTAAACCAAACAGAGCTGCGCCGACTTGAGGGATCGATGTTTTATTTCGACTTCCGCTGCGAGACAAATGATTGTCTGAGTCGAGCATCATTAATTCTAGGTATACGCGAAATCTGTTTGCATAGAAATCCAGTGGCTGGAAAGTGTTGGCCGACAGCCTGGCATGGAATAGCTTGGCTGGGCTTATCTGCCAATTTGGCACGTAATTTAATATTAATTTGTTAAACTTCATAAAGTCAACTCCCACCACAGAGCAACGACTGTAGCAGCAGCCAGCAGACAGCAGCCAGCAGCCAGCACCCAGTGCCGAAACAGATTACAGCTCTCCGCTCGTTAGTTGGCTTAAACGTTTTCATTGTTATGCGTTGTGGTAACGCCCCAGTAAGTCCCGAGCTCGATTTGGAGTCCAGGCTTGGGTCTACGACTGCGTCTGCGTTTGAGTTTGCTGATTTGCTTTGCTCTTGGGTTCTCGGCCGCTGCGCTTCTTTCATGTTTGTTCGATATAATTACGTGGCAAGCCCACTCGAAGCTGTCGGCTGTGTCTGAAATCATCATCATCGGCCCGATGGGGCAGAGGGTATAGCATTGGCGTCGGCGGCCTGATTGTTATGTATTTTGATAGGTTTCAACGAAATCAGCGCCCTAATAGCTAGTTGCATGCGAGCCGAGCTCCAGCTCGCCGCGTTTGCCTTTAATTATTGAGCAGTGTTCGACAAGTGATTATACGGCATTTGTGTCGTGAGATGGGGGCGCTCCCATCGCTCCTCGCCTTACCCCAAGGCCCTCATCATCATGCCATGGAGAGGCGCGCCTCTCAAGGGCACTAGCACAAGCTGCGCTCGTTGATTATGCGTTTAGCTTAGTTAAACGCCATTAACCGATGGCAGCAACGGTTTCCCGGAATGAATTAGCACCGCCAGCCAACAGCATCGATATACACGAGGCATTGCATACTCTGAGTCCTCTATATATAGGAATATCTTTATGCTTGAAGTAAGCCTCTGTTTAAGACACAGCCACTCGCACCTTGTCCCACCTAACCCAAGGTAAGCATATCACAGGGATCAGGCCAAGGCTCTGTTATGCTCGACAACTGTTGCCCAAAACCGCACGGGATCTGACATAGCAGCTACCGTTTCAAATGCCAGCCATTGTGTAGAACAAACAACACGAGCTCAAGCATTGAGATTCAGTTGCCGGAAACTGCAGCAAATTGCATAAGCGTCTAAGATATTTGGCAAGGACATGCCCACCCAAATGACAGCAACAGCCCGGATCGCAAAAGCAAAAAATCCCATTCGAAACAAGGGAGCAAACAAAAGGACAAAGAAATACGCAGCCATAAAACGATTGTCAGCCAGCAGAAGAAGAAGCAAGACGACGGCACATAAATTTTGGTTTCGGGTTTTTGTTTTGCCTTAGCTGGAAATAAAATCCATTTATGGTTACGCTTATGGTTCAATTAACACTTTCAATGGTAGGAGAGAGAGGCCAAGACACACAGATACACGCACAGACACAGTTACAGATACAGATAGATATCTTGCTGTGTAAGTACGTGAGTGTGTTAGGGGAAAGTAGAGCTCAGCAGGGTAGCAGACAAAGGCTAATCATTAAGACAATACATGAGCGACAGAGGATGTCATAAATTTCAAGTGTAACACCAAATGTTCTCTGTCTTCCCGCTTGCATTAGGCAACGCTGGATAATCTATCTGATATGCTGCGCGATGCTCGTGTTGCGAAGGTCGTAAAAAACTGAAGCCGCAAGTAATTGAAAATAATTCAACACTCTGAACCCAACTCTCAAATAGTAAAAAGGACCCTTAGGATTAATGAAATTGTGGCCGATTGTAAACGTCAGATAAGACGCTGACGATCAGCTGCTGCTCCTGCTCCTGCAGGTAGATCCCTCAAGAGATGCGTCAACTGTGATTGCTCTGGCAACGGTAGCAGATGTCAAGAAGAAGAAGAAGACGACACTTAAGGAGAATCACATATTCAAATGCCCATGCCCTCCGCTGGTCCACATACTTTTTTCGTTCTTCAAACACATTAGTCTTCCACCTACTATCTGTCTGTATCCGAGAAGATTCGAATCAGGGCATATAAAATATGAAGTTGTACTTTATACACAGCGTATGGGCGCTTGTCTTGGCAACTCTTCGCCGGGATTCCTAATAAATTAGAAAAAGTGCGAACGTGCCTGTGATTACCCAGTAGATTATTGATAGTACAAGTAGTAGAACAATGTCTTCCTCAAATCTAGAGGAGATTTCGTCGAATCAACGACATGCAGCACAGTTTTCCAAGCAAATACGTGCACAGCTTTGGAAATTTGATCAAAAGTCGAGTGCTACACGTTTTACGAGTACCGAGAAGCAATTATCAAAACGAAAGAGTTATTATTTTGCTTATGAATGAATTTGTAGAACAAAGTTGAGAGTTGATAGAAAATAGTCTCTGAGAAGTTCGTGGAAATGCGCTGGAGAAAACTCATATAACAGTCTAGACAGTTAGGTAGTTAAAATGTGTTGCGACTGCGCTTCAAGCAGTTAAGAACCTGTTCACAATTTATAGCTTCCGCTGGAGCTGGTTCGGTTCATGTGACGAAACTAGTGTGGACCACACTCTCAGACTAGAGGCAAACAATGAATGGAGACAGCAGCAAACTAAATAAACAAAATAAATGAAACCACTCGTGATTATAATGAAAATATGAATGGACCTCAGAGAAGACGACGATGATGACGCTGAGGAAGAAGAAGAAACAGACTGTGACAACAGGACCACAAAATGCGAACATATGTGCCTGTGCGACCAGCACCAGGATAAGGATAAACACAAATAGATGGATAGTCACTGTGCACAGAGCCACTTATACAAATAAACAATGACAAAAATTTCACAAAGTACTTAAATGCAACAGAAGCAACAACAACAACAACAAGAGCAGCAGCAGCAGCAAAGGCGACACCGAGAACAGGAAAAACAACTGCAGCTTGTTGTTTATAGATACAAAAGAACGTTTCTGTTCCGGTCCAGGGGTTGTAGCAGCTCTTTATTTTCTTAGGATGAGAGGCACTGGAGGCAAGCAGCCAGCCAGACAGACCAGACAGCAGCCCAGTAATGAAAACACAACAAATTCCAAATTCAAAATAAATAATGAAGAAAAAAAACGAAAAGTAAAGAGACCTAAAATGCCACACGTTGAGGGTTCGAGCACTCAAAATGGAGCTCATCAGAGAGGCAAACGAGTTCAGCCCGATGATATGTTGATGCGTATTATGGCAGACAGCCAATTAAACCCTCATGGAGGTTAAATTTATGTGAGACCCGCCATGTGTCAGCTACCGAGAGACTAAAGCGATAAGCTGTGACACAACTGACGAAAGATGAAATAAAGATTCTGTTTCCCCATATGTATATGAGGTTTGTAAAGCTTTCTCTAAACACTTTTATCACATACTTATGAATTCAATTGACATCAGTACATTGGATTCTGATGGTTATAGAGGAACTGAATAGAGCTTAATTAAATGTCAAACAAATTCGAATCAGTGAGAGGGAAATACTTGTACTAAAATACAAAAGAATCTCGATTAATAAAGCAGAATTATTTTCATGATAAAATATAAATTAAGTAGGTATCTTATGTTTGTCAAAGTGACTTAAGTATAAATATTATCACATAAGTACAATTAATTTGTAAGCATCAATTGATTCTATTAGCCTATTAAGCCAAGTTCTCAAATTTCAGCTAAATTTTCTATTGGCAGTTGAACTTAAGTATAAAGGCTTCTTGAGATATTTATTTATTTTGATGTAAGTTTTAATTTGTATATTTGCAAATTTAATAATTTTTGTTCAATTTTCATAAAGTTGTCATGTAATGTAAACTTTTTTAAAATTTATGATTTATTCAAAAAAAAGGTTGGATAATTGAAATTTGTTATTTTTTAAAAAGTTATTTTTTTAAAAGCTTTTAACTTAGAGTTAACAGCACTGCTTTATGTGATAAACAATTTAACAGTTGTTGGCTTTCTTTTTCCGAGTCTGGTTTGACATTTTACTATGGCTATACTGACATCAGGGCAACGTTTGCAAATTGTTATTAAAATAATGTTTTTGGTCTTCGAACTGATGAAGCTTATTTTGGTTTAAATGGGTACGACTATGACCTGAATTTTCTCATTTGGACTGAGGATAATCCATAAGCTTTGGTCGAAGCACCAGTGCATGCACAGAAAATTACTGCTTAATGCAGTTTATGAGCTGGCGTAGTTATTGGTACATATAACATAAAATATGATTATGATCATAAATGTGAAAATCGGTTTTCTAGATTATGACTTACAAATGCCAGCTGTGTATTTATATTATTAAATATTGTACCCAATAAAGCTAGTTTGATTAATATCAAAAATATATTCTTTTATCTTATTATGGCTTAAACTTGTTTAACTCTTAAAAGAAACACTCCCTATAACAAAGGACACATCTTTAATATAAGTTCAATGTGTGCTTATATTTTCAATATATGATATATCTTCATGTCTTCATAAATATTCCTTTTATTCATTGCAGTACTAATATTTTATATGATTCCATGATGTTCTAGATTCTATAAGTTTAATTTAGATTTGTGTTTTATTTATCCAATCAATGTTATACCATTATTTAAATACCATTTGCCTTTGCTTGATGAAATTCGGAAATAATTTCTAGTTTTTATGGACATAGGCTCAAACGTAACTGGAAGCTGAAGACGAAACGGTTGATAACTCTCACAGCTTTGAGCCTATTTGCATTGGAAATATAGCTGTTGTGTGAACAGATTTTATTGCCCGGATGTATTCACCGGATCAATTAGTAGAATATAACAGATTTTACGACAGTCGTTAGCCCGCAACACATTATTTTCTTTCTATTTTGACCAGTTTGTCAGGTGGTTAGCAACCAGTCGAGACACTCGTATCATTCGTATGTGAATGTCACACATTGTGAATGAATCAATCGAAAGAGGCGATTCGAAATCGCTTTCGGGAAGGAGAAATTAGGAATGCAAAAGGCGACTCGAGCGTTATGGGTAATTAAATGCGGAGCTCTTAAAGCCAAAAACCCAAAGTCCACTTCAGATATTATATGGCATGCGTAAACAGTAAATTGCTTGTAATCGTGCATCTCAATAAGGTTAATTTATGGACCAGTGCGAGGGCCGGGCGGCTTTATCAGATGGTGTCACAACTGGCAGATATTTAATATGAGTTTTATTGGTTTTCGCAAATGATATGTGAACTGAAAGCTAAGCAGCTCTATGTACCGTCGCCTTATCAGATTGTTAGCTACGCCCTGGGTGCGCTCCGAAGATCGTCTAAAAATGTTTGTGTTTTTTCTGGTTGTTGTGCTTGGCTTTTACTTATTTTCATATTTGCGTAAGCATTTCAAACAAATCAAAAATCAGACGGCGCCAGCAATTTACAAGCCAATTGGGGGCTAAAAACTAAAAACTAAAAACTGTGAAAAGAAAACCTCAAACCCAAATTGAGTCGAGGCCTTTGTCGGAAAGTTATGTAAATCAAGGCGATCAAAGGAAACCAGAAGCAACTGCAGCAGCAGCAGCAGCAGCCGCCACGAGAGATCCAAAACTGAGCAGAGTTATGCAAACATTGGCTGACAGTTGGACTGACTGACATATTGACATATGATGTTGGATGTCGGTTGTTGGGTGCTCGATTGCTCGACTGTTCCACTGTTTGGCTACTCGGCTGGATCGACTGGCTCGACTGACTGGAGGCAGCAACAAAATAAAAGTCAAGAACTGTGTCCATGTCAATACAAGCCCATATATCAGACATGCCTAGGAATCAGACAACCAATCGAGTCGGTCCGGCAGTCACTACGTCATTCAGTATCTCTTTTCGCTGCTGGCTCTGACTGTATTCTCTGCTGGCTTGTTGTCTGCAATGCATTTCTGACATTTTATTGATTGAAGAGCCAACAGAGTAACATTGACGGACACACAATGCCAACGCAATCCATCGGCAACCCCAGCCCAATTGCCAGCCCCATGACCATTACCATCCCCACAAATGCAAATATTTAACAACGTTTTCTCCTCTCTTTCCTCTTTTTTTGTCGACATAACCAATACGCAATATCTTAAGCTAACGAGCTGCATGTGAACAGAGCATTCAGTAAACATTGGACTTTTATTTAAATACACACTCGTAATCCCTACATGCCTGCCCAGTCGCCAGTACGCATTGCATTGAATACATGATTGAAAATATGAATGCATGCATGCCTGAATGACGGATGGTTTTATGCTGCGTTCTGTTTTTTCTGCCACACACGATTCCCATATTCAATTGTTGTTCTTATTTGTCCTGGCCATGCCCATGCATACATAACTCACTGCAAATGAATGAAAAATTGCTATATGAACATTTAACCAGAAGTAACGCAGCCGTGAAATGGTATCTTCGACATGTCTGCGTCTATTTGAGCCCTCATTACCAATGGACACTCGTTCTGATTAACTTTTCAACTTTAATTTCAGTTTGCTTTAAAATAACAAGCTATTCTGAAACTGACCCACTACTGTTGAGCTTACAATATTTATTTCCCATGGCAAGGAAAAACTGTATAAGTAAATTGCAATACTTTTATGGAAGAGCTTTCTAAGAGACCTCCATTAAGAGCCGAATTGCTGTTAAAACATTTTAGATTTCTCATTTACTATGCTATGAAAAATCAGATCTGTGTAGCTAACTAAAGATTAAATACTTTAAATGAGTATTTACTTTGGGAGAAATTTTAGCAGGATACCTGCATCTTATATATGATACTACACAAAAACAGCTGTTACGAAAACAAAAAAAAACTTTCTATTAAATTTAAAAAAAAATGGGGTATAGTGTGCAATGATGTTAATAGTCCCAGAAATCTTTAAATAATTTTAATTTTCAAAGTAAAATTTAATAGAACAATTCTTATGTATGTTAAAAAAAAAAAAAAACAAAAACTGTAAAAGAAATATATTTGCTTTATTTATATAAACTTTATATAAATATATATATTATTATATATTTATATAAACTTATTGAGTTGAGCTAAGGCATCTCAGTCATAAGCTTGCTATCTTTATTTATTTATATTTTTCTTTTTATATATTTTGTATTGTTTATGTGAGGTGAAATTTATTGTGGTTTTAAGAATTTATTTAATATATCAATTTATTTTTATATGACATTTGTAAACGTTAACGTGATGCTTGTTGTTAGACACAGATAAATCAAACATAAATTTATTTTATTCAAGTACACAATTTAAGAATTTGTGAAGAATATTTATACCACATAAACATAAATTAAAATGCATTCTATATTTGTACAGACGCAGACGTGTGTTGAGTGTGGGCAGAGGGCTAGACTCATGTTGTAAAAATATATAAAGTTCATGATATTCAGATGGAAATAATTACAAAAGCACATGCAGATCTTAAGTTCCCTGAGTTGGCTATAATAGACTGAATATAATATAATACGCTGAAATAGACAGCAGTGTATCAATCTGTTGGCCTCAATCACATTAGCTACCAGAGACTGACAAGGCAATGTCGTTTAGCCAGCGCCCATTAATTCCGATGGTATGAGTGGAAAATTAAATGACAACTGCAGACGTCTGTGATCAATTGACGGTAACCACAAGCTTGACCTCGAAGCCGAGGGTCGACTGCACCCCGAACGCCGCTTAGCAGACTGACGCAATGAAGGCCCTATGCTCCTATGGTGTTATGGCTTGGACTGACCAGAGTGTCAAATTACCCAGAAAGCCGTAAATTTGGGCCTTCTGGCGGCTGTCATTTGGCCAGTCGGACACACAAAATTGGTTGCTGTGCGTTAATCTGTGCGGCAGAGATTAGCGCCCCATATGATGGGCCAAAAGGTGCCAGGACAGCACAAAGCTCCGACTGCCTTTTACCGATAAACATACTCGGACAAATGTGCTATCCGATGCGTTCTGTGGTAAATTGATAGCCTGTCCACTGGCCAGAAGCTAATTAGTTGCCCGGCCAGTGAGTCATCTCTCTCTCTCTCTCTCATATTGATTTGCCAAATGTAGCGAAAGCGCGCGTCAGGTAATCCGATACAAATAGGAACTGCTGCTGGTCGAGCCCAGGTCCCAGAACAGGAAATCTCACACCAACGAACAAGCGCTGCGAACACGGCTTACTATGGAAATAATAGTGCTTAATGCTCGCATTTGACTCGAAGCAATATTTTTAAGTAATTACCAATGCACAAAGCAAAGACATTTCTGCATTCGTTAGAGCACTAAAAATATTTGCGGTTTTCATTTTTCAATTTTACTGAAACATCAGCAGAGATGGACTCTCTTTGCTAATCACTGGGCAAATACACAGACACATCTGAGTAAATCCAGTTTGAAAATGCTAACTGAAGGGGCAGCTGTTGTCAGAGTTTCACTTGAATTGCATTCGGTATTGTTTGCCTTTGTCGACTTTTTGTGAAATCCTGATGGAAATAATTGTTTATGCATTAAATAAGCCGGCCGGAGCGCAGAGACGAACAACAGACAACAACTGACAAAATAGTCGTAGATATAGCACAATTGTCGGAAAACCAACAAGTGAGAAAAAGGGGCGCTTAGCATGCTGACAGCTATACAATGGTACTTAATGCTGCCTAGAGGGTAGATTTTAAGGGCTCTAGCTCTGGCTGTGGCTCTCGCTCGTATTTCGTATTTCGTATTTCCTTTTGCACATTTATGATCATATCTAATTCCATGATGGACAGCATTCCCACTGTCACATGTCAGGGATTAGCTGTAGGGACTGACTCAACTTCTGATTGTTATCACACGCAATTTTGTAATTTGATGAAAACAAACGAATTAAGATAAGAATCGCACAAATCCAGTAGTTCGCCCTGCACCGAAACAAAGGCAACAACCTCTTCCTCTTTTCTTCTGGTAGCCGACATTTTTGTTCTCTCTAATCTCTGACCAAATCAGCTGGATCAAATTTTCACGGCCCAACAATTGTGAAATTCGATGTTCCACAGTGTCGATGTGCCTTGTCGTAACCCGATATACATCACCATGCGTCCTTTGTTGTTTGCTGTATTGTATATACTCTTTTGCACATTTTCAAATCCAACCACTATCCTCTGTACTTAAAAGGGTCTCCTATACATTTCTCGGTGCCTCCTCCTTTCCCTACTTAGGTGTGAGCTAATTGATGCATGTTTTGTCACTCGGAGTAAACAATCTACTCTATTATTTCGTCTACTCTTGAAGGTTATCTTTGTTGAGCTACAGTAGATGCAAGTTCTTGATATAGTTCAAATAGGTCGGGCTAGCACGACCAGCAAATACCGCAAGCACTGCAAAGATTCTCTATATATTAAAAATATTCCTAGTGGAAGGAAAGGGTAAGACCCAAAATTATTTATATTTATAATCTGTTTTCTTTATGTTTACTGATCAGACAGATCAAACAGCTTTATGTGTAACGATATTTATCGATACTATTATTGAAAATGTAATATCGAAACAAATGATAAACTATTAGACATACGTAAGCTCCCAAGTCTCCAGTTTCTATAGTAAACGAGATGGCTGCATTCAAGCAGCGAGGCAGATAAAAGGACATATATATATATATATATATATATATATATATATATATATATATATATATATATATATATATATATATATATTTAGAATATGCATATAGAATGTATGCCATCTTAGACATGTTACATACATTTGCACTAAAACATTTTAGCCTTGTTTCCCACTTTAATGATTTTAGCAATAGTATGGATTGGCATGGATTTCTTGCAAGTCTCATTCAATGTAATTCAATTTTTATAAATGTTTAAAAATAATTGTATGCAGTCTGTTACTGTAATACAAACTCCATAAAGATTTCAATCCCATAATTTATTGTCGAATATATGCCAGATTGATTGCTTTATTTCAATAAAAGAGATCATAGTCCAGCCTTTGGCGGGGTCTTTGTATATTATTCAATGCATAATCCACAATCAAAACTTCCTACTTACATTTAAAACTTTTCAGCTACATCGAATAAAAATGAAACTTTTGTTAATTGATTAAAAACAAGTCTTGAATTGTCGTCGCAGATAATATAATCAGCAGTTGTGTGCCAGAAGTCAAGTACTCATTGTACTTACATAGAGCAAATTATGCCTGCTGACGGAGTGAGGTCTGATCGCGCCACAAAAGACGTGGAGTCATTATGAGCAATTGCCATTAATGACATTTTGGTTGACCAATACTTAAGACATTTGGGGTAAGGGGAATGTGAATGGGAATGGGAATGGGAGAAGAAAAACAAATTAAGTGGCATTTCCTGCCACTGGCGACTTCTTTTCCATCTGATCTTTGTCGGCAACCAATAATTATATGCGCCAGAAGCGCTTTGTCATCTCGCTGGGGCCTAGAAAATGCAGATTAATGCCTGGCTTTGTGCTTGCCCCGCCTGCCTGTTTGCCTGTGTGCCTGTTCGCCTCCTTTGCCCATTGTCATAAGCATAATTTTCTCATCGATCTTGTGATTAATCATAAATTGTGTATAGCCTGTTGGCTTTTGTGTGAAACGCCGACAAACCACCAAACTCCGAACAGATGTATTTCATTACAGTAACTGCCTTTTTTCATTCGCACAAAGGCACCGACTCCGACCCGGGCACCTAAATAGTCGGCGGCCTAGTCAATTTTTATAGTTTTTCGAAAATTAATTGTAATGCCTCGAAGGCATTCAAGAGCACGTCCGATTACATCTGCCAGCTACCAGTGTTCCACATTTGATAGATCTATCAGTGTAGAAATATTCGAATTTCCACTAAGTTGACTGTTGCCAGAATATGTAAGGAAGATATTTGCAGAGTTAGTCAAGCTATTGCTGAATACGATATAAAAGCTTAGCTCTTGACTTAATTTAAATAGACAACGGACTTGGAATAGAAATAAAACAAAAAGAAATCCTGTGTTACGCTCTGTATCTATAATAATAAAAATAAATTTTAATTTAGACTTGAACTTAGAAATATAATAGAGAAAATGAAAGTATAAAATAAAGCTCCATAATGAAGTCAAGGGAAGGCATTGGCTAGTTAGAAAAATATCTAAGCAATAATTGAAAATTATATTGTTATTATAATTGCGAAACTTCTAATTCAGCACTTTAAAAAGGCATTTCTAAGTTAAAGATATTTATTTGTATAGATTCATGATTTGGATCAACAGTTGAGTCCGCCTGACCTGTGAAAATGTCAGTCACACTTTCAAATTAAGTTAGTTTCAAATAGTAGATAGTTTTCCAGTTATCACCTAGTCGAAACCCTGATAACTTAGTGTGTTAATAGGCTTGATCCCGCATGTCGACACGTAATGCCTGGTATCTTCTAGCCGAGCATTTCCGTCTACTTGCTTCAAACCAACTCGAGCTGCCGTAGGACTATTGGAAATGGAACATTCTTTAACTTAAATATTCTCAGAGTATCATGAGTTCATATAAATATGGACAGACAGATTAACATAATATACACTAATCGTCAGTTGATGCCGTTCAAGAATATATAGTCACAAGTGCCTCATTAAATCTGTAAAGTTAAAGTGCAGAATATTAGAAGCTGCTCATATAACTATATATATATATATATATATATATATATATATATATATATATATATATATATATATATATATATATATATATGAGCTTTTGAAACGTTCGAATGAATTTCCTTTTGCATTTCTGTAGTATTTAATCATCTCAATGAGTTCGTTCAAACTCCTTTTTCAGAGTCGCCTGCAAAAACGGGCAGAAATGTGACAGGAATGGCAGCAAAATACAACAATTTCCGATTGCGATAAACACGTTGAATTCCAACATGTGCAGAGTTAGCCATTAATAACTGGAAAGGCCAACAATGTTGTAAGATATTTCTCGGCCGCGAGCAAAAAGCCTAATTATAACGCAAAAAGGCCGCGACAAACTCATTTGTCCATGGTGAAAAATTCGCATTACACAGCGGCCGAGATTGGCGGCATTGCCATCTGAGGACGGGCAAATGCGAATGCGACTCCGAATGGTGGCAAAATTGCGATGACAACAAATCAAGCATCATAATGTGTCAGGCAATGCGTCAATGCCAACTGTGGAACACTGCGGCGATGCTGACACAGCTGCCCCCACCGCCACCGCTGCCACTGCTGACACTGCTGCCAGACGCATTACAACGTAATTGACGAGGATTGTCAACACGAAGCTAGTCGATGGGGAACCCTATGCAACACCTCGCTGTACCATAACTTAGCTTAGAGTTCAGTTCAGTTAGGCTCTCTGCTCTCTCGGGCCACTTACTTTATTTCTCTCCATTACTAATTACCGCCAACCTAATGACGGACTTCTGTTAATACCCTATACTTGTCTTGAGTGTCTCATATTTGCAAAACAGTTCAATCAGCTATGCTTAAGCTAGAGTGCATCTTAGAGTACTCAGAAGACTTCGTAATCGCTTGGACTAAGATTTATTTCCTGTGTACCACTGTCCGCTTGTAACACGGCAAATCACAGGGTAGCTAGCAGTTGTTCACTCTAACGTGTTCTCTCTTCCTGCCTTTCAATTGCTATGACTACAATTTCTTAGCGCATTCCTTACTTCTCGCGCCTGCTGCTGATTTATTGGCAATTTGCTAACTATTTTTGACTAGAGAGAGAGAGAGAGAGCTCTGTTGTAACTTGCAGTGCTGAATAGTGCGTTATGCACTTGGTATTAGAAACTTCCCTGCAGCCTTTGTAGTTATGCAACGCAGGAGTCTGTAAAAGAAATTTGCTATGGTTTATAGGTGTCGCGATATTTAATCAGTTATTCCATAGGTAAATTGTATAAAGTGTAAATAAAATCGAAACTTCTGCATATTTTATGAGTAATCTTAGTCTAATTAGTTGGCTTCTATTAGCAAAAGTTGGTTCTACTTTATATCAGTTAAAGTTTTATATAAGCCAGTTCCAATAAGATTCTGCAGCTGGACGTAAAGCTGAGACTCTGTAGACTCTCTTATGACCATTTATCAGCCAATTTGATCGTCTTAGCTTATCGCTCTCAAAGACTTCAAACACCTGCTTATATTTCTTAATTAACTTTCTCTTTGACTATATTACAAAATGACAAAAACTCTTGCTAATTGAATATAGACAAAAGGTAATATTGGTAAAAGTTTTTAATTAACACAATGATTTGATACAGCTCATAAACAATACAAAGAGAATTGTTTACGTCTTCATTGTTTGGGCATATTATGATAAGTCCTAAGTTATTAAAGCTGCATAATGGATCATCAAAGGAGCCAATCTATAAATGCCATTCAAGGCAGTGCAGTAAATTGCATTAAGGATGTCCGAAGAGAAGAGCCTCGAGCAATGATAATGATGAGGCCAATGGAAAATTGTCAGCACAGGATGAGGCAGACAGTCGAAGCGATTGGCCCTGCTGCTCAAAGGTTTTCAGTGTTTTCAGCTTTCAGCTTTCAGCTTCCAGTTAAAGTTTACGCCGCTCGCAATGACAGTTGACGGTTGACGGTCTGTCAAACGAATATCTGTCAACAAGCCGAACATCGTTTTCAATTCTGAAACGTTCGCAAAATGTCAGGAGACAAAAATTTATGTGACTCGACTGCGGATAGGAGCCGATTAAAGTGCGGGGGCTGTCAGAGAAATTCTCGTTGCAAATTATCGTACATTGGCGCAGTATTTCTGAACGCTCGTTATAGTAGTAGCAGCAATCAGCCGGACAGCTCCGACCTTCCATCAATCGATACAGCGATTCATTGCAGGGGTAGCGCAACATTTTTATGCGTCTGCATAATGAGTTGCAGTTGTTGTCGTTGTTCCCTTTGTTGCATTCGTGAATCTCAATGTCCTGCGTCGGACAGGCTGAGGCTGATGCTGATGCCAATGCTGCTGCTGCGGTTGCTGTTGTTGCTGCCACTGTTGATGTTGCTGCTGTTGATTATCCCTTGACAGGGCATCAAATGCGAAAACGACCGCCCAATTTACATACAATGCACATCAATCCAACCAGCAACCACAACAACAACAACAACAGTAAGTACTGCCATAGCCGAGGCAATGTGCACCTTTGTGGCAACAGGTTTTTTTTTTCATTTCATTTTAATTCGCTTGGCTGCGTCTCGTCTTGCTCCTTTTGGGGCTCGTTGCCTTCTGGGCCGCACAATCAAGCGTACTTGTTGTCCAACTCCAATGGCAACAACTTCAGCGGCCATGACACAAGGATTGACAGCATGTCGTCGCTGTTTGGAATCCTGATTGACATGAGTAATCAACCAGCCGAAATGTGCCCACAAAACGCAGCCAGAAATGACACTGACAGCAGCCAAGCAACCGACCCAACTTACCGAACAGCCAAGCAACAACAACATGAAAATGGAAATGGAAATGCTGCTCTGAGGGCCTCAGCCAGGAACCAATTTATTGTTAGCTTCAGATGAGATCCTGGGTATACCTTGACAAGAACTGTAGCCCTTGCATAATCGTAGAAGAAACCCTTTTATACACGCTCATGCTTTAAAAAGAGTATATTGGCTTCATACTAGACCCATGCTAATACATGTAAGCTGAAGTCAAAAAAACTTTGTGTCAGTATTCGTCTGATATTTTAGCAATGATATATCGAAAATATAACTAAATCCACTCATAAGGTACAAGATCCAACATTTCTTTACGATACAGTTCACAAATTATTATCAAATAATTTAAGTTGAATTGAGACAAAATCTTAAGATTGCTTCTGCCTATTTCGCGCTGTGTAAAATAATTTATTTTTGGCGAATCGACTTTAAGGTTTAGCTCAATATTTGATATGTAGCATACAAGACATCTGACAAGTCGCAAAGGCTTATATGTGCCAGTTTTTTATCCTCTCTGTTCTAAAGTTTAAAAGGTAAATGCTGGCTTCACTCATTTTGGGTTTCAGCTACATAGTTGTCAACCAGTAGTCGACCCAGAATTAGTTAATGAAAGAAGAATCTTAATAAATAAGACAACTTGCTGGGTTCTTGTTGGTCCTTCTTTTATAATAGATGATTGCGTAAACTCATGCTCTCAATCTAGGTAACTTAATTAAAGTTAATGAATATAAATATTTGGTGCTTGGATGTTAAAGTCTATAACTGAGCAACGCCAAGAGCAAACAGAACTTTTTCGACATCAGCTGCAATTTTGAAGGCTTAGCCAAGGTAATTAGAAAAGTAGACTTATGTTAGAATCAAGCCAAGGTAATAAGAAAAATATATCTATGTTAGAATCAAAGTCTGTTGTAAAGTAAGCGCACATTGGCAGCCAATTTACGCATCAAATGCAAATTCAAATTGAAGGCGGGATGACAGCTCCCTCAGTGCGTCGAGTCCTTTCGATTACATGCACATTCAATGCCATTGGCGAATCGACGGTGGAGTTGCGCCTTTGATGAAGGCGACACGACATTGACAGACGGCAGGCGATTGACTTCTGACAGCCAGCAGCCAGAAGAAACAGCACCACTGCACCACTGAGCCAGTGACGGCAGTCAAGCAGCCAGGCGATGAGATCTGGCACAACGGCCACTGGGCTCGATCATCTTGGGGCATCGCGGAATCGAGACAAGGTCCACACTGCTATTCTGATGACTTTTTGTCAGGCTGATTGACGTCAACGACTCAACGTGCGGCTGGCATATAAATCTTGAAGCTCGTTTGCTGCCTCATCTTCGCATCAGGCTCAGCTTTCAGGGATTATGCCGACGAAAACGACGACGACGACGACGAAGACGGCCATAAACAATGTCATTTTAAATTGGCCATCGATGGGACAATAAATCGTGGAATGAATTACTATCCGTGGATTTAATTTAAATTAATAAAAAAGCCTTGCCAAACACGCCAGTAATTGTTGGAGCGAAAGTATACGCTCAGATACATTCACAAACTTGGCCCAGAAAGGGCGTTACTCAGTCTCAATTTGAAAGTAGGTCCAAATCTGACTAAGCTCTGACTATAAATACGAACGTTTGAACTTTACCCAAGCACAGTTCGCTTGGGTTAAGAGTTCAAACAACGCCTAGGCAAGATCAACGCTTAAGTCTGCAGCAGCACCATGGCCCCTAAGGTAAGATCTACAAGGCTCACTAAGCCTTTGACTAAAAGATCCTCTTCGCTGCAGATATCCATTGCCTTTACCCTTGCCTTGCTGGCCTTTGTGGTCGTTCGGGCAGCTCCTTTTCATGGCGGAGCCACCAGTCACGCATCTGTGCATCTGGTCTCCCACGACGATCACCATGACGGAGGCCACCATCAACATCACGACGACCATGACGATCACCATGACTCCCATGCCGAGTACAACTTCAAGTATGGAGTCAAGGATCCCAAGACAGGTGATGTCAAGGAACAAAGCGAGACAAGGGAGGGCCACAAGGTGACTGGACACTATGAGCTGATCGATGCCGATGGCCACAAGCGTACTGTCCACTACACAGCCGACAAGCACAAGGGCTTCCTGGCTCAAGTGCATCGCGAGAAGGTGCACCACCACGTGCCCGTCCACCATGGACACAGCGGCTACACAGGTGGACATGTGGAGTTCGAGGAGCATTCACAGTCGGGACACTTTGATTACTCTGGCTACTCTGGCCATGGTCATGAGGACTATCACTCGCATGGCCATGAGGGTGGACACCATGGCTCTAGCTCTCACGGCTTCTCACTGAAGCAAGAACATGGCCATGGACACGGACACGATGCTGGACACGGACATGATGCTGGACACGATGCTGGATACGAACACTCATACGGCGGACACGAGCACAGCTATCATTAAAAACAAAGAAGAAACCATCTGAAATAGAGTACCAAATATTATTGTTTTTTATACCAATAAACACTGCAATATTTTTCCAAAGTGAAAACATTTGGGTTTTAATTTTAATACTTATTCACAAAATTGTTTGCATTTATTTTCCAAGTAGTTTAATACTAACTAAAAATGGAGGCCAGCAAAAAGAATTTAATAGTGAAAAATCACTTCCTTCAAGATCCGATCTCGCCGCGCTTAACAAGCGCATTATGCATTGATGAACGGAGTTTCAATGAATTGTTTAGCAAATAATCCATTTTATTTACTAAACTTCTGTATTTAACTGAACTTAATTAAAATGTTTTTATCAATTTTGGACTCGTCATTACAAAGAGACAATAAACCTAATTGATAGGAGTCATAATTTATACAGACTGCAAAATTTGGTAACTCTAGTGCCAATGGCCTACTTGAATTGATTTGATAACAAAGCCACGAGATAATAATTTCAATAAATTTCATTGAAACGGGGAAAATGCATCGATTATTTGTAATAAGCTTGATCTGCATGTACTAAAAGGAACCCGATTGGATATTAAATATCTTACTTTCATAAGCTCACGCCGAGAAACATATGGACAGGGCTAAATCCACATGTCTGTTGATCCTCGTCACGAACCTGTGGAAGACGATGGCAGCAATAATTGGAAATTTTAGCTCAAACACTGTAGAAGATTAGGATTTTTTTCGGATTTACATGACACCATAATATATAATATAGTATATTGTATAATTCCATAATTTGTCCTATTTAAAAACCACGCTTAAATGCAAAGTCAAATTATCGACTTGTATTTTAAATTTGAAAATTTTAAGTTTCTAGGTGTTGCGGGTTACGGGATCGCTGCTTTCATTCAGTTCAGTCGGACGGACGCAAAGACGGGAAGGCAAACATGGCTAAAACGATTCAGCTCATCGTCCTTGTCAAAAATATATAGAATCTATAGACTTATTCTGCATGTTACACACATTTTATACAAAATTCCCATTTTCAATATCAATAAAAAAATAAATAAAATGGAATTTTTGCATCACTTACCCCACAAACCCGGGACACGACATAAGAAATGCTATAGTAAATACCCAGCAAAGCTGAACTAGTCGAAAGTGAGCTGCCATTCAAATCTTTTGTTCATACACACATAAGTGCTATGGGCTTTAATGTGTGAAATGTATTATTAAATAACTTTTATTTTAAATACCCTTTCATATGGCAAATTTCCGAACGTATTAAAAGCCTTCAGATGTCTGTATTTGCCAAAGCAAATAATACACGTACACACACACACACATACACACACCAGCTCTGACTATAAATACGAACGTTTGAACTCTACTCAAGCACAGTTCGCTTGGGTTAAGAGTTCAAACAACGCCTAGGCAAGATCACCGCTTAAGTCTGCAGCAGCACCATGGCCCCTAAGGTAAGATCTATAAGGCTCACTAATCCTTTGACTAAAAGATCCTCTTCGCTGCAGATATCCATTGCCTTCACCCTTGCCTTGCTGGCCTTTGTAGTCGTTCGGGCAGCTCCTTTTCATGGCGGAGCCACCAGTCACGCATCTGTGCATCTGGTCTCCCACGACGATCACCATGATGGGGGCCACCATCAACATCACGACGACCATGACGATCACCATGACTCCCATGCCGAGTACAACTTCAAGTATGGAGTCAAGGATCCCAAGACAGGTGATGTCAAGGAACAAAGCGAGACAAGGGAGGGCCACAAGGTGACTGGACACTATGAGCTGATCGATGCCGATGGCCACAAGCGTACTGTCCACTACACAGCCGACAAGCACAAGGGCTTCGAGGCTCAAGTGCATCGTGAGAAGGTGCACCACCACGTGCCCGTCCACCATAAACACAGCGGCTACACGGGTGGACATGTGGAGTTCGACGAGCATTCACAGTCGGGACACTCTGATTACTCTGACTACTCTGGCCATGGTCATGAGGACTATCACTCGCATGGCCATGAGGGTGGACACCATGGCTCTAGCTCTCACGGCTTCTCACTGAAGCAAGAACACGGATATGGACACGGAAACGGACACGATGCTGGACACGGACATGATGCTGGATACGGCGGACACAAGCACAGCCATCATTAAAAAACAAAGGAAAAACCATTTCCCGTGGATCGTTGGTTTCGCACCTTTAATAGAGTACCAAATTTGATTGTTATATATTCCAATAAACACTGCAATATTTTTCCAAGGTGAAAATACTTGGGCTTTAATTTTTATACTCACCACCAAGTGATAAGAATAGCTATTTGAATATTGAAGGTAAAGATCGTATACGATTTCTTCGTATACGACTTCTAGACTAGAGACTTGATGCTTGGACTATTAGTTCCTTAATTCAAACCGTTACCATAAAGATATGGTGTTTATATGAAAGTACCTCAACATCTACATTCTAGAAGCTTAAATTTAAAATTTCCCAAAATAAATATTAACACCTATTGGGACCTGGAGTGAATTACTATTAACTCCGCAACAGATAAACCTATTAAGTATATGCTCAGGAAATTAGAGAGATGCCCATCTCAAAACCCTTAGTTTCTAATAAAATTTTACTGTCCTAGATCTAGAAACACCTTAAGCTCGTATCTTAACAACTAATATTTATGAAGGCAAACGAAAAATATTTTACCAAATAACTTCCTTAATGATTCGAGCTCATCAACCCCAGGACCACACATTTTATTACATAATTTCTTTGTTACTTAACGGATCTTAATATCTTCAACATATTGGCTATATTCAACTGAACTTTAATATTAATGATTGTATTAAATATGGAGCCACCATTAATAAATAAACCAAAATTGTAGAGTAACAAATCACACAGAATGCAAGTTTTTATCCACTCTAGTTCTAATGGCTTAATAGATTTGATTATCACATCAAATAATAATTTCAATAAATTTCATGGAAACAAAAAAATTTATCGATTATTTGAAATAAACTTAAGCTGGAAATATTAAAAGGAACAAAATTGGATATTAAATATTCTACTTTTCGAGATCCACATATGTGTTGATCCTAATCACGAATCTGTGAAAGACGACAACAGCAATACACCTAAAATATTCCATAATTTAAGATCCACATCGACGGAAGATACAGTTTTTTCCAATTTGCCTCTAACTAAATTTTAGAATTGTTGGTCAAAAGTAAATTAACCATCAAGTCATGGGGTTATAGATCGACAGATCAAAACTCCAAGCATCTATTATTTATCATAAAATATAGTATTTACCGAATTGCCACGTACCTAATAAGCGTAACCGAAATAAATGTCTTTAGCTCCAAAGCAGCGCCATACAAAGGGGATGTGGGACAAGGGAACGAACAGCTAAGCGAACAATGCGATGAAATCCTTTAATAAATTACAAGTAAGAGTGCTTTAGTCAAGAGTACTAGAAGACACCGGAAAACCTGCTCACAGACGATATTCAAATCATTCAACGCTTATTTTATTCATAAACACGAGCACTTTAGGCAGCGGTCGGCTGACTTTGGTCTATCGGCTTTACTGTGGGAAATTAACTATTAAAAGATTTTATATACTTTCTTAAAGCAAATTTCAGTAACTATCATTTATGTATTTACCAAAGCACACCTGTGTACTATTTACAATATGTGCGTGCCACAAAAAAATACACACACACACACACACCAGATCTCACTATAAATACGAATGATTGAACTCTACTCAAGCACAGTTCGCTTGGGTTAAGAGTTCAAACAACGCCTAGGCAAGATCACCGCTTAAGTCTGCAGCAGCACCATGGCCCCTAAGGTAAGATCTACAAAGTTGACTAATCCTTTGACTAAAAGATCCTCTTCGCTGCAGATATCCATTGCCTTCACCCTTGCCTTGCTGGCCTTTGTGGTCGTTCGGGCAGCTCCTTTTCATGGCGGAGCCACCAGTCACGCATCTGTGCATCTGGTCTCCCACGACGATCACCATGATGGGGGCCACCATCAACATCACGACGACCATGACGATCACCATGACTCCCATGCCGAGTACAACTTCAAGTATGGAGTCAAGGATCCCAAGACAGGTGATGTCAAGGAACAAAGCGAGACAAGGGAGGGCCACAAGGTGACTGGACACTATGAGCTGATCGATGCCGATGGCCACAAGCGTACTGTCCACTACACAGCCGACAAGCACAAGGGCTTCCTGGCTCAAGTGCATCGCGAGAAGGTGCACCACCACGTGCCCGTCCACCATGGACACAGCGGCTACACAGGTGGACATGTGGAGTTCGAGGAGCATTCACAGTCGGGACACTCTGATTACTCTGGCTACTCTGGCCATGGTCATGAGGACTATCACTCGCATGCCCACGAGGGTGGACACCACGGCTCCAGCTCCCACGGCTTCTCACTGAAGCAAGAACACGGCCATGGACACGGAAACGGACACGATGCTGGACACGGACATGATGCTGGACACGAGGCTGGATACGAACACTCATACGGCGGACACGAGCACAGCTATCACTAAATCGGTGGGATCGCACCTTGAAATGAATAACAAATATTTTTGTTTTATATCCCAATACAAACTGCAATATTTTCCAAAGTGAAATCTAGGATTCATTTAAATTTTGAATATTGATAGAAAATATTTGTTCATTAATATTTTAATATTGAAATTATGCCTGGAAAATGTATAAAAAAAAAGAAAAAAAAACTTCAATCAATTCTAACTTAATTGTTAAACTTGATGCGCAAGAAATTCGTCTCACAGTTATTTAGAAGTGGGCTCTTTGGGATGTGAGTAACGCATCCAGAAGGAGATGGGTGTGGTGTAAAGAAAATGTGTAATATATAATTGAAATATCCAAATATTGTTTAACTGCAATCTAATGGCATAGACTTACCTAATATATTTGAGTGCAAGTTATTTGCATATGGCTCTATACCTAAATGAATAAAGAGAAGTTGCAAATGAATTTTATATTTTGTGGAGGCGATTTCTACATAGGAATATGAATGCATGTGAATGACCTAATTGGAAGGGTTTTAAATAAGATCTTGATCTTGATTTTGAACTTAATATCTTTCATTTGTGTGTCTGAGAAAGATTAACTTAATTGTGTCTTTTAATTTTATTAACATTTTCAAAATAATATACAGATAGGAGCCTTATATTCGTGCATTTAAATCTGAAATTATATTTTTTAATGATATAAATTAATATTAAATGCGAAGCAATAAAGTTTTTTTAGCATTGCCCTTCTATATTTCTATTTGTTTTCCTTAAACATATTATCTTAATTATAAACTATATGTAATTATAGATTACCTTAAAAGAAAAGTCATTTTGTTGAGTTTCTAGTCTACTAAACCAAAGAAGACTTTTTCGAGCAATCTTGGTTTGTTAAGGTCTCTATAAGTGACTTAATGACATAATGACATCATACTTGTATGATGGATGTGGTTTCAGTTTATTAGTATTAATTATTTGGTTTATTGTTTAGAATCAATTTAGAATTCTGTCATATTTATTGTATCCTCGAAAGCTTATTCCTCCTGTATTTGCTTTCATTTTTCACTTATTAACAACTCAACGCGTAAGTTGATCTATCTATTATCTAAGCTAATTTTATATGAAGTTTACTGTAGTATTTTATCTAACTTGTATTCATACCGATTATAAAAGAACTCTTTAATAAATCTATAAATAGAGTATCTGTATTACTTGACATTTCATAAATTTGCTGAAATAAATTGAGGGCAGAGGAATTTGAAATATAATAAATTTCAGATAGCTGAACCAGATACAGAAATCAAGAGTACCTCAAATACCAGCATAATTTAGTGTCTCTCAGCCTAGGGTGCAACCCCTATTAGCAAAGGCAAGCCCAAAAACAAAAGCAAAAACAGACAAACAGAAAAACAGAAAAACAGAAAAAAGGAAACATTTTTATCACTTACCACACAAATTCGAATTGCGCGACGCAAAAAATGCTATAATAAATAAAAATAATAGCAACTGCAATTTTCGCACTATATTTTATGTATAATGTATAAAATGCGTGCCACAAACAAAATACACACACACACACACACATACGCACACACATACGAAACGTATAAAAATAATAAATTACTTCAATAGCCGGATAACTGCGAGCAGCAGGGGACGGGGTCGGGGTCGGGGTGGTTGTGCGAAATGGAGAGGAGCGTTTATTATGCGCACAATAAACGCGGCGGGCGCAGTGGCGACATAAATTAAATTTATGATGCTTATAAATATTCCACAGTCATTTGTAATACAGCAACAAGGAGGAGGACGCGCCGGCCAGGATAACGCAAGGATGCAGCCTGTCTGCCCAACAAATTGCTGCCAACAGGGGTAGCACGCACACACAGATACACTCTCACTCTCATGCCAGGTCCGGGCTGCGAAATAAGCGCTGATTTATGAATATGGGACGAGAAGTCCACGAACTGTCCCTGGGCCCATCAAGCACATTATGCGAAAACTTTAAATCAAATCATTTTCGGCAACTCACAAAGCGGGCAGCTCGAGAGTGTTAAAAAGGAAGCTCACCTCAGTCATTAATGATAGAAGCGTTTTAATTTTATTAAAATCTCAAATTATTGACAGTGATTGACGCTCTTCGAACACAATCAAATTGTATTACAAATTTGAAATCTGCGAACGGCTTTTGCAGCTCTATGATTGACAGCGATTGTTTCACTTCAAAGTTAGCTTGTTTTCTATGAATGTTCATCTGAATTCTATGATAATATGAATCACAGATCACATCAACTTTTAAACCCGATGAAAGCACAAGTCAGATATACTAAATGAATTATTTCTGAAAAACCAATGATTGAAAGTGATGAAAACATCATGAAAACATCAACATAAAAATCTTAAAGTTTAATGAAAAAAAATCAAGAGTACAGCATGATTGAAGGAAGTAAGACATGAAATTAAAAAACTGAATTTAATTGAAATATTTGTCTATACAATTTGATCAAGATAGACTTTAAAAAAAAAAAAGCTTTCTTGTGTTTAAAAAACATTTTCAAAAATATTATTATATATATATATATATTTAATATATATAATAATATTATATATATTTTTAAAGAAGAGATAACAGAAAGATTTGAATGATTGATGACAAAGGCACAGTTCAATGCATGGACTCTAGGGAGATATATTCTATATATTATCTCATATTCAAATTCAACATTCGTTTCATTTGACTAAGAGATATTTCAATTCAGAACACATTTCGAAGTCCATTTTTTAAGTATCCCCAACTCAATACGAAATTGAGAGCTGAGTTTAGGGTATCAACTATTCGCATTAGAGCACTTCAACTGAGTTTTTCAGCCTATTACCTACATAGAATTTTTATGTTGTTATATGTTAATGCGATTCTCGATTGAGGTAAATAATGTTATTAAGTCGTAAATAAAAGCAAACACACTTAAAAGCCAAATTTATGCCTTAAGTAGATTTCGTGAACAGGAAATATAAATCTATTGAACTGAACCGAGTGCTTATGTACATCGAGTATATAGACGCGAAAGTAAATGGCTAATTAATAAGCAAAATCAATAAATATTAAATGCAATTAGCACTTGCTCGTGGCTTATCGCGTAATTGCGATCAGTTCGAGGTTGACATTAAATTAGCTCATCTGAGAGAGTACATGGCGTTAAATGCAATTTTATCATAAATTCGATGTTTGACACTTTGCGCTTAATTTATGTGCCCAAATGAGATTTAAATTGTTTAATTTAAGCTCCGCAGAACGTAAAGTTGCTCGGATCGTAAATTAGGCTGATTGCGATTTATTTCAGCTGCCGAAAACCGAAAACCGAAAGTTGAAAACTGAAAAAATAAAAACTTTTGCCAACGCTTCAATGAATTTGTTTATAACTAGACACCGATGACGACCGACTCTCAAACCCAAATATTGCTGCTGAGCTGGACTAAGCAAACGCGTTGATCATTTGCATTGCAAATTGGGTTCGCCGTTGCCTCGCTAGCGCATAAAAATGAAGTAAATATATATTTTATGTTTCACTTGTCGTCGTTTAATGCCATAAAAATGGGTATGTGTCTTATTAACTGATGAGAATGTCGTTTAAAATACACAAAACCGGTATGGCACCAGCCAGGCTAACTGAGCTAACTGAGTGAGCCGTGCTGCAAGACCCAGCCAGGGCGCCCCCAAATCCAAGCGCCCGTTACCTGCCTTGGCGTCATTAATTTTGGAATCGTAAAGCCCACAATATGTCAAATGAGACCACACAGCGTCGTAAAATTCAAAGTTTATAGCACTCGCTCAGTTTTGTCGAGGGTTCGGATTTGGTTTCGGTTTGGTTTTCGCTTTGGTTCGGTCGGTCTTTGAATTTTTGATCAGAGTGTGGCGTTTTTAATGGCTTCGCTTTAGGTGCTTTGCTGTCTAAATGTGTTGCGTGTCTCGGTTTATAAACGCTTGCCACAAAATTAAGCGTAACTTATTTGTCAACTCTGCCAAGATTTCGTTTTCGAATTTCGTTTGCGGCGGCAATGGGAAAACTTGAATTTCAATAGCTCACACTTATCATTCAGATCGTGCTGACAAAGCATGTTACTGCCGCCTTTACTAATTAGTCAACTCATTTTGTTGTTTATAATATCAAAGTCTTCGCTAAAACAACAAATGAAATAACTTTTTTTTTCACTAAACCATCAAGTTTCCAAATATTAAAATCTTTATTCGAATCCCTTCCAAGCTCAAAAAATTTCAAATTTTCCGAAAACAAGAGTTTTGAAAGATTTAAATTAATCGAAGTAATTTTTAAAAATTGATTGTTTTTAAAACTTAAAATTTTATCTTTTTAATTGTGAATTAATAAATTAGTTTTTAAAAATTCTGAAAAAGTTTTTTTAATATTTAAAAATTTTTTTTAAATTTAAATTAATAAAGATGATATTCAAATGCTCCAAATGTTTTTTCTAAGTTAAAAAGCTTTAAAAAAATTATAAAAAATTGGTTTAAGCAGACTGAAGTTGAATTTTAGTCTAATGCAGAACCTACATTCAAGCTGCCAGTCATTCGCATATACTACCTTATATATGTAGAATCTAATGTATATAAATATATCAATATCAATCAAGTTTTCTTTAAGCTACTTCAAAAACACAAAAATATATCTGACAGATTGACTTTAGCACTTAATTTAAGTCTCGGCGCAGCAGCAATAAAAGCGACGGCGTCAAAATTATATAAAGTCCAAATAGATTCGATTGTAACTGATGGCCCATGGCAAGCATAATAATCTTAAATGCTTTATAATAACCATAAATGTTTGAAATTCATGTGTCAAATGCCTTTTGGTCGCACAGCGAGTGGACGGCCAGGCGCGACTGGGCCACTCGCAGCATGGAGTCTCCACCAGATCCCCCCTGGCCCACAGTATCTGGTCTCTGGTCTTTGGTCCCCGGACTGTGCCAACTGACCGACTAAATGCATGAAAATTGTTTATGACCGTTTCGTATCTCTGTCTCTCTGTGTGTGTGCGTGTGTGTGTGTGTGTGTGTGTGTGTGTGTGTGTGTGTGTTTGGGTCTGTGGTGTATTTGAATTTAACTGATTTTTAATGTGCATGCAGACCCAAAGAGAGAGGCGCGGGCACATTTGCGAGGCTTGTGGGCGGCACGCAGTGTAAGATAAATAATCACATGGGGCATTACTTTGGGGTCGCCGTTTGCATTAGCCAATTTGCGGCAGTTTATGGCTGTATACATTTGGCATGATTGGGGGCTACTGTTTAATAAACTCGTTGATTTATGGCTAATTAAATTAGTTGCCGTATTAATTTATGCTTGTTTACGCGCTCATGCGCAATGGCAGCCTCAATGGGTCATTGCTACAGTCGCGGCTCGGCCAAGTGAGTGGATTTCATGATTAATGATCATAAAATTGGGTTGCTGTTGCCGTTCAGCTAGATACACGTGTATGTGTGTGTGTATTATGCCAGAATTTAAAATGAAATTCAAGAACTGTGCAACGCCCTGGCTGTCAGTTGTGCATCACGATTGGAAGCCACCATCAACTCATCGTCAATGTCCAGGCCCGAGGTCCCGCATCGCAAGTCGTGCTTAATTCACCTGGCTGGGGGCTTTTCAGGTGCTAACCACACATAACCGAAGCCCATTTCGGCCATGCTTATCCCAAATGGCAATCAGCTTAATAACAGCCCCGTCTTAAGGCTGATCATGGGTTTCTCCGCGGTTTCCATGCCAGTGAATGTTTCTTGCCGCTCTACGCACTGTAATTATGTTGTATAGTGTAGTGCTGTAGACTAACTGCTAGCTAACTAGCTCCATAACTTTCCACTAACCAAAGTTGTTTAAGAATAACCATAAATAATGGAGTGGCCCAACGTTTGGCTGTCCATTTTCATGAATACTAAGTAAACTCAATCTCTGGCTAAGCAAATCTTTTTAAAGCCGACTCTAGAAACAGATCAAGTGAGCAAATATAACTAATATATATAATAGACTCAAATTAAGTTCATTAGAGACTGATCAAGTAGGGTACATATCATTATCGCTTTCTTATTTGTAGGGGAAATAAGTTAAATACTAGAAGTCCGTTGGTCTTTAATGAGACTAAGGTTATCAGAGTATTACAAATGAACTAGTTATTGAATAATTTGAGTCTTTCTTAATACCGATTTTATTGATAACAAGCAAAGGTGATAAGCTGTCGAAAAATAATAATAGTATTGATCTTCTCATACTACTCTATGTGGGTCTGTCACGCTGCCTGTCGCTATATGCCAGCAAGGTCATGATCATTATCAGCATCATTTATAATATTATTTGAGTAAAATTATATTAAATATATTTGACGTATACTTTGCGTACTACCTACCTTTAACTCGTTTGTGACCCTCGCTTGATAAGGAATTGCACAATTTCAGACGATGATTATATATATTAAATAATTATTTAAAATGCTTATAAACCGAACTCAGTCTCTCATTGTGTTGAAAGAGTGCAGTTGGTCATTATATTATTTGAAATGTTTCTGTACAGAGTGCTATTGCTTATTTCATTAATATATCTGCCAGGGGTCATAAATGAAAGTACTGTAAGTTAACCTGCAGTTTGAGAACTCTGTGTGATCTATAATTGTGAGTTTAATATACATATTTCAGCACTGCAGTGCCTCAAGGAGGAAGGATGAAGAATGTGGATCGTATTGTTACCAAATAGTAAAACCCCTACTGAACTACGCTGCCTCAGTTCGATCGAAAGAGGAACAATTTAGCGAACTTACAGCAAAGATCCAGATCCTGGAATCAACAATAAAATCTTTAGAGACTCAACTTGAAATAACAAATTCGATGCAAGAGCTTAAAAACGAATTGTTGTCATCCAACCAGGCTATAGTGGACAAATTAGAAAGAATAATTGTTCCTGATAAAAGAAATGAAAATGCGTTTAACGTTGATATAAAGGAAAACGATTCCAAAGTAATTAAACTGCAACTTCAAAAGTCTACCGACAAAATTAAAGAACTCGAAAACAGGCTATCTGAAATAGATAAAGAATCCGAAGAAAGTCTAGCCTCGAGCTGCCTTGGCAAAGTAACAGATATATACGAAATACAAATTCCAGATTCGGAGCCCTTTTCCGTGCCCTGTGATTCGAGTCTTCTTGATTCGGGATGGACAGTTGTTCAGCGTCGTCAAGATGGCTCTGAGAACTTCAATCGCACAATGAACGAGTATAGATCAGGATTCGGTAGACTGAACGGGGAGTTTTTCATTGGGCTAGAAAAGCTTCATTTGTTGACAAATTTCAAGAAACACGAGCTGTATATATATATAAAGTATTCGAATAACATCATTACCTATGCTCGGTACAGTCACTTCCTCATTGGTGGGGTGGATGATAACTTTGAACTAAAATCATTGGGAAGCTATTCTGGAAACGCAGGTGATTCATTGTCTTATCATCTCAATATGCAGTTTTCAACTCCTGATGAAGATAGAGATCAAAATGAAAGTGGACATTGTGCAAAAGATTTCAGTTCTGGCTGGTGGTTTAACAATTGCATTCACAGGTAAAATTGCTATTGATTAATCGATACTTAAATCTGATCATTAATTTTTATTCGCAGTAATCTTAATGGCATATACAGCACGTCAAATTATATACAGAACGATAACGAAATTAAGTGGATTAAATGGTTCAACAGATCTCCTAGATTTGTTCAAATGATGATCAGGTCCAAAGAATAAGAAATGTTATGTTTGATATATTGTAAGCAATAGTTCACTTGCTTCAATTCATAAAATAATCTTGAAGAAATAAATAATTTCTAAATTCTATTCGCCTTTATTTAGTATTACAACCCAATTCCTTATTGATTAAAATCAATAAGTGTATGTGTGAAGAAGACGCGTAGAACTATCGAAGCAATAGTTGTGTGGTTGAGGTATAACTAGTCGGGCACTCCCGAATAATCTATTCGCGTTTCTGAGAAATGTTTAAATGCTTAAAATGTTCCATTGATATTTCAGAATTGGTAAATAAATTTAACTGGAATTGTGTGGAGTGTATGAGGTGCAAAATAAATGGCAAGCAAATTACCCCAACAATTAGACCCTCTACCTTGATTACTGAATGAAAATCGTAGATAATTTATAATTCATATAAACAGTCAGCGTAATAGAGTTTCATGTATATTTATACAACTCTTTCGCTACATTCATGTTTGTGCTCTACAATTTATGCAATACAGAGAGGCCATAGTAGACAGCTGAAGTTTCGCAATCATAAATATGTTCGCATGTATTTGATGTTTATTATGCAATCTTAATTAATTTCGATATGATTGATACGACTCGAGCAGTAAAACAAAAAACCCTTTCGAAAACTTTGCGCATAATAAATCACCCAGCCAAAACGTGCACGCGGCAGACATTAGTCAAAGAGGCCAAAGGCAGGCACTGTTTATTGTTGTTGCTGGCAAAACGCATAAACATTTTACAGCGCAAACAATTAACTAAAAATAACATAAAAGAGTAGGCACTGACCCGGCCAGACGGCAGACAGAGGCCAGCAAACACAGAAACACAAAAATGATTTATGAACGTCACAATGGCATTTCGGGAAAGTTACATAAATTAACACATGTCTTCGCCGTAATGAGTCAGGTCTTGTCAGTTGCCAGTTGCCAGTTGCTAGTTGCCAAAGCCCAAAGGCGGTTAAATAGCCTAATACAACACACATATAATTAACTAACTACACTTTTACATATTTTTATTTTATACAAAAAGTCGCCAAATGTTACTCAGTGTATTCAACAAAGGAACCTGAGATAAGTTGATAGCTATAAATATATCTTAAATGTGTATATATTTTTTATATAATTATTGAAGCAATTCATATTTGAAGAATGGTAAATATGCTACTTAACATTCAGTTAACATAAATCGTAATGAAATATTAAATATAGTTTATAACGAATCATATCGATTATAATCAACCATTTTACAGTTGCACAATTCTAATTTGCTAAAACTGATTTATTTGACAACCCATTCAACAGCTAAAAATTGGTCTTGGTTGAGTTAAGCTTGACATTTTATTATGGATACACCTAAACCCGATAGCAAAAATAATATGATGCTCATGATTGTGATAAATGCTGATTCATTTCAAGTCATACTAAATCATTAATGTCTTGAAATATGCTATCTAATAAAGTTCATTTTATAGGTATCAAAAACCTATTTGTTTAATTCAAGTAGATTTAAGATTGTCTAAGTCTAAAAAAAAACACAAAGTAAGTTAGTAACCAAAATCTTCACAACACTTTTACTAAATATCATGTGTTCAAAGTAACTTGAGGTTCTTATTTATGACTCAAAATAAATACGTCAAGGTCTTCGAATTGTTTAAGACCTGTGTTATTTGCTTTTAATAATGATTAAACTTAGCTAAAGTTATCTTCTTTTCAGTCTGAGAAGAGATCAAAATAATATTTGTAGATGCAAGAGGATTAGTATTTCCTCAATGGTTCTGCTTGGTTAAAAGTCAGTTTGGCAATGTTAAAATATTTAAAGATTTAATATGTAAATTAATCATACTCTGACTATTTGAAACATTTGAAAACGTTATGAGAAAAGTCCATTTCTGAAACTGACAGCAGCAACACCAGTGGGCAGAGTCTCTGTGGTGTCTGTTTTGTTCAGAGAGAGTGGGCCACAGTGACAACAGAATTGAAACAAAAGAGAGTGTACGAGTGGAGCAGTAGGCAGAGGAGAAGAGCAGCAACAAATGAATTGCTAAGTTCATTCAAATGGGGCAAGCTGCAAACGCCGGCAATAAAGAATGTGTGCACATGTGCCCCCAGGACAATTCACAGATAGTCCGACACACACGCTCGTGCGAGCGACACAAAGGCAGGCCCAGATACCAGATACCAGATACCAGAGACCAGATCCCAGGCTCGAACTCCGGCTCAGGTCCGGGCAGACACTAATTCGATCCGATAATCATGGAGTCCCGCCAAAGGGCATGAATTGTAATTTCCTCTTTCGCGGAATTAACTGTCGGGCCCTGTCGCTCGCTCGGTTGGCTTTCAATGTTTTTTTCCTCTTCTTTCTTTTTTTTTGTTTTTTTTTTTTTATTTTGCCTTTCATTATTGTTGCCCTGTTTCGCACACATTTTGAAAAACTGGCTGTCGAGCCATTGTTTTTTGTTATTTTTTGCCAAGCGCTTTGTATTTATGTGTCATATTTATTTATTTATTTAAAACATTGCGCTTTTGTTGTTACTTTTCCATATGGGCTCCTTGTTCGCTTTATCAGTCGTGTGCATCCGCTTCCACTGCAAGCCGAAAAGCCTGGAAGCCATTTATTTGCAAACCGTATTCTCCTCTATACCGAGATATCCTTTGAAGTTTAGGCACTCTGCCGTTTTTGTTTATGAACAGCCAGCGAAATATAGGTATATATATTGCTATTTTTGTAGAAAGTATTTACAAAAGAAAATAACATTATTCATGCTTAGTTGAGCCTCAAACATTTTATTAATTTCCACATAATATTATTACCGTATTCTAATTTTGATTTTTTTAACTGAAATGCTTCATTTCTTAAGAGGATACCAAGACAATCAGTTAGTTATTATGTTATGTTATTATAAATATAAAAAAGGTCTTAACAAAAATAACAAGCGTTTTAAAAGGTATCCAGGTAATGAAAAAAAACTGCATTGAAATTATCTTAAGAATTTTGAAATATTAATATAATATGATATGATATAATAATATTTAATATTCTCTATGTGTACTTTTTTTCTAAATATTTCTGCGTTGCTCTGTATTTTTTAATAAATTAACAATTGCACTTTTGTAGCTTGCAACGTGAATCATGTTAATGAATTATAATTTGTGATAAATTCACATATAAATTGAGTATGCTCAATAAATCTCTATTAAACTTGAAAGTTGAAATTATTATATTTATTTTAGTAAAGTTTTATATTTAAAAGACTTTTTTAACTGTATTAAAATATAGCAAAGATTAAATTGCGATTTATTGATAAATCTTAAGGAATGCATCGTCTATCCAGATATATTACTAGTTTTGACTGCCCGTTTCTGATGGTTTTTTAAATCAATTAATTTTAGAATAATATTAATAATTTCATACGAAAAAGAAAATGGAAAAAAAGATTTAATTGCAATTGAAATATGTGTTAATTGATCAAAATAACATTTCTCACCTTTGAAAGAAAACTGTGAAGCACCCTGTGAATGCAGCACAGGGTGCATTAATTCAGATTAAAACTTGCAAAACTCCCACTTATTTGCCATTTAAATAATATATTGCTTGGCTCAAAAGTTATCAATTTTCTAACAACAAATTTGAAAAAGGCCCACTGTGTGTCGTTTCGTTTCGACTTAACTTTGAATCAACGCAACTAGATAGATTTGATTGATTCAAAGCTTCAATTCAATAGCTGAGATGAAAATGTTTAAGACTTAGTTTTCATAATCAGATCTATAAATTGATATGTTCAATTTCTGATGCCAAATCATGGATAAACTCAACAATATTAAATCGAGCTACGTCATATGAAAAGCTGATTGATTCGAACGCTCTTCTCAGATCGGCATGCCACGAGTAGCAGCTGGAACATCTGCCAGAGAGCAATAAACAATAATAATACGAAGCGAAAAGCAACAAAAAATTCTGCACAAATGCCGCGAATAGACAAGCTCCCCCAAACAGAGGTCTGAAACGAAACGAGCCCGAATAAAATGCAAAAAGTTGTTTTTATTCTTTCTTTATTTGGGCCAGGACAAACCGTGGCATTTTTGCAGGAGGGCGGAACGGGGGCAAAAAATAAAATCAGCATTTTTAGTAGTTAATTTAATTTATTGCAGCATTTTTATGGTTGACTTTATTGCATAATAAAACATAATTTACTGCGCCATTGAGACTTTTGCGTTTGCGTCGATAATTCTAAAGCGCAGCCATATTCCCTGCCCGGGTCGCTCCGGATTGCTCTAAATCGGGTCGAGTTGGGCGAGGCGAAGACACAGGGGCTGGACGATAACTGGCGGGCAGACTTCAACTTCCATTGAGACATTTGGTTAACGTGAGCGCCACGAGAAGTGTTTTGGGGGATGTCTCCTGTAAGCGTTTTGGGCGCAGATGGAAGTTTTGCATGTGCCTGTACGTATCTGTGTATGTGTGGCTGTGTGTATATGAGCCCGATGTAAAGCTGGCTAAATCATATGTACATAACAAGTTTGCTTCTGATTAAGGCCACAAATGTACCACGAACCAAATGAGTTATGCGCTGTTCAAATATTTCTTCTTCATCATGAAAGGCTTCGGCAGGTCTAGGGACCTTACTATGGGGAATAACTTGCTGATTATTTTTTGTTCTAGATAGACTCTCATAAGAATACTAATAGTGAAATGCTGATACATGAATTTGCCAAGGCACAAGTCTATTGCATTCTTTTTTTAGTTTTGGAAATTGTGGAGTCTAAAGTTAAGAGTCGTCACAGCAAATTTAAAATCACGACATGTAAATTTGAAAATTATCTATTTTTACCGATAATAAGTATAAGTTAACTAAAGTTCCATTTTCAATGGGAAGATACCCGCTGTCACGTATATTTTATTCAAGTCTTTGTAGTTTCGACTCATTCATATAGACGAACAGCACGATGAAAATTATGGCAAATAATTGAAAGACACGCCACTAATTATTTTGTCATTTTAGAAGAAATGCGTTCCATTTACTATTTTACACAGACTCAAGTAAAATGAATGCTTTACGGGCATTTATAGAATTTATGTGATAAAATAAATCTAAAATTTCAGTTCAAAAAGCGGTCAGACCCTGCGACTTTGGGGAACGAAAAATTAATTATGTGATCGATAAAAGCTCAACTTTCATATGCTCTACGTAAGAAATTATTACCTTTGATTAGTTTTCATATTTATATTCGATATGTATATATTTCACAAGAAAATGTTCTAATCTGATTGGTGTCACAACAGACTTCTCTTTTCGCCAATTTTTGCTGTAATGTGAAATCTATTAATTCTACAATTGCAATAAGTTAAAGAATCAACATTCAATTAACTTATTTTGAAAGACAAGAAATAGCAGCGTCTTCGCTGGAAGCACAATATTTCAAGTCTTCGAGTATGAGACAGTCTGAACACAGCTGCTAGAAGCATTCCATTATTTCAGTTAAATATGATTCAGAGTTCAGACCAATCTTCCCCTCTCGCAGTCAAACTCAGTTGTTGGTATCGAAATTATATCAAAATTACGTTTGTATATTTTAAATCTACATTTTATTATATTTTTTATTGAAAATGAATCGAATTTAATATCAATCCCTGTTCATAATCGGGCGAGTTAACAAGTAATATCAGAGCTCGTAGGTGAGTTAATTTTTTTAATCATATTAAATTTGCGGTTCATTGAAATCAAATCGCTGCACTTTGTATGGTTTTTTGTGGTTCAGTAGAGTGGAGAATTGTGGGCCATTTGCAAGCTGTAGCAGAGTCATTTGATTTAAGCACCAATTAACAACAGAACACAACATCAGCATCAACAACTGATTACATGCCCATTCAGTCCTACCGCAACGTAGCCCACTTTCCACTGGGACCAACTGCGGCGTGTAACACAAACATTCCATCAGAGAGTCGCATATAATTCATTCAGCGAGCCCATCAAATCGAATTGCAGCAGTGACCCGGCACGCCCGGCGCTCGGGACCTCTATAAAAGCACCAACTGTTTGGGCAAGGGTCAACAGTCAAGTGCGAAGCCGTCGAGCATGCATCTCCAGGAATTGCTATTGGTCGTCGCAGTGGTCCTGCCCCAATGCCTGAGGGCGCTGCGCTATAGCCAGGGCACCGGCGACGAGAATTGCGAGACTCTCAAGTCCGAGATTCATCTCATCAAGGAGGAGTTCGACGAGCTGGGCCGCATGCAGCGCACCTGCAACGCCGACGTCATTGTCAACAAGTGCGAGGGCCTCTGCAACAGTCAGGTGCAGCCCTCAGTGATAACTCCAACGGGGTTTCTGAAAGTGAGTATGCCATCTCTCTATCTGCACCCATGTAGCTCCCAGTCTGACTTATGTTTGCCCAGGAGTGCTACTGCTGCCGCGAAAGCTTTCTCAAGGAGAAGGTCATCACGCTGACCCACTGCTACGACCCGGACGGCACTCGGCTCTCGTCCCCCGAGATGGCCACCATGGACATTCGCCTGAGGGAGCCAACTGAATGCAAATGCTTCAAGTGCGGCGATTTTACTCGCTAATTCCAATCCAACAACAGCTCAAACCAAATAAAGTTTCCCATCTCTCGAGCTTTCCCCAAATATTCAATTGTTGTTTTTATTGCCTGCTGCTAACCAACTGACAAGCTGAGCCCCAGGCTCGCCGGATAACAGCTGTGTGTTTGATATGCTGATTGAAATCCAGTTGATATGCCCTTCGGCCACCTTTCGACAGTCGATTGTGCACGCTGCTGGCATCGATTCTAACCAACCTCATGTCAAATATTGCATATTTTCCCAATTGGCCAGCGGCTCTGCTCCAAAATATTCGAATATTTTCCCATTCACAACTTGAACTCATGTTTTTATTTAGCAGTCAATGCTCAGCGTGTGGCTTCCGGCTAGAATATTTCTTGCACAGACTATATCAAGCTCTTTTTTTCGAAAAAAAAAACCTAAAAGAAAAAGAAACAAAAGTTGTGAAATTATTAAATCAGTTCGTCCTAACAGCTTCACTTCACTTTCAGACGATGTTCAGTGTTCGCAAATTACAAAAGCTAAAAGATCCGAAATAACCTTAAGCTGTGACAAATTTATAAATCATTCTATGTCCAGAATATTTAGTAATATTTCAAAATACTTTTTATTAAAAAAAAAATTATCTAAAAAGGATATGAAATAGTTGAATTGGCAGAGAGAAATGTTCTATGAGATATATTTACTCTTGATTAGACACTTGGCTATGAAGTTTATATATGTTTTACTGGCTAATAGAAGATTTCATATGATATTTATATAATTGAACTAATACCATCTTTAGACTCTTTGACATCAACGAATTTTTACGGTATACTGAATAAATCAATTGAATAATAATTATTGAATAACTTCAGGTCTTACTATACTACATAAACGACATATTTCAAGTGGATTTATGAGATACAGATTATGTCTAACTGGGAAGTGGGTGATGCTAGAGAAAACTGAAACGATCCAATCTTTATGTAAGCTTCAGAGGCAATTTTTTAGTAAATTTGTGGACTTTAAGCTCGTGTTATAATTACAAAGTCATATATTTGTATTGCTTATGGTATACAAGGATATATTATTTAATAATGTATTATTATTAAAATTGCTCCAGCCAAGCTTTTGAGGCTTAAGAGATCTCTTGGACGTACAGACAAACATACGGGCAAAGGGATTGACAGTTGGTCATGGGTGTATCGACTCAGCTCGTCGTCTTCATCTAGAATATATATATGTTTCAGTCACACCTCCTTCTACATACTACCTACATTTGGACAAGAATTCATAAGGGATTGAACGTTGTAGGAGTTAAAGATGCAAAATTAAGTCTTTCAAGTTTATGGAAATTGTGCAGATTTCAGTTATTGGATGAGCCCATATAATCATCAATTTATGTATATAAATGGATACATTTATTTTATTTTACTGTACAAAAACCACAGAGCTTGGTAAAGAAATAGAAAACGTTTGAAAGAGCAGAGCAAAGCTCAGTTTAGAGTATTTCCTAGTCGAATACATTTCATAAGAGAGCTCTTATTTACTGCTAAATTACACATATCAATGCAAAATTCTTCTGAAACATGTTTTCACCCGTCAATCAACGCACATCACTAGGAGTTACAGCTAAAATTCTACTTTTTTTTCGATTACTATGTAATTCGAAGTCAAAAACTTATGAAAATAAATAATATAAAAATTTTCTAAAAATGTTTTTTTTATAAAATATTAAATTGAAATTTAATTTGAAATAACTAGAAAAAACCAGAACTAGAAAACCGAATCATAAAGGGCAATCAAAGCGAGTCAAAAGAAGCTCAACAAAGCCCATACTGAAATATTACAAATATTTATTTGTAGATAACACGGCTCCAAGGAATAGCTCTATAATGAGTGTTATGTAAAAGGAATTTTAATAAAAACTTACTTTAAACAAGTATTATCTAGATTGTGTAGCCTGCTTCTAAAGATATTCCTAACTATTTGCTCACATCCGTAACTTGTAATGAGAGCTGCCTGCCCCGTGGCTTCAAGCAGCGAAAGGTGCGTGACTCGATCAACAGAGACCCCTGTAGCTCCCCTCTATGGCCGCCATGAGGAGCCTGTTCAGTGCCTGAAGATGCGCTAATGCATGTTATATATAATTTATATTGTGTCGGCACGTTGCGCTGTTGTTGATGGAGCAACTGACGCGATGCCACCCAACAAAGGCTCCCTCCACTGGCTGCTGGCTGCTGGCTGCTGGCTGAGACTGTTGCTGTTTCTCGGATCGGGGCTGTTGTTAATGGGCGTGTCAGCTAAATTATGAGTTTCGCACAGTCCGCAGGACAGACGGACAGCCAGGCAGCTGGTGATTATATGGATAGCGGCAGAATGCTTAAGTAAATTACAGTGCGTGCAAATGTGCTTGTGAACATGAAATTATAATTTAGCCCGCTGCAAAGCGCGCACCAATTTACAATTAAGCAACGTATGCGCCTCGTGCACTCGCTTTTTAATCAACTCCGAGCAGCCCGTGGACACCGACTACACACATACACTTAGAGCTGACCAGCAACAACAACAACAACAACTAAATAACAGCTCTCAATCCAGTCTTCAGTCTTCAGTCTCCAGTCTCCAGCCTAAGTGCAGTTTATGCCTGATTATTATGTTTTGCGCGAAGCCTCTTTCCGGGTGGGTAAGCACAGCGAGCGCGCACTACAACTCTATACGGAGAGTAGCAGAGACAGACAGGGAGAGTGACTGAGAGCGAGAAAGAAAGAGGGACGGAGACACGGCTGCCTAATGAGTCAATTTGAAATTAAAATCGGTTTAAGAGAATACTTTATTAGCCATATAGCAGAACCACTCGACTGGCTGGTAATTATTGACAGAAGTAGTGATAGACGTTAGCTACAATGTTGGCAGAGGCTATTAAAGATACCAAAATAGTCGACTAACAGATACTCTATAAAAGAGTTAAGCTTGCTAATTGTGAAAGCAAAAAAAAACATGTTTGTTTACCATATGTAATTATATATAATAGATACAGTGTTGAGAGAGAAACATCAATACAGAGAGACAGAGAGAGACAGAGAGAGAGAAAGAGAGAGACAGATATTTATATGAAATGCTCACCAAACACATACTCTATACAAAAGTGAAGCGATCCATATGTGCTCAGCTAGAGTATAGGTTTATTAGTATAATTATATTGAAGCTTACTTTGTATTAATTATAATTGCAATATTATACGCTGTTTTTTAAATCGTAAGTTCATAAACAAGACTTTTGCTACATTGTTAGCAAAGCTGATTAAGTATGATTTAATTAACAACTGAAGGCAGTCTATAAATTAAAAATATTTTTAATATATACATGCATATTTACTAACCTATATCATGATAGTGAATATTGCAATAAGAATCATAAATCATAAAATGTGAGGCTTTAAGACTTGACTAATCAGAGAATCTTTACATAGTTAAAAAATTGCTTATATTGGTAACATGCTTATCACATTTATAATATCTAAGTCTAAGAACTAAACGATCTACACCCATTAGCTCAATAATATATATAAGCACTACAATAAACTCATTGCATTATAATTATATTACCAAATGTTAGACGTAACACATTATAATTAAGATCACTAAAATAATACAAGATCGGATAGTCAATACAAAGCTTGTCATATCCATTCGAAAGCCTGACACTTATGAGTTATAAGCTCTATAGTTTAGTTATCATTTTATAGGTTTTATGCCTTTGAAATCTCAGGATCATGAAGGTGACAAAAATAATAAAAATTTAAAGTAAATTTGTTAATATTTTCCAAGAGATCTCGATCTCTCATAAGAAATAAATAAGTCTATTAAATTATTATATAATATATGAGATAAAGAATCTATAAATTTTATATAGAGCAATTATAATTCCTGTGAAACTAACTACATTTTATCTAACTGGGAACTGACGCAAATACATATTCGATCAATTTATAAATATATACGAATATATCCATATGTAAGCACATTTGTATGCAATCTGTCCCGCATTGTACACTAAATATGGTCATAAATTTTCTTATGATTTCTGTATTCCATTGTCTCGCTTACCAGTGCATATACGTGTGTGTGTGTGCATAAAATATTGATGCATATTAATTAGTTATAAATTAAACGGAGCAACAAAGCCGTGCCGCTGTGTCTATGAATTCGCATTATTCGATTTCTTCCGACTGCGAGTTGTTTAATAAATGACTCTTAATTAATAACAAATTTGAAAGAAAAAACAATCAAAAGATTCATAAGCATTTGCAGCCAGCCCTAACACACATATCTGACTTAACTTTTTTCCGTTTTTTATTGTGTTCAAATGCGTTGATATTGGCAATTAATTTCCATCTTCGGTTTCTGTCTTCGTTTTCGAACATATATAATTTGTTTCTCGATTTGCATGATTTTGCAATTAATATAAAGTCTGTCTCGCTCACTCTATCTCTCTCTCTCTCTCTCTCTCGCTGTCTAACTGTCATTTGCTTTATATATAGTTTTGTATATCTTTTATTTGAAAGCCGAAGGCGAAATGTAAACAATTAACAAAAGCAGCGCCAAATCACATTTGCTGATGGACAAAAGCTCTTAGTGTAAAACACAACAACAACAACAACAACAGATGATGCGCGCCCACATTAACGAGAGCTCAGTTTGGCATGACATCATTTATGGATCCCTCGATCGGCTCTCCATATAGGATTTGGTATTTATTGAGTTTGGCAACTCTTTTGCCTTGTCATTAGCACATTAGTTTCACATTGATTGGAATTTATGTTGTGTTTATGTTTATGTTATGACTTTAGTTTATACTAATGCCATTAACTATTATTATGTTTTCTTTTTCGTTTTTTCATTTTATTTTCAAATGACTTTTTTGGAATTTATGCATTTGGTTCAGCCAATTGATTTCGTTTATTCAATAATAATTTAATATTTGGACGCAACTGAAAATCACTTCTGGTGGCATACGTAAATTTATATGGACTAAGAGGTACCCATTAGGTAAACGGCGTGAGCAAAAAGAGATTTGACTTAACTTTGATTATTCAAAGTTAATTCTTATGAATTTATGTTCATATGTCTTAAGGATAAGGAATTTCATTGATCTTCATTTAATAAATTAATATACATAAGCTTTACAAATCTAATTTCACATCTTGAATTTGGCTTAAAAACTTAACTCAATACCATTCGAACTACTTCAATAATAAACTAACTTTTATACTATATGTCACTAGTTTTTAAGATCTAACTGCCTTTGTAGATATATGTATATGCCATAGCACTTATATAATACGACTTGATAATGCTGTTAGGCTGAGAGCTGTTCTGGAGGTATTATCTTGGCTATACGCTTCTTAGCTCTGGTTTGAATGCTCAATTCGTCGGCAGAGAGAGAGACAAAGAGAGCCGTAGCTGAACTTAGTCCTGTTTGTCATACGGACAGAGTCGTCATGATCGTCAGTGAAAGAAGATAATCAACTATAAATTCTCCTTCTGTAAATGGACTTGGCGCTAAAAGACACCGTGAGTTCATATAAATTGGAAGTCTAAATTAAATGAAAGGTGTCAAGCAGACTTAATCTCTCTCTCTTATATACATAATAATACATTAGAAGACTATAGTAAAAGGCAATATTTATCTAATGTATATAATGTATATATATATATGTAAATTATTTATCTAGTCTCTTTATAAGTCTATCTACATTTAATATTTTCATTATAGGCTGAAAACAAGAGCATACCTTAATATAATTAACCAATTTATTTATTATTAATATCCCATTATTCAGCTAAAACAAAAATATTTTTAAATACCAAATCATAAATCATATATGATTTATGTAGAATAATCTGAAATTCTTTAGAATTTATGCAAAAGATATTGTTGGTCTTAAAAATATTTAACTGGAAAAGTTTCTTTTGTGACCGTGAACATGAAGAAAAGTGTAATTCCAGAACTAGGTAGAAGGAAGTGATCTACTCTTTTAGAGCTACGACTATGAATACTTTTAGGTAGAACTTCTCGTACTTTGCAAATAGTTTTCACATTAATTAACTACACGAAATTGATGGGAATTTACATAACAAGAATTTGTATAGCAAAGTTAGGATTTTATTGAGATAATATTGAAACAATAAGCAAGTGATGTGTTTCATCTCGTAGATAGACCAATTATTGCTGTGAATATAATATTATTTATTAATTTATTGAAAGATCGTAGCTGTCGACTAACTACTCATATGACAATTTATTGATTCTAATTTCTAAGTTGAAATTTATTTTTTTCAACTCTTTACTTCAAGCACTACTCTTTCTATGAATGATTAATTTGCAATGCAATATCGAAAATGGTTAGAAATAAAATAGTCAGAAATAAAAATAAATTAAATGTTTTTTTGTAATCCTCTTCTTTACATTCTATTTCAAGCTAAAAGTGCGAATCTTAAAATTTTCTAACGTAAAAGGCAACTTTTCAGCTGGCTTAAGTTATGCGTAGAGCAGCACTACTATTTTTATGAACAAAATTATATATACTTAATTTGCCTAAAATCAGACAGATGACTAGCTTTGACTATTACTATCAAGTGATCAAGAATATATATTTTCATAAAGTAGAAGATCTTAAATGACAAATTCATAGAGTATTTACTTATTTGAGTTGTAGTTAGAGCTATGCGCTTAGAGTGCAACAAGAGAAAGAAATGCGAAGGGGCAAGTCGAGGGAGGCGAGCGAGGATTGAGTGAGGATTAAGGGGGATGAGAAAGACGAGGCGGGCTGAGGGAGCTAAGCGGGCTGAGCGGGGTCACCTGTCAAGAGTAAAAGCGCAACGAAGCGAAACGTTTTTGCATTTTGCATTAAATTTATGATTTTTACAGCTGACATTTGTTTGGGGCGCCGCTGAGAGAGTGCATGTGTGTGTGAGTGTCTGTGTGTATGTGTGAGTGTGTGTGAGTTATGCCCTGCAGCATGTGCGTGGAGTGACAGAGCAGAACACGTAGCAAACATGTGAGTGTGACAGCAACAGCAGCGAAAAACAACGACAGCAGCATATTTTTCAACTGCAGCAGCAGCAACAACAGCAGCAGCAGCAGCAGCTGTCATAAGATGAAATTCGCGCGCGCCTGCATTTTGCATATGCAACTGCAACTGCAACTGTTCGGGCTTTTAATATGTGCAGGTCAGACGGGGGCTACTTGCAACATATTCTAATGCGTTGCGACATGAAGTGACTGCCACGGCGACAGTTGCTGTTGCCGCTTGAGAGGCGCTGACAGCAACAGCAGCAGTCGAGCCGGGGCTATACAAAATGAAAAGTGAGCTGATTTTTTTTTCTTTCTGTTTTGCTACCATGCCACGCCATGCCATGCCATGCCATCTATTTTCTTGTCAACTGCTCGCCTCCCCACTCTGCTGCCGCCGAACAGTTGACCGGAAATGGGCAACTAACTAACATGCTAAATGACTTTGAATAAATTGATCGCCATTATGCCGCTGCTCTGGTTGGCTTTCAGCTCGAGAGCTGCCCCTGGCCCCGACTGCAATTATAACTTATTGTGATTTTGCCATTGCGATAGGAAGCGGGCACTGCCGGCCTGCAAATAACTGCGTCGTCTTCCCGAGCTCACACTTAACATAAGTAGTTGAGGCTATAGACTATAGAGGATATCTCTGAGATGTCTTTAGCTTGAATGTCGCTTACTTACCTAACTGCTACACCTAGCTGTATCGAGATATGTTTCGCTTACAGCCTTGTAAGCTTGTGCCTTTAGTGCATATGTGATGCTGACAGTTGTAAGAGTTATTTAGCACATATTTATCTTTTATAAACTTGGCTGAGTTCTAAATTTGATAACCTCTCTTAGTGAGCTGACACAATATCTATGATATATGACAATAAGACAAATATTTCATATATCAGCTGGCTCACTATTTCCTAATTCTTGTGAATTTCTGCTGTAATTTTATTATTACTGAACAGTGCAGGATTAAGCAGGCCATAATTGATTAGGTCTGATTGTGTAGCTACTTCTAGAACCACTTATTGGCATTTACAAGCTTCGCTATAGACGACATATTCGACATCATCTGGCTACTCTACTTAGGACATCAAAAGCCTAATAAGACTTGTCTACTATAGGCTCTCAAGTGGCCATTTCGCTTAGATCAGCATCACACAAGCACAATAGAGTTAGCTAGCGTATTATGTAAAGAAAAAACATTTAGAATTACAAATTCATAGACACATAATCGTCTTGAATGCGTGTCAACTATTTAACTAGAAACTTCACAGATTAGGAGCTAGATTCTCTTAGTCTAAGAGATGAATTATTGTTGAGCTCTGCTACTGGTAGAGTTAGAAATTATATGGTCATGGTAAGGGAATGAGAGTATATATATATATATATATATATATATATATATATATATATATATATATATATATATATATATATATATATATATATATATCTATAGTCGGGCATAAATTGCACTTTGTTTAACTATTTGCACTCGACTTATGATAGAATTATTCCATGCATAGATCTTGCCAAGAATGCAATTGTTGTTGTATATTCAGCATTTCATATTTGCATACCTATATACAGCTATATACAGAGCTTAGAAGCCAAGTCAAGGGTAAAATAACTTAGGGCAAAAAGAACAGAAGGAAATAATAAAGTTAAATTGATGCATATGTTGCCAGCTGGCTGGCCTATGGCTTTAACATTTTACTCATTTTTCCCTTTTGATCAGTCATCAAACACACACACACGCACACACACACACACATAGACTAAAAGTTACACTTCATGCACATTACTCATACGCCCCAGTGGGCAAATTTATGAACTCGCCGGCACACTTGAGGCACCTACACACACACATAATCTAGAAAAAAGCACACACACACATACACACGCACATACAGGGACGAGCATTAAGTGCGTTTGTGTGTTTATTAGAGAGTATGCTGAAAGTAAAGCAGCTTGTAAAATATGCCAAGGGTTAAAAAGTGTGCAGCGCATATAATTCATACAACATGAAAGTGGGCAAACAAACACGTTGTGTAAGAATGGAAGCCATAGGGGCAGAGGGCACGGCAGCAGCTACTGGGTGCAAAAAGGCTAAAAGTACTTGGATATTTAACTGGGGTCGAGGTGCAACTCGCAGCATAAGAAGAGCGCGATAAAGAGCGTTTTAAGCTAACGAGCGCTCAGAGGGTTGCCATGCGAGAAGAAGCCAAAAGAAAAACTTGGCTTACAGTTAAACTACAACAATGGGAAACATCGGTTTACACAATGGTTAACTAACAAGGTCCAACATTTCGTAGAGGAAGAACTTCCACATTTTCTGATTATTGTTTCTTAGATATATGTAATCTACTTTACTCCAAAACGTCTTGAATTGAAAGTTATCTGCAAAGTCTTAACCAGGTAACTGATTAAAATGAACTCAGTTTTGCACATTGCTCTTCTTCAGCCAGTCAATCACTCAGAATCAGTCAATTAATGTATCAATTTATACGATCAATCAATTGACAATTAATTAGTCAATCATTCACTAATTGTAATCAATGAGTCAGAAGTCGGTCGACTTCTCAGTCAATCAATCATTCAATCTGTCTATCAGTCAATCTGTCAATCACAATCTCAGTTAGTCAGTCGGTCATTCTTTCCATTAGTCAATATATAAATTGGTTGATCAGATATCAATCAACCTATCAATTACTCAGTCAATTTGACAATTTCTTCCTAGATCAACTCTTCCTATCAGTCAATCAATGAGTCATTCAGACATTCAATATTTTATTATATCAATACATTATGTTCAATCAGTCAATCATTTCATCTATCAAATAATCAGTTAGACTGTTAATAAATCAATCAGTCAATTATTACATTTTTTAGAAAGTCAGTCAATCAGTCAATTACTCAATCAGTTGCTTAGTCAATCATGCAGTGTAACTCACTCAATCTATAATAATAATCTAATCAATGTCTATACATCAATCAATTGGTCATTACTTAATCAGTCATCATTCAGTAATGTTATGCATCCATCAATCAATCAAATCAGTCCAAATCAAACCAAATAATTAATTTTTCAGTCAGTTACTGAGTGTATCTGTCTATTAGTCAATCGTTCGCACAATCCAAGTCAAATAGATATCAGTCAGTCAATCATTAAATCAATCAAATCAGTCTGTTCATCAATCAATCATTCAAATTATTGATACCTTAGTAACTCACTCAAACAGTCAGTCAATCACAAAATTTGTCAGTCAATCTGTCAGTATAAGCAATTACTCAGTTAATTGTCAATCAGCATAACCAATCAATCAATCAGCCAGTTAATTCGTCAATCACTCTATCAACCAGTCACTCAGTTGGCCATAGTCAGTCTGTCAATCATATAATCTGTTGTACATCAATCAAGCTTTCAATCAGTTAATCAATTAGTTAGTCAATCAAGCAGTGATATCAGCCAATTTTCGACTGATTACTGAATCAATCAAACAATCAGAGCTCATCATTCGAGAAAGATTGTCAATCAAACGAACCGAATCGCAAACATTTACCTGTTGACCTCTTGCCCCGATTGAACAATTAACGCAAAAGTCTTTCAGCTTTGGATGAGCCCAGCTTTAGGTCTGAGCCCCACTCCGATGGTCATTTGTGTTGTGCTTGAAGTGGATTTTCCGGTCAATTATGTGCTGTGAGTTGTTTTTTAGAGGCCCGCATAAATGAACTGCTAAAATGCTAACAAAAACACAAACAAAATGCTTTGCCCACTTCCGAAACCCTTTTTTTGTCTTTCGGGATTTGCTGGCAAAAAGGACAACGGCAAATCTTTTTTTGTGCTGCTAGTCATATGTGTCTGTGTGTCTGTCAGTGTGTGTGTGGCCACAAATTCAGTTAGCCACTTAATTTTGTGGTTAACACACACAGAAATATGTGTGTGTGGGTGTCTGTGCGTGTGTGTGTGGCACTTAATTGAAATCTCAATTGTTTACTCTATTGTGTGGGAGCTAAACACAGTTTAATGTAAGCCATTAAAACAATACGCAAACAAATCAATTAGCAAACAAATTTTACGTGAAAAAAAAAACAGAAACTTTATTCAAGTATATTAAATTTATAATGTGCTTGAAAATCTTTCGAATATGCAAATTTTAAATGCTGATTCGATACCTTTGGAACTCAAATGTTTATGGCTTTCAGAGCCCAGGCATTGTCTTCCGTTTATTACCTTTGATTTTGACAGGTAGGTGTTCGATTTATGGCACAGCCATTTGCATTTGTATGGACTCCTAATTTTGCAGCTGACTCTGTTGGCCATGAATTAAAACATCAGAGCTGTAATAAAAATTAAAGCTGCTTTGTTCATTTGGCCAGCGGTAGGACATTTTATGTGACTTCTACACATAAAACTCTTTCAAAATGCAAATATGGGATTTACACCTTTTTACCTGGAATTCTATCTATTTTGAGCTGTAATTCTAGTTAGAAATTGAAGTTTTTGGCAAAAACAAGTTTCCTTTACAGTGCCTTGTTCTTATTCGCATCAAGTAAACTGGATTGGTTGTAATTCGTTGCGGTGCTTGTCCCATTCCAGAGCATGTGAAAACATTTGCCAGCAGCTGTTTTCTGTTTACAGCTCGTTCATAAAACTCGCTCTCTCTGTCTATCTCTCATAAACTTTAACGAGTCTCTCTCGACATACAAGGCTGTTCTCTTGCATTTGGTCTCTCGCTCTCTTGTTGGCACCTCATGTATTATCTGACCACATAACTCTAGCACATATTATTTCCTCCGCCCACCTGCTCACCGCAACTTGTAAACAATTATGGCCGACGCCGTTGTGCTCAATATTACCCAACACAACCGCAACCACACCAACAACAACACTAACAAGAGAGAGAAAAAAATCCCAAAATGGCTACACAGAAGCGACGATCGTCCAATGAGCGGAGGCTTTCGAAAAAGTGATATGTGTATGTGTGAAGAATTGCGTGTGTAAATAAATAAATAAATGATTTTATTAGGAAGTTTCGAGAATTTATTGAAGCAAATATTATGTTACAGTAAACAGTATACTTCAACTTAACCATTATCATAAATTGATACATAAAAATCACTAGATCTTAGCGCAGTGTAAATGCTGCGTGTGAAACTACTTAACGCTGCTATATTTATGACGACAGCAACGTGGTACGTATGTGTCTACTACTAAATGCAATTTAGTACTTTTTTATTGTGCTGCCTCAGCAGCAAGCATGCGCGCTCACCAAAGAGAGCCACTGTCACAAAGCTTGCGCTTATGCTCTCGCACTCTTTCGCTCTTCCTCTCTATCGCGCATGACATTTATTATGTTGTCGCTCCGAGCACAACAACAAAAGCACACTTGTTGAAAATGAAAACGACCACAACAAAGAGAAACAGGCGCACACACACACTCCTCACACACGCTCACGGGCCCATTGAGTGTGTGAAACTGAACTGGTTTCGGAACAAGTTGTGCCATGCCCGAGCGTTCCGCATGCTCTACACTCTCGCAACTCTCAACCGAACGACTACGGACGCAAGAGCGGAGCGAAAAAATGAATGAGTATGAATGTTGTTTATAGATTTTTAGTCGAATTCTGTTATTTCACGTTAAAGTACGTACGTGCAAAGTGAACGGATTGCGAACGGAGTGGAATTTGTTTAACGTGTGCCGCGTGTCAAATAAATACGTAACTAATTGCATACACACATACACACATGCTCCAGTGCATGCAAGGCAAAGAGAATTACAAGAAAAAGCTACAAAATATAAAAAAAATAAAAAAAAAATTATTTTTTAAAAAATTTCAAGTGATGTTTTCAAAAAGGTGCTTTACTCCTAGACTGATCCATATTTAGTCTTAAAAAAAATACAAAAAATATAAAAAATAAATAAATCAAAGTTTTTGAAAAATATCAGAGAAAACTTTCGATTTACGATTATAGATTTCATAGAGGTCAATCCCCGCCCCCACGCCCTCCTTAGCTACGCCAAGTCTCACGTACGTGCCTCGTCATAAAACACGCCCTAAACGAAGGCATTCAGCCATAGCCAAAAGCCAAAGAAAAGCAAAACCCAAGCTGAAGCAGAAGAAAGTAATTCAATATCTGGAAATTAATTCAGTTTTCACGCAGCTTTTGGCGCGTAACGCAAAATAGTTAAAAAAAAATACAAAAACCGAAAATAAATAAATGTTGAGCAGCTGCAATTATACGACTTAATGAATTTATTTCACAATTAAGCAGCAGCAAATCAATTAAACATGCCGCGCAACTCGGAATAACTGAATAACAACAACTGAAATCCCCTTCGGAATTATTAATATTATAAATTGTAATTACAACAACAACCATAACAGCAACAATAATAAATTACTAAATAAATATTTTTAGCAACAATTGTTGCAATTGAACAAAATTAAAAACCAAAAGCCGCAACGGCTTAAGCGAGGCGCAGGCGCCGCCATTCACCCGAGTTGGCAGCACTGCTCGCCTGCTACTACGCAAAATTGGCAGCACTGTACACAGCTTAAGCCAATTCTAAGCGCGCTGCTCCTCCTTCAGCCTCTGCTGCATCTTCTTCCCACATCTAAACCAAAGAACAGCCTTCAAAGTGGATTTAACCAACTACAACAAAATGCTGCAGTCCAGCAATCATCATTATCTAAGGCCGGATTATATGACAGCTGCGGCAGCTCCAACAGCGGTAAGTCCCAGACGATCAAAGTGGAATTAGAGCACGAATTGAATATTGAATATATATTATATAGGAAACTATAGCTCGCTATAGTTAGATCTCGCTTTATTTGGAAGCAAGTGTTTCTTTTGATAAGTTTAAGTTGTGGAAGAAAAAGAAGCACATATCTTAGGTATGAATATAAGCAAAATATAGCCAGCTATACTCAAAGTTCATATGTAAAGAAAAGTTAATTATATGTTTTTTCGTGAGTAAAAAGAAGAACGAGAAGAATCAGAGGGAAATGGCAAATATAGCGTTAAACTCTCTCTATATATATATAATTTAATTAATTTTCATACATATAAAATATGATCAGATTTCCTAAGATGATCATAATTTGACTGGCTCCCAAAATATTTAATATATTGAAAAGTTCGAAATTGGTATTAACTTATAGGGTCTATATATATTTAATTTTTTCAAAATTATTCACAATTTGCTTAATTCAATATCAATTTGAACGTATGATCATCTAATGTCATTGCTTGGGTCAGCAAACGATCAAGCGCAATGTTTTTGGCATGGAATCTGCTTGAACAGCTGCTCAAATGCTACAAAGAAACTGAAATGTGATTGAACTGCTTCAAATACCGAAAAGTTATTTAAAGTATTAGATAACGTTGGATCAGCTCACTCTGGATAAGACTTTAACATTAACAAGCAAAAACACTTAAATCTTAATTTGATTTCTGATGTGTAAACAGATTTTGGCTTGCAACGAATTATTATCTATATAATTAATTTGATTACATTGGTCAAATATATATCTATATATAAACAAATAAATATGTATATATTATATCTAAAGAATCAAAAGTAATCCTCTATATACTTCTGATTCTGATTCTATATATTTTTGTCACTACATAGCGACATCTCTTCTAACCCCAAGTTAGCGCTCTTTAAAATCTCTCTTCAGCTGCTAAGACGTTCATCTTCATGTCGAACTATTTATGTGCAGTTTTATGATATCCCTCTGATAGGGTCTTCATAACTCAATTTCAAATTCTAGAGCTACTCCACAAATGGTAAAGGAAAATGTTCTCAATCAAATCTTTTTTTGTTTTAGCTTGAATTATTCAAATTTTATTTTCCATGCAAAACTGTTGTAAACTCAAATGTTCTACAATTATTTATTATTATATTCGATCAATTAATTATACTATGAAAGTGTGTGTATGTGTGTGTGTGTGCGTGTGTGCTTATTCAGCTCAGCAAGTCCGAGTCGCAATTTATATCGCATTGAGGTGAGACTTTGTTTGTTGTTCGATTGAATAATAGATTCTTGTTTGTGTTTATCTGGGTGGGACGGAGCGGCGTTGGTGGTGGCGGCTTCGGGGCAATATATCACAATCTGGCTCTGATATGGCCAGCTTATGGAGTGCGAGGTATTTGCGAGCGTTTAAATAAAATTAGTTGCCATTATTTATGAACGTATGATATTTCATAAATAATAGAAATGTCGACAGAAAAGCAATTACGGCCACTTGCCGCAAGCAACAATTTACGACAACAATCAGCAACTCCTACACATGGTTGCCGGACTGTCCGACCAAGGTTGCCAGACTGCCCAGACTGCTCAGACGCCCAGACTTTAGCCACAACTAGTTTGCAGCAAGAAATCGCAATCGTCGCTTCATGAAATTTATCAACATTTGTAGCTTTCATTGTGAACTCTTTGAGACTCTGGAACTGGAGGGGAGTTGAACATTCTGGCAACTCTGGAGTGGAATTTATGTGTTCAGCAAATCTGAATTTATAATGGCACAACGAACAAATGCAATTTCACAACTGCTCGAGCAGTTAATCAGAGTCCGAAAGCCTTTTTCTGGCTGCTGCGGTCTCTGCAGCCCCAAAAACTCGTTGAGACCAATAAATTTTCATTTTAATTTGTGAGTAAATATTCACACCATCCACACCAACAACTGATGCCAGCTCCTCAGCGCCACAATGAGCGAGTGCTGCAACCATTAAAATGGAACTAAGTTCGCAATTCATTAGAGCTTTGAACGGAGAAACTGACTGAACTGCAAGTTTATATATATAAAGTCTTATAGATGCATGAGGTAGGCATAAACATATTCAGTATCTCCACTTATTGATTTAGAAAAACACACTTTGTACTGTAGTCTAATGATTTATGTGAACTAGTTCATGAGAAATAAGAATAAACCGATTTCATTCAATATGCACTATTCAGTATATACAGTTGAACAATTGGCATAAAAAATAAAATATGAGTTATAGTTTCAGAGATTATATAGCTCTAACTAATACAAGCTAAGATTCCATGAACTAGTTCACTAATTCCCACTAAAACTCAGCTAAATATTAAACTGAAACTATATACCACAACTTATTCAAGACAAAACTAAAAATGATTGTGGTACTATTTCATAAAATTTACTTTGAACTAGTTCGCCAAATTTATATTCATTTAAGTGAATCACTTCGTAAGTGACGGATAAGATATATACATAAAAAAATGTTAGACTTTGATTTCGTTAGTAAAGTATATCAGTGAACTAGTTCATATGTTATTGACAAGGCTTTACATGTTCAATAATAAGTTAATGGTTCACAAATGAAAGAGCACTGGTTCCAAATAGTTCCAAATAGGTTTCCCTTACAGAAACTAGTTCTCATTAAATTGAAATGTACGAAAAATTATGTTTTACTTATTTAATTTAAATAATAAGTTTAATGAACTAGTTTAATGAACTAGTTAATGTCTTATTATGTGCCATTATTATTATGTTCCATTAGGAGTAATCTTTACGAGTTTCTGTTCAATTATATGAGCTAGTTCGCATGATAAGTGTTCAAAGAACTAGTTCATTTGTGATTTCCATTCTTCGAACAATACCAATAGATTTTGAAATTTGCGCACATAATAAAAGTACAGATTGTATGCCCACAAGTTCAGTAAAGCATAGTTCCGATTAGTTCATAACATGTAGTTCATCTTGATAAAGTCATTTGTGGCTGTGATTGAGAAGCTGTCGACACGAATGTGTGCAGGTGCATCAAAACAAATGGAAAGTACTCTTACAGCATTTACTGTCATTTTTCACTTATAAATTATTTTACGATTTAAAATTTATGTCGTTGTCAAGTTAAGTAAATTTATTTACTTGGCTGTGCCCGACTGACTAACCCTTTGCGCATTTAGCAGCTGTGTGTGTACATATGTAAATACTAGCAGCGAATGCCCATAAATTATTCAATGATTAATGACACCTGCCCGCTATTAATTATAATAAAATCAAATAAACTAAGCCTGACAGCTGTCAGTGTCATCGTTTGTGCTGTTTGTAGACGGCGAAAAACTATGCCACAAAAATGTTGCCGTTGTTGCTGTTGCTGTTGATAATTTGCTGTCACATTTGAGAAATGATCAAGCCTGATTCACGTGTGTGTGTGTATGTGTGTGTGTGTAAGCCATGTTAACGTGAAAGTCTGACGAGCAGCTCAACTGTTCGGGAGTGTAAATAAAGTGCAAATGTCAGCTGACCGCAAACATCATTAATATAATTAAATGTGTCAGTCAAGCAGCCATTTATGCAGACCGCAGAGCCAAAAGCCGTTTGAGCTTTCAGCCATTCAGCCAGTCAAGCAGTCAGCAGTCAGCAGTCAACGGCGGTCTGGCAACTCTGGCAGCTGAAGTGTGTGTGCAACTGACACAACAAACACACGGAGTCAGAGAGCTAGTTCATTCTTCGCTTGGGTTCAGCTCAGCTTGTAATAGTGGTTCACAGTCCGTTGTCAGGCGTTTTGTCTGTGTGCCTCGCTTGCGTGTGGCTCTAATTAAAGTGTCATCAACAGCACAACACACAGCTACAACAGCAACAGCAACAGCAACAGCAACAACGGCAATGAATTGGCCAGCATGTTAGTGATAAATTGCCATGTCTAGAGCTGTCATGTTAATTTTTCGTGCATACTGCATAATAGTTTTGTATTTTTATTATTCTCTCTCTTTCTTTCTGCTTCTGCTGCCTAAAGTGTTAATTAATTCTTGGAATATCACAAATATTTTTGTGAGTAGGTATACACACACATACACACACCTACATATGTGTAGCACGTACAGTAGAACACAATTTAAATAAAGTCAGAAGAAACTCATCAGTCAAAGCGCTTGTAACTACGTTTGGCTATAAATTTAAACTGAAGCTTGAAATTAGCTAAGAAATCATTTTCAGCTGCCATAGAACAGGCTGAAAACGCATATAAAAGTAACTTAAAGTGCTGCCTGACAAATTTATAAATATTTATAAAATATAGCCAGAGGCAATTAGGAAAACTGTTTAGCTTTGCCTTCAAAACAACAATTTAAACATATTTGTGTTCTAGAGAACTTTAAAGCTTAATAAACATAAAAATTCCTTACGTTTTAAATCATTTACAAGTTTTTTTTCAAAACTTTATAAGAAGTGGCTACAGTTGAGCATAGCTAAAATCCAAATCTCAATAGGCACTAGACGGAAATTGCACGAAACTAATATACTCGATTAACTTTGTGAGCGTGTATAAAATATTTGATTTCCTCATACAACACAAGACAAGAATCGGAAGTGATGGCGAGCGAGCAAGAGAGGAGCGAAAGAGAAAGGGGGAGAGAGAGGGAGGGAGAGAGAGAGCGCGAGAGGTAGAGCGATAGAGAAAAAGAAAGAGCTAAACAGTAAAAGAAAGAGATAGATATAGAGAGGGATATTTAGACAGAAAGAGAAAGATAAAGAGAATGAAAGTAAGAGAGAGAGTGAGAGAGAGAGAGAGAGAGCTAGAATACTCACTCAAGTATAAGAAGAACGAACTTTTACTATCTTTAATATATGTTAGGATATCTCGAGAACCGACCAAGGTGAAAATATTCTGGATTCAAACTCAGACTTAGCACTGCCCAAATGTTTCAGGAACATAGTCTGATTCATGTCTACTCAATGTTATTGGTCTGTGTAATCCAGCTTCACAATCTCTTAGCTCAAAAGTCTTTCAGGTAAATTGCTGTAAGAGTGTGAAGCAATACAGTGGATTAAAGATCGAGTTGAGCTCCTTATTGTGTCTGAGACATAAAAAAACATGGCTAACAAGGGGCGTTTCCCAGCTAATGTCCCAAAATAGAGTTTAGTGAGTCATAAAATGATGAGATTAAAATCGCAATTAAAAAGAGTCCGAAATAAATGTCGTATGAATAAAAATTAGCCAGCTCGATGAGGGAATACTTATATTGTATGGCATATTTTTATGGCACTCATAATTTTTATAGCGATCAAATTCGTTAATAACCCCAACTTTGTTGAAGACTATAAATAAAGCACCATGCGGCGCGCCAGAGAGGAAAAAGTAGTGGAAAACATCTTTTATTGGTTTTGTTTGTGTTTGTGTTTTTTTTTGTTTGTTTTATTTTCGCTGTTTGCTAAGGCATTTATCAATAAAAAAATTGCTGGAGCGTCAATCGAGCTATTGACGCCTAAGTGAGCTCCATTCCATAGACGATTTCATGCTAAATGCTTACGTACGTACAAATTGAATGGCCGAGAGACTCAATGAATTCATTTAAATGCACGCGAGGCACTAACTATGGTAATGAATTGAATCGACGGCTTAAACGCAAAATAATAACCCGTTTTTAGCCACCGACAGACTCAAATTATGGACTGCGATAATCGAGCGGAGGCGGTGGGGGTGGGGGTGGCGGTGGCGGTGGCTGAGTTGGGGTAGTCAAAGCCACAGCCAGAGCCAAAGCCAACGCCAATAATCGTAAAATGCGGCAACAAATTAACCAATAAATTAATATAGAAATAATCATATTAATATGCCCGCTGATAACTGTCAGAACGGGGACTACTATAGGAGAGGAGGGCAAGGGCAGGGGACAAGGGGCAGTCAGCGGGACTCGGACTAGCATAGTGCTGTTAATTTATAGTTAGTTGATATTGTGGCTAAATGTGTTTTCGAACGACTGCTACATGGAAGTCCCGAAGCAGCTCTTCACTCGTCTAGATAAGCAAATGCCCCTTCATTTGGGGCTTTCGCTCTGGTCTTTTGCTTCATGTCTTCAAATGTGTTTTAAAGCCTGGCCAACAGAAAAATGTCGCAAAATTGGGTCTTAACTGGCATTTGCTGACCATTTCCGATACGCTTTAACGTTGCTGTAAGCCGCATCAACTTAACTGCCTTTCAAATGGCAGCCATCATTAAGTCGCCTCGTATGAGTGATTGCCAGAAAATGATATAAACACTAAGCCCTCGCCGCACAAACCACACAAACCACACCAAGCCAACTGGCTTCGGGCAGCTCAACACCACATTTGACACTAAACACACACAAATTGCTTTTGAAGCCCCTCGCTGCTCGTGTATCTACGCACTTATGCGGTCGGGTCCCATTGCCCATTGTCCGCCCAAAGCGTCTAATCATAAAGAGAAAAAGAAAAATAAACTCGAATGTAATATTGATAAGCCAGAAGGCGGTCAACACTCAATGCCTCAATGGCAATGGGACCAAATGTCTGGCGCCAGCTACGCAGCTACGCAGCGAGACGCGTTTTGCTTTTTTAACTGGGCTTGGCCTGGCTTGGCTTGGCTTTCAATCAAAGCGGACAACAACAACAGCCACAACCACAAGCACGACCACAACGACAACAACAACACGCCAAACAAATAAGCAATCAATCTCAATCACATCAATTATGCGCCGAAACAACTCGCTTGTCTTATCACACCAAAAAAAATTTCAAATTCGTGTGCGTGTGTGTGTGTGTTGTATCTTTTTTATTCTCTGTAGATGTTTTTTGTACTATTATTACTTTTGTGTGTTCGAATAGGCGACACTTTTAATGCAACACATTCACATCGATGTTAATCATTTTAATTGGCGCCACTTGAACGCTTTTGGCGTCTGAGTGTGGCTGAATCAAGATACGTATGCAGATAGGGCTCAAGATGGCAGTGTAGACAAGGAGGTAGATGTATCTTCACTTTTAGCTATTTATATAGCATAAATACATCAGCTGATGCAGAAACTATAGCTGCATAAAAAGTGTTAATTATAGCTATCTATAGGGAAAACCACTTCAACTAACATAGATACAGATACAGATGTACATAGACACAGATACATTTACAGATACTGAATACTTGTATGAAACACAGCGCATAGCAACATCAACAGATACAGAACCATCCAACAGTAGATACTTCTTTGAAGCTAGATGCTTGTGGCAGTACTGATGAAGCTACAGCTACTTACAGATACAGATACAGATATAGCGCACTGTAGCTTATGCAGATAGTCTTTAACATATGCAGAAGATACTGGAGTAAACATATCTTCACTTATAGTTGGTTATACAGAATATACATACATCAATATCTTTACTTACCATACAAAAACAAATGTATCTAACTACAGATATAATATAGAGACACTGTGCTCAACATGTATATATATCAAGTATAACAGTTAAAGATTCATTACGCCTTAAACAATACATGTTAAGATACTATTGTAATATACGTACAATATAATGCAGAAACAAACATATCAAGAAATAGATTCATTTGATGATGAAGATGTTGCTGTATCTTCAGAGTATATATCTGCATCTTACATACTGAAGTATCTACAGCTGACTATGCACAATGTAACTGTAGATGTCGCTATAGACTAATCTGCATAAATAGATATAAATAAAGATAGGAAACAAATGCTTAGATACATCTTAACCTACACATGTATTCAACTAAAGATACAGCAACAGAAAGAGCTGTAAGTGTATCTACAATCATTTTAAGTGCAGATACATTCCATATCTGCATTTGTATCTATGTGTGTTATGCATTTGTATTTCTAGCTATTCAATCGTTTACCTTTATCAGTATCTATACTTGTATCTCTATCTGTAACTATATCTGTAAATTGAACTCTATCTCTATCTATAGTTATGTCTTTCCGCAGTTGTAGCTGTGTCGGCGAGCATCCGACGTGGATCCATTAATTTTTAAGCAGCCATTTGAAAGCGGTTCAAATTAGTTTCGTGTGTTGCAAGCAGCAAACGACCCCACTTTGCGCATTCGAAAAGTGAAAGTGACCAACGAACTTTCAACAAGTCTGTGAAAATACAAGCGGGAGTGTCCGACTGCGCGATACCCTAACCTGAGCCACTGAGAACCTGTGTCTCATACAATGAAATATGAGAACAATATTGACTTGCCTCATTGACTCATTTGCTGAGTCAGAAGCGCTGTTAGTTTCCCGCTCATTGATTTGCTATTTGAGAAAAAAATATTCAAAGCTTGAACTTTGCTGTCAATGGGACTTGATTTGGGATTTGAGAGATTGTGTTCGACTTTTCGCGGAGCAAGGCTAAGTAAATAAATAATATAATTTAACGACCGTGTCAGACAGAAACAACAGCTGTCGCTCGCCGTCGTTACCAGAACCAACCCCATCCATATTCATTACAAGGGGCCTTCCGATTGAAAGCTATGAAATACGCGCCATAAAGTTGACAGCGAGTTCATTTAAATAGAAAACGACATGTGTCAAACTGACATTTGTTTTCATAAAATGTATTTTTCGCTCGCTGTAAACGCAACAAATTTCTTAGACTTCAGCGGCTGTCCGTCACCCTGGCTCCATGCTTTTGCTTTTGCTTTTGACACTCTTTGAACCCGGGCTGATTTGCCTGGCGACACTTCAAGGCGACAGTCCCAAGGCTGAACGAACACAAGCCAGCTGAAGAAAGAAAAATAAATAAATATCAAATATTTATGTAGAGAGAAGAAAGGAAAGTATAACAAATTAAATACTCCGACAGAATTGTTATTTTCAAATGTCATGAATGTCAAATGGCAAAGTATTTTTGCAGGACCTGCGCTTGACAGCCCTAAACTGGCAAATGTCATTCGAAGCGAAAACAACTTTCGACCCAAAAACAAACACTCAATTGTAGATTATTGTATGGAAGCTCTCAGCGGAAAAGTGAAAATGCATTTTCCCACTGCACACGACACAAGCATCTGACGCCTTCCCAACCCCTTCTCAGGGCGCTTCTCTCAGTCTGTTCCCAGCTGACGCTTATCACGTGTTGCGGATCGTTGCCTGAAGGCGCTGTTTCACGCTTCCCACTGCCTGCTTATTTAAATTAGCTTTGACTCTGCTGCAAAGTTTACCATCTGCAATTCATTTATACAGCTGCTCGTCTGCTGTCCCGGCCCGCCCCGTCTCCTGCTCGGCTCGTATTTTGGTATACTTTCGCGAAATTTGCTTATCGCTGTGGAAAAAATCAAGCAAAGGGCGTTGCGCACACAAACGGAAACAAATCAACAAGAAGAAAATAAAACTAGTTAGAATGCGCGCTTAACAAGTGATCGACTAACAGATACCTAGTATCGCTGCCAAATACATCTCGATATTTATGATGATATTCAACTGATCAACTGCTCATTCTTCTTGCTTACTCAACCCAAGTGAGCGTTTTCATGTTGTCTGTGATAAGCATGTATCGATATATCGATATATATCGATCAACATCACTTTAATAGATATCGAATTCAATATATTTCTAAAGAGCTTTTTAGAATTCACTTGATTAAAAAGTACAAAATGCTAGAAAATAATATGCTATTTATAAATGTTTCTAAAGATCATTTTTATCGAAAATTATATCGATTTTTTTATAGAATATATAACCAGAATTCTCTTTCAAGTGCTCTCATTTTATAAATCTTTTCTTAAATTAAGCAGAGTTCGATTAACACAATTTATCGAAAAATGTATCGACATATCGATTATATTCTTTTTTTACTTTGAGTAAAGATTTCCATGAAGTTCATTTAGCACACCCCTTGCATGTCAAAGGAACTACAGGGTATACTATAACTGCAGTGTCTGAACTGCAAGCTATATCTCTTTATATTCTATGACAGGGTGTGTCATGTGTGTGTGTGTGTGTGTTTTTGGCTGCATTGCCGGTAGTATTTGGCTCTATTCGCATATTTTCGCATTTGATTATCTAAAGTGATGGACGGGGGCAGCCAAACAGACTGAAAGGCTGACAGACTGACAGACGAACGGACAGAGGCGGCAGTATAAAGGGCGTCAGCCTGTCACTCACTCATTCACTCGCTCATTCTCACGCTCAGGAATAGACAATTTCTTCTTTTTTCTTTCCTGCTTTCGGCTACATTTTGTACACAAATTGTGCTCGTTTTACAAATTAAAAACAAAAAATAACAAGCGAAAAGAGAGCGTTGTGCAACACTGAACTGTCAGTTGGCTTTCAGGCCCAAAATGGCCAAGTATTTCGGAACACTGGTAGCTGTCGCTCTATCTGTCCCAGCTGACTGCCATCGAGGAGCTGAAACGGAAATGCATTAAAAGAAAAGGTTTTCGCGCCTGTCCCATGCAGTTTATTTCCATATTTACTCTGTATTTATTATGTATATAATGAAGTTAAGGAATTGCATTTGAATTGCCAGAGAGTCACTAAATTTTAAGCTCAGTAAATCACTTTGAACTACGCAAAGTCTTTGGGCAGCAAAATGATTTCAGGCGGAAGTAAAACAAATATTTCGAAAGTTAATTAACACATGAGCAATGCAAACTGAAATCAGGCGAAGAAATAAAATTGAAAACACGCGAACGCAGAAACGAAAACGAAAACGAAAACGAAAATTAAATGAAATCAGGAAAATGAATTATGAATAATCGTGCAAGCACGGCGGGACGAGCTGCCGGAGGGCGTGGCTGGCCCAGAAGAGCCGGCAGCTGTCCCGACACGATTCGATACGCCAGTTGTTAGCACTGCTGACAGGTGTTGTCAACGCATGTGTAAAGCGCATAATTATAAATAACACGTAATTAACGCGCTGCAAATGCGAATGACACCTCGGCTCATCTAATTTCCTCTGCTAGCCAGAGAGAGAGAGAGAGAGAGAGAGAGAGAGAGAGAGAGGCAGAGAGGGAGGGTGAGACAACGTGCAATGTCTTACGAGTGGCAAGTTGCACGTTGTGTGATGGGTCATTGAATGTGCAGCATGTTGCATGCAGCAAACACCTTGGCACATTCACTAGCAGCAACAGTTGCCGTCGCATTCATTAGCGCTGACAACTTGAAATGCTAATTATTGTCAAATTAATTTAGTCGCCTGTCAGCTTAAGTTCGCATATAGACGGTTTTGATATTTCATTATATTATATATATTTTGCGGCTGTATTCGAATAAAAGTAAAGAAACGAAAACAGAAATGGAAACGGGCACAGGCCTGTCTGTCAGCGAGAATTTATATGCAGGCCGGCATTATTATACAAATGTGAGAACTAATGAATGCCGTACGTAGGCGCAGGCAGTCAATCAGTTGACAGACTGGCAGACTGACAGACTGACAGATTGACAGACGGAAAGACAGTCCGTTTCGGTTTATGCAAATTGCAGCAGCTGCCGCACACAAAATGTGGGGGAATGCCATAAAAAAGAGAGAGAAGCATTCACATACATTAACTTATTTTACTGACTGTATTAAATATACATATAAATACATAATCGCTGGCTAAATTAGTTAGTAAGCAATGCTTAGGCATGTTTACACAATGTGTTTGTTCAATAAACACACGCGTGGAGAGACTGAGGGAGACAATGCTCAAAGAGCAACTGACGGGTTCACACTGCGTATGATTGATAAATTCGTTGTCTTAATTACATGGCAAAACAAGAGGAACAACAGGCAGCTGGCGATACGCAAAAAACCTTGAGCTGTTGGCCCAAGTAAAAGCGAACAGTTTGTAGACAGACGTTAGTTGTTGTTGTTGTTGTTGTTGTTGTTTCGTATTCAGCATTCAGCATTTGCTTTTAAGCAGCGCCATGAATGATGGGCCACATAATGGAATATGCCAAATGGGCGTTGACAATGGCCAATAAGTGTGTGTCTATGAGACAGAGAGAGAGAGAGAGATAGTAAGAGATTCGCACATAATCATTTGTCTTTCTTTGGGTCAACAAACAACTAATTTCAGTTAAACTCTTAAAGAGTTACATGCACATTGCGTATACGCCAAGTTGTGCTAGGGAATGTGTCTAACAGATACATGACTAGGCCAGCAAGTGTTAACAACTACATAAAAAGCGTATAAACAAAACAAAAAGGTTATGCGACAAGCGTAGCAGCAGCAGCAGCAACAACGACAACAACAACATTCGCTAACTGACAACTAAATGGACACGTAATGTTGACAAAAGTCTGGCATGAAATCTAACTGAGGGGGCACAAAGCCCGACAGACCCCAAATGAAAGAAAGAGTGACACATGAAAATGGCATTAATGTGTCACTCAAAACGTACAGCAGCAACGGCAACAGCAACAGCAGCAATTGCAGCGGCAACTGTGACAATTGCAATGATATGGTTGACAGTTGCTGTTGTTGTAGCTGTTGCTGTTGCTGAGGCCACAACAACGGCTGAAATTGCAACATTGTCTAACGCCAAGTGCATATGAGATTGCTGCGTGTGTGTCTCCGCCTGCGTTTGTGTTTGTGTGTGTCGTCAAATTAAGTGGCAACGCCATAAAAGCATTGCCACACGTAGCCCCCACCCGCCCCTGGACGCTCCTCGAGTCATGCAATATAAGCTTTTTATTTAGGCTTTGTTGTTTTTTATTTGTCGTGCAGTTCGCTCTTGTTGCCAGCTCTCGGCCATATTTACTCAAGTAGAGCCGCGCTGCGTTTGACAGTCAAATGACGCTGTCAGCTGTCAATATGACAAGTGTCACTTTTGCAGCAGTTGACAGTTAATGTGACAGCGTTGTGCGCCGGCTAAATAAACTACGAACAGGCATATTGGATTGCGCATTTGCCGCGCAAGCTCGAGCTCGAGTGCTCGCCATTTGGCATGTTGCGTTGCCTTTGACGTGTTACACATTTCACGCTCGACTTGCGGCACTGTGGCAACCATTGCCAAATGCCAGAGCTGCAGCAAAAGCCACATTTATCTTAGATTGATGGAAGTATTCTGGGAAACTCACAAAGTTAATACACTTATCAAACACTTATTCGACTTTTGCAAACCTTACAATTTCGATGCCCCAAGTCGATTCCAGCTAACCATATTCTTATGACTGCCCCTTTATGGCTTTGACTTCAAATTCAAGCTGTCATAGGCTACTCTACATATCCCTATATTATATATATATATATATATATATATATATATATATATATATATATATATATATATATATATATAAATTTTTTTTTTAATTAAATAAAACTTGGCTTATCAAATGAATTTCCTGTGTGATTCCGATTAATCACATTCTGTAGTATTTTAGCATTTGACATTTAAGAAATATTTGAAGAGTTGCTTATTATATTATATATATTATATATTATATATTATATATTATATATTATATATTATATATTATATATTATATATTATATATTATATATTATATATTATATATTATATATTATATATTATATATTATATATTATATATTATATATATTGAAAAAATAAATTTAAAATTCTTAAATTATTATATACAACATTTTTAACAATATATATAAAAAAGGAAAAATTTAAAGAAATATTTTCTAGTTGAAAAAATTATTTAAACAGATAAACAACATTTTATACAGCATCTGCTCAACAGGAATAAAAGTAGAAGAGGATGTCTTGTAAGACCAAAAATGAAACAATTTAAATTTAAAATTAAAAATTAACAGCTTTATTTTAAGTTTATCAAATGTTAAAATTTTAAAGAGAGTCATTTAAACAAGAGCTCGCAAAGCAAAGGTTTGATTCTGTTCCAAGTGTCAGCAGCAATCTGCAAGGTTTCGTAAGTGTAGAGCTTGCTCATAGACTTGGCATGCTAGATGAAAACACGGAAGTCTAAGCAATTTAAAATAAATCAAAAACTGCTAAATATTTATATATAGGCATTTACTATGTACTTTTACTAGTAGCAGATTCCGAGGATAGGGAAAATATGTTATTCTGCGTATACGTAATATAGACTTCACTCTATATATAAAGCTATCAATATCATTCCAATCTGTCTACTTCTCATCTAAAATACCTTAAATTTTGTATAATGTTTATAAGTAAATTTGAAATTATATTTTTAAGAATATAACTGGAAGCATATTCTAATGTAATCAAATCAGTAAATGAATAGTAATTAAATATAAAATATTTCACTTATTCGTGAGTTTTTCTCATTTCCTAGGATATCTGCTAGCCGTAGCTCCGCTTATATTTTTGTACACAACCTTTTCGATTTCTATTTAATCTAGCTATAAATGTCTCGCTCGACTTCAAAATTTATTTGAAAAATAATGTCGTCACTCTCCCACTGCGGATGCGGACAAGCTGAAAGAACATTTCGTGTTCTACTTTATGAATTATGATTAAGTAAATTGTCAGAAAGCCACAAGAGACGCCAAAGGGACAATTCCTTTGAATGAATGTTGTCGAGCGCATTTATGTAAATTTTGCTGGCAGCGCTGGCAAATTTATTAGCAGCCCGAAAACACACACACACAAAAGGTGTTAACAGATAATGGATAAAATCCACATAAGCGTTAAGTATGCGCACAGCACAGAGCGAGAGTGAGAGGGAGAGAGAGTGGAAGCATAACGTCTGCATTAAGTTTTATACAATTTTTATCGCTTATTTTATAATTCGCAACAAAACTGAAAAGCGTCTTAACAGACGACGCCAACATCCTCGCTGGGGGCTTATGCAAAGCGATGCTTTCCGCTTTTTATGCTTATCCTGTAATTCATATTTATAGCGGCTGTTTCTTTTTTGTGTGTAAGTGTGTGTGTGTGCCACAGGAAGCAGCAGCAGCAGAGAAATGAGCCGCAGCAGACGTAGAAAATTGCAGTTCGTACAAAATATGGCCACAGGGGAAGCTGAAGCAGGCATGGATGGGGGCGGCGTGGGCGTGTCAAGGCAGTTTTGCTGAATTGCATTATCAATGTAGATAAGTTTTATTGCGTTTGCCAGGCCAAACGGCCACTTCAGCATAATTTACATTTGCAAATACAATAATATAATGTACCCAACTGTAAATGCCGTTCAAATTAGATGTATTTGATGCGCGGCTGGAGTTCAAAGCTGTGTTAGGCAGGCATCGCAATTGTAATGTACAAATAAGTGAAGACAGCAACAGCTATTGGATCTTCACATCGGCTGCTGTCCGCGTGCTTCAGCGGGCTTTCAATTGAACCCATTCAGATTTCGTGGTCCGAGAGCTTGTCATTGTCATTGTCATTGTTTCAAAAGTTTCAACATTTTGTTTGTCATATTAAGATAGAGTATGATTTTATGAGTGGCCTCAAGCACGCAGTTGATCAGCGCCGACTGCTTTTGGCCCCTTCGAGGCTCGAGACTCGCTGCTCGATGCTCGAGCCTCGAGAGCTCCGCGTCGAGTCTCTGCCTCTCGCCTTGTTTTTGTTTGCGTGCTGCAGCTGCTTAATATTGTTTCAAGTGTATATTTGCTGTCTACAGTGTGTCGATGTGTCATATTTCCCCCAACGCCGACAGTGCCGGCCCCAAGCAACATGGCTTAGAGCCCTATTAAAATGCCGCTGCGTAAAATGTGTCACATTTCACAATTCACATATCGCGCGCGTCGTATTTGAATCATGTTCTTCGACAGCTGTGAAATATTGTGTTAACTGCAAATACACACACACATACGTACGCGTATTTATAATTGATGTTGCCCAGTAGAAAGTACAGTAAGTACTGCCAATAAGCGCTAAATAGATCGTCTCTCTAATAGCAGAGCCCACAGTGTATTGCATAGGTATGGAGTCTATATTGAGGTAGCCAAGCAGTGAGAATCGATCATTTTTTTGGCAAGTTTCGATATCTTAAAAGAAGCTCAACAGTGTAGACTTAAAATAACAGTATATATATATATATATATATATATATATATATATATATATATATATATATATATATATATATATATATATAAATATAAAATATATATATATATATATAAAATCTCTAAGACATGTCTAGGTATATCAGCTTTAGGTCTATTGCTGTCATTGTATCGATTGTCGATACAAATTGATATCGATTATTAGTTATTTATGGAGCACAAGTTTGCCTTACAATGTATGCACACTTAGTCACAGCGAGCGCGTACTATGCATATACGATATATTACTATTATTTATATTCGATTATTTGAATAATAATCGAATGTTAAACGACTATTAGCATTAATAAATTATATTAATATTATATTAATAGCTATGTGCCAATAAGTAACAGTAAGAAGACCCTGATTATTCTCATTACATTTGCATATCGATTATTAATCGAATGTTAATCAATTATCATTTTTTATTATTATCGTAAATACAATGCATATACGTAACAATAAATTGTAATCGAAACATGAATCGTAATCGACAATTTCATATCGATTATTTATAAATGACTATCGAGTATTAATCGTTTATTCTGCATAAATGCAATTATCTGTGCTCTACTAAATAGCTACATAAGAGCCAATGCTCTGAAAATTATATTCCTATTACTTTTGAGCATCTCTTATTAATCGATTATTAATCGAAACGATTATCATTTATTATATTTTTGTCTATTGCCTTTCTATGTCTTATCGATTATTTATATTTACTATCGATTATTAATCGTTTATTTAACACACAAGTCATGATCTGTGCTCTGCTCAGTAGCCACATAAGAGCCAAGGCTATGAACACAATGCGTATACGCTATATTCTGTGCACACACCTTAAAAACTTAATTAGCAGTTAATGTGAAATGCAGTTGAAGAAGTACTTGTAGCTGCTCGTTATACCAACAAAGAGAGACGTGGCTGGCTGGCTAAGTGTTTAGTTTCGAGTGTCTAATTCAATTATACGCATTTAACAAGCGATTGTGACTCGATTGTGCAAAAGGCATGACCGAGTGCATATGCCCAAAGCGCTTTCAATCACTGCTCAGGCTGCGATTTCAGCTGTTGTTGTCGTTCATATTTACTTGTTATTTAACTGTGTTGTTGTTGCTGCTGCTGCTGCTGCTGCTGTTTGCACACATTTTTCACAGAGTGTAACATTTTAATTAACACAAAGCTCATAATTTGTAAACGGATGTAAAAAAAAACAAGCAGAGGGAAATTTTGTTTAATGTGAGCGAGTGCTAATGAAGTGCTATAACTGCTCATTTGTTGTTTCTTTATTTTATTAGCCATATATTATTAGATTTAGCACCGTTTTTTAGCGCCCAGTAAATTGCGCTGGGCTCTAAGTTGTTCGCTTTTGTTCCAATTAGCTAGCTCAGTCCTAAATAATTCAATCAACTATTTAGAGCTGACAAAAGCCCAGACGAATGTCGTTCATGTAAGCCCTAATAAATACTATTGCTCAGTCGTAAATCGTGCAAGTTGGCTATCTAGGGGCGAATACAAATAATATATAAACATTAGCCGACAACTAAATCACAAACAAACGCAAAAATCAATACGGAAACTTTATCAGGCGGCGCTCGTATAAATTATGACTAATTGTGCTAAAAACGAGACTGAATGGCAAGCATTTGGGGTTCCGAGTTGATAAGTCGCCAGATAACGTACTAGTTCGCGGAATGAGTGGGCTATCGACAGTCGAGGACTACCTCAAAGGGGGACAAGCCATAAAAATCAAGTAATATTTTGAATCGACATTCACTAAGTGTGTGATACACCGCAAAGCGACCAATCCCTGAGGCGATTCGAACTCTGCAATGAGAGTCATAAAATGAGCCCAAGAAAGAGCATGCTGTAAGCCTTGACAAAACAGAAACTATCGAGTGTATTCCCGCCACACTAAGAGACTCGATAAGCCAGTTGCCTTAGCCAACTAAGATACCAAATGAACCACTGCCACAGCTGTCCCCTTCTGAAGCTTCACTCGACTTAAATTTGACTCTTTAAACTAGCTAAATCTTTATATTAAAAAAATATATTTTTACAATATTTTAAGCTCTTTAGAGTTGACAATTCTAATTCAATTTGATGCACAAATTCAATTGTTCATTTTTGAATCATGAACTAGTTCACTTAAGTTCAACAGCTGTTAACTGAACAAATTTATTAGTTCTTTTCATTGAATCGTTCAAGCGAACTTTTGCTTCAGCCAAAGCCAAAACACTTATTACAGTTACTTCAAATGGCTACCAAAGTATGAAGCTGAGACTTATTGAGAATGGCACACACACTATTAGTTGGAATACATATTTTCGCTCTTATTATATGGCTAAATAGAAATTCAAAGAAAAATTTATTTTTTATAATTTTATTTTATCAAACTAAAGACATTCATTTCTTTTTTTTAGATAATTTTTCTTAACGCGGTCCTTATCGTAACACAACAAAATACGGTCGTACCCCATTAGGGTGAGTGTGCGTGTGTGCGTGGGTTGTATATCGAAAAGAGAAAAAAGCGCTTAAGTACCGATAAGAAATTTGCCATTTTTACAATGGTATCATAATAATTTATGGCTGCCCATTGAGTGTTATAAAAGCTTCAATATTTTGTAGTTTATGACTTGCGCCAGTTGGAGCATGGGCGTAATTACACACACATACGCACACACACACATGCAGGCACACTAAATACATAAGCTATACGTCATTATTTCCAATGTGCTTTGTTAGTTTCCATGAATTATGACTCTCAACTCGTTTGCTCAGTTTAGGTTCGCTACTCTCTCACTCTCTCCGTCTCACTCTCTCTGGGCTTCGTGCCCTGCTGGGCCATAATTTATGGCATGCGGCGAAATGGATTTTATTGCAAAAGCCGTGTTCGAGTTTATGGCACAACTGTAAGTGGGCAATATTCATTTCATTTATATGCACTTTGCTTTGTGCCCTGTGCCTGTGGCTCTGGCTATGGCTGTGTTTGCGTCGGCATTTCTCTCACAGAGCAAACCGCAAATCGCTAATTTTCACTTTTTAGTCTGAAAAGTAGCACTAAAGCTATATTAAGTATTAGCCATGATTCATGGCCAATGATTAGCCCAATTCGCCTAATCATTCGCTAAATATTACGTTGTCATATTTTATGGCAACTTTATGGCTAGCAATTCCGCTGAATTAATTATGGGAGCAGGCAAATTATTATGCGTACACCTCACCAACTATAAATAGTTTTATCAAAATTTAATAAAGTACGTAATCGAGCAGAAGAGAGAAGAGTTGTGACTTTCGCTTTCGCTTTCTTTCTCTTTCTCCCTCTCTCTTGGGCCGTCATTATTTATTCTTCCTGTTTCAGTTCTGTATAAAAAAACTTCTTTGTTTTTATGATTGTATATGAAGCAATAGTATCCATAACAGGCATTACTTTTTTTTCTCAATCAAAAATAAATTCCAGAAAAATAAATAGTATTTTTTCGAAGATATGTCAACTTTATTTCAATGTACCAGAAGGCAACCATTTTTTTATAAACTTTGCGCTATTGAAGCTACTAATAGGTAATATAGAGTGCTATAACTCTCTTTGAAATACTGAAAACATAAAATACTTTAAATACCATAAAAATGCAGTTAAAGCTATAGACAAAATTCTTGAAAATAATGTACAACGCAATATTATCATATAGCACATAAAATATTATGGTTACCTCACCCTTATTTTTATAGTATACTATAGCGTTGCGTAGTATATGTAGGCTATATAAGAAAAAAAGAAATATGAAATACTATAAATTAATTCTTTTTCTTTTCTAGAAGTAAAAAAAAACTTTTTAATATTTTACAAAATTGCATACAGTACTTACAAAATAAATACCAAGAGAGACCAAAAAATACTATAAAAACCAATGAAATACTTTAAAGTACTATAAACATTATACTGTTAATTACTGTTATATACAATAGAACAAAACCCATTTTATTAGTATAACAGATTGTTGAAAAATGTATGTAATTTGCAAGTTTGTCAATGAGATGATAGTACAAAGAGCTAAGCACATTGGGACCTATTTGAAAGGAAAGTTTCTGAGATACAATCTGAATAGATTTAGCTAAAATATATATTCAATAATCGTCAACATGATTTCTATGCTTCACTTCAGTTTAAGCTTAAACTAAATCTAAAAATAATCTCTTTAAACTTTGTTCTAATTTTAAAATGTATAGCTATAAAGACATGTTTCATAAAATTTGAAATGAAAAATTCTAGAATTTTGTTGATTTCTCTACGTAATTTTTATGGGGCAATTCTCGTCATGTTTAAATCTGAAATGAAATATTCATTGAAAGGGAAGGCAGAGTTTGTGTGTTGTGTCATTAGGTGGCATAATTTAAAGACTTTTCGCTGCCTCGGCCCGATCTGGTTGTTTGTCTTAACAACGCGCTTTATCATATTTGTAGCGCCCCTTGGCAATAAGTTTGGAGCTCAGAATGGGGCCCAAATGCTTTCACACTACATTTGCGTCGTAATTTCATATTTAATGTACTTTTTATATCTTTTATTTGCAAGCGCTTTAATAGCCCCATAATTCCATTTATTTTGGCCACGTCGGCCGTATTTATGGCCAGCAGCCCTTATTTATTATGGCCAAGAGCAAATGGCAAATGGCAAATGGGGAAAGGGGAAAGGGAAATGGGAGCAGGCGAAAAGAGATTCAAACTGTGTTCCATGATCGCGCGAGTGTTGGCCAGAGATTAGGATCAGGCTTCGTACCACGCATTTGGGCCAAAGACAATGCAAATAAGAATAAGGCGACAGAGCGCGGATTGTTTGACTCTTATCTGATGGCACGATATCGACAGAGTGAGAGAGACTAATAATAATTCGTTTCTCTTTGCTTCTTTCTCTCCGTTGCCTGCAGCTGGACAACAAGAGCAGCCCGTTGGCGCTATTGGCACAAACATGCAGCGCCATCGGTGCGGATACCACAAACCCCAAGCTGTTGGCGGCCAATATTGAAAAGTCCACAAAGCAGCAGCCGAAGGCCATGGGCAATGGCAACGGACTGGACAGTACACGCGATAAATCCTCACCGGTTAGCAGTCATTCATCCAGCGTTAGCACCGGCTCCGTTGAGCAGCAGCAGCTGCCGCCGGCTCACAGCAAAACCCTCAGCACCTTTAAGCCCTACGAGACCAACAACAACAACAACAACAACAACAACAACAACAGCAGCAGCAACCACAACAACAATAGCGATTGCGGCGCCACAAATCTCACCAGCAACAGCAGCAGCAGCAGCAACCAACGCGTAAAGACACCCAAGGCAATGGCCATGGGCATGGGCAGTGGAGCCTCGGCAAACGGACAGCCACGCTGCGACTCGAATCAAAGTGCCAGCAGCAGTTCGCAGCGCGAATCGCCCAATGCCAGCGTCTCGAACCAGCTGCGACGCACGCCCAATGCTACAGGCCCCCAGCTCAACGGCAGCCCGGTGCACTCTTCCGCGCCGGCACGCAGCAGCTCCAAAGAGTCAGCGGCGATGCACAGCCCCAGCACAGCCTCGAACCCCAGCTCCACTCGACTGCAAGAGGCGGCCTATGCAGCTGCCAAGGAGGCCAGCTATGTGAAGGCTCTGCATGCGGCCAGCCAACAGGCTAGCCCCTCAGCGGGCTCTTACTATCCGACAGGTAAGAGTTGCTCTAGCAATATCAAAGCAGGTTGTCCTTGAGGTGCTAATCACTCAGAGGCTAGGCTGGGATATATCATATCCAAAGTTTCGATTTCAGCAGAAAAGAGTTTGAATTATAATAGATCATATCTGCTAAAAGTAACATAAACTTTGATAGATCTCTATGATCTATAGAAGAGAGTGTCGATTTAAATCCCAGTCTAGTTAGTATCTGATACTAAATTAAGTCTAACTGAAACCTTCTTTGGGCATCATTAAAAGCAATCATAGAATGGAAGCAATCTTTACGCACTTCTGCATAAGTTAGGAAACAGCTTTGAGTCCTTAACAAACCTGAATTGCTTGAGTGTATTCTCTGTTATATCTTTTGGTGACTATCAAAACAATTAGGGTCTTATGGAGCTCTATGTGAAAGAGTGCAATTAGACAGTTCAGTATGATTTTTCCTGTTGAATGGGCAACGCCAAGCTAGTTCTGGACAAGAAGAAGAATAAGTCGCTTAACCTACTCGAATCAGCTTTCGATCTATAGAAATAATCGGCAAATGTTTGGTTTATATTAAAGTCCTTTATATTTAGATGTATCAGAGTCTAACATCTCTCGTAACTCTTGGCTTTCTCGTCTGCAGGCTATGGTTCACCCTATCCCATGGATTTGATGACTGCAAGCTCGCTGATGTCGCCGCATCATGCAATGTTCAAGGCCTCGGCTATGAATCCCTATTTGAACTATGCGCGCCTCAAAGGTCTGACGGATCCCTCGGCTATGATGGCAGGCGCGCCCAACATCTGTCGCGATCCCTACTGCACGGGCTGCCCGGCCAGTCCGCACTATATCAACAAGGCAGCTGGGCAGCCCTGCCCGGCGGGCTGTCCGCAGTGTGAGATGGGCGGAGGCGGTAAGTCGGGAGGCAGCTCTGCTGGCGCCGGAGGGTCCAGTGCAGCAGCAGCAGCGGCAGCTGCCGCCTCCTCTTACCACGCCCAGCTGGCGGCATTGGCGGCCGCCTCTCAGCTGCCGTATGTGTGCTCCTGGATTGGCAGCGATGCGGCGTATTGTGGCAAGCGTTTCGGCACCTCCGACGATCTGTTCCAGCATTTGCGCACGCACACAGCCTCCGTGCCGGATGCAGTGCTCAGTGCCGCGGCAGCGGGTGGCATACCACCGAACCATCCGCTCTTTCAGCGCACCTATCCCACCCCGCCGCTCAGCCCACTTTCGGCGGCGGCGCGCTACCATCCGTATGGCAAGCCGTCCATGCTGCCGCCCTCGCTAGCTCCGCCCGGAGTTATGCCCGGACTGCCTCCACATGCCGCGCTGGCTCAGTACTTTGCGCCTTACTCGTTATATGGACCGCGCATGGGCTCCTCGCACCCGTAGTAGAAGCCGCACCCGTAGACGGAGCAGTTGGTCAACATTCAGTCAAATCATTTTGCTTGAGTTGGCCCCCAAACGGTGGGGCAGCGGGCAGGGACGGGGTCAGGGGCGGGTCAACTCATTCGTGAAACGAAAAGCTAGTGATCTAATGTACTATAGCTACATACAAATGTTTAAATTTAGCTTTAGGCGAAAAGTTCTATTCAAGGATATGCCGCACATCCACTCGTTCGTCGTGTGTCTCTCTGTATGTCCCATTTAAAGCTTATGGTAATTGTAATATTATTTATTAATAAAAACACAAATACAATATATATAAATATATATATATATATATAGACATGTACATACGTTCGTACATGCATATGTGAAAACCAATTCGAAAATGAAAAGATTGTCCAAAAACTAAAAGTTATAAAACTCTTGTACATTATATTAATAACTACACATACATGTATATGTATGTGTATGTGTGTACATGTGCATATGCATGTGTATGCTATGTATGTTTATGTATGTGTAAATGTAATTATGAACACCATTTTAAAGTTCACTTAAGTCACTACAACAAATCAATAAATCAAAGAAAATCTTCAATGAAACTGACTTTTTATGGGCTTTGATTGCAGTTGAAAAAAAAACAAAATATTTCGGAAAATGATCGTAAGTTCGAACACTTCTATATGCCCCAAATCCTGTATTCTTATCAGGCTATGAACAATTAAAAATGTTGCCATCGGACTGACTGCATAATACGCTTTTACAGGCTCTAAAACTTTGGGAGATATAGCTTTTTCCGATTTGCCACGCCCCCTATAGGCATACAGATGTCTACTATATATGTTTGGACTGCGAATATCATTGTCTACACGAATATCATTTCCATCTGTCAAGTCTCTAGCACCTCATCTAAGACACACTATAGTATGGAGTAGGCCAAGTCTTTACACCCAGTTTCAATTCTTTAGAGAACAAAAGACGAGTCTATATACTCTGTTCACTTTGTAAATGAATATAATAATATGAATGACATCGAAGATCATGAAGGAGTAGAAAAGCACAGAAATTTCATTGAAATAGCCGATCCACATGAAGTTCTTGTTCAAATAAAAATTTCAATGTGGCAAGATCTTTTAAGGATCCTTAAGGACTAGGTGGAGATCGAACTTTTATACATTAAATTTAAAGCTAAAAATCTTCAATCAAATATTTTTTGTGTTATAAAAGTCAAAAAATCAATTTATAAAATAAATAAAAACTAAATCGTTGAAGAACGAGTTGCGATTGGACTCTGATGGGATTTTTTCAGCTGTCTTTAACTATATAAGTTCTTCAGCTAAATCCAAATTAAAAGCAAATATATATATAAATATATACCATATTTCAAATAGTTGAAATATCAACAAATTCTTCTTCTTTTCGTCTTTGGAGGGATCCTTTAGGAATACAACGAGTGCAGCTCCCAAGAATCAGGACTCACAATAAAATTTGCACCGTCATCTAACAATATATATTTCTATATAAATGCTACGACTACTCCAGTACACTTTGGACTTTCAGGGACAATAGCTAAACGACTGTAGCTCACAAAGGCAAAATGAATAAATGTGCAGCGAGTCGGGCCCGATGCCAGAGCCAATAAACCAGAGACCCACAAATCATAGAAGGCAGCTACATTGGCCCCTGAATTATGCCCGGTAAGATTGAGAGACAGACAGAGAGACAAACAGAGAAAGGTAGAGAGAGAAAGAGAGATGGTTTGAGGAGGTTGCAAGTTAGCTGCCGAAGCTACGGACACGGCAGTAAATCAAATTTTATATTTCCCCCAAAAAAGAAGTTGCGCTGCGGGCAGAGCGAACTTAAGGGCTGAGAGGCCCAATAGTTACTCTGCTCGGTGCCCACATATGGCGTCGATAAATTAAAATTTTCGTTACACGGCAGTGGAAGTGGGTGTATGACTGGGAGTGGGAGTAGAGCTATATGTTAGCCATGCCTTGCATTTTGACAGCTAGCCGCCCAGTGACTACCTGACAATTTATTGTATTATACGGTTTGGCATTTGGCTGCCCACATTGGGAATGACCTCTCCGGGCGACTAAAATACGCGACGTTGGGGGAGAGATTCGAGTGAGAGTCGTAAAAAATATGCCATAAACTTTGCACCCACACACGCATACACACACGTATACACATTGGAGTTGGCATCAATAATTCTTTCATAAATGTCCATTTCGCCACATATCGCTGAGAATCGCATAGAGAAGCGACACGGCACACATAGCCCGTGACTGACCTGCAGTGAAGTAGAGCAGAGTGGTACGTTTCTAGTTGTGAATAGCTAAGATAGGTCTAGGTACTGTTAGCAATATATGTCCATATATCGAATATATATAAGAATTTTCCATGCTCAAAACCTTGATCCTAACTGTTGTGCTTGCAGAGTTGTTCTAAATATAACAATTGTACTCATATGATAAGTGTTTGCTATCTAAAGTGACACAGTTGTCAGCGAATGACAGATGGTATTCAAGGAATTGTAGGGTATCTCTAAGTCGAATACTTCAGTCTATAGACGGCGCTTTTTTCTTTAGATTTGAGCTGCGCAGGTGAAAGCCATCGCGGTGGCCATTATAGTTCTCGCTGGCCGCGTCCATTTATCATTCCACGCCCCACCCTGGAATCTGGATTCTGGACTCTTCGAACCAGGGCTGGACTTGTCAGCCAGTGACCAATATGGAGGGGAAAAAACAGTGGCCAGAATTTATCGGTCGAGAATTCCGTGAAAATATTTCTTTTGCCATTTGCAAATTTATTTTTCCTGTTCGCTGCAAAATATAACGAAGATGAAAAATCGGTTCGTATAAAAAAGGAAAGCAGAAGAAATTATTACAAAGCGAAAGAGGTAACAAAAAATAAATGATGCGCCAACAAAGGTGCTCAAGCAGCTGTTAAAGCAGTCAAACCGATGTAGCAAAAGGTTCCACCGATTGAAACAAAGGAGGGACCAACTGAGGACTGCCTTCAAGCCATTAGAAGTGCCGACTTGGTCCCAGATAGGTGCTGACTACATATATTTAAAATGCAGACACGGTGCACCAGGTAAGATCGTAATTCATTCAAATTTACGACTGCAACAACAAGAAGTCGATTGCAGCTACTGAAAGCACAAATGCAAAACAATCCCAACTTCTTATACCCTTACCTTTCTTATAGATAATATTCATGGTCAAAACAAATTATATTTGAGCAGCAAATACACTTCCCACATCGTCTGACGGGAGAGAGGATGAAGAGCGGGTGAGTGTATAAGCCAAGTCGAGCGAACCAAGTGCAAGCCTCAACAATAATTTCCAAAGCCAAATGACAGGCGACAAAACCATATATCATTGTGCATGGGGGCCCGGGTGATTTTTGTCTGGCTTTGCCACCCACGAGCTGAACTTTTGTCACTTGAAAGGCGTCGCTGGCAGTCTTAAGCGATGTCTGCCTGTTTCTCTCTCTCTCTCTCTCTCTCTCTCTTACACTCTTCGTCACGCTAAATTGTAATTTCTTGCAAAACAAAAGCAAAAAGAAATCTTTCTTATAAATTACCATGCAAGTGCCGCTGTGTGTTTGCTCACTTTTTAGTTCCACTTTGTGGGGTCTCCACACCACACGATCCCAGTCCAGTCCAGCAACGTCCGATGACATTTCCATAATTAGTCGAGCGTGTCGCGACTTGTCTTCTCTCCGTTGCATGTTTGAACGCTTGCGTTGATTTGATTTGATGCTCAAAGTGAGCTGCACTTTGGGGGAGACTGAAAACTGTGTAGTGGAGAGTGAAGATTGGAGAGTGGTGAATGGTGAATGGTGACTGCAGACTTATGTGGAGAGTTTGAGAGCCTGTCTGTCGCACTTATACGTACACACATACGTAGATATGTATTTATTTATTTATTTATTATGCACAGTTTGCAATCGTCAGTCTGCCTGCCTGTGCGAATTGACGCCGCATTTATGGTGTTGAAATATTAATGCCCAGAGTTGGTTGCTCATGTCATTTTGATTTATGAGTCTCTTCGCACAACTCTGTCCTCGCACAATGCGTATATCAAACCGAAGATAACGGCCCAGGCGAGCGGACGGCGGCATGAGTAAAGGGGTATTAGGTGTACAGGAGCTTGGGGCATGTGAGTAAGAGGCGTATTGAGATGTTGAAAGAACAAATCGTATAATCACGAACAGTATTGAGTGACAGACGTATGAACGACACCCAGTCTGAGTGTTGTTAACCTCATTTTGGGCACCTCGTATATGTAATGCTTTTAAATATGCATTACACTTATAAAGAACTATATGATATACAGTATCAACCTAGATTAATCACTCAAACAATGAAAATACCCTACACTAAACCAAAATGGCTAATCAGAGTAAATTGGATTTGTGCCAAAGCAAGTGTGCTAATCCACCAATCAGAGTGAATCTTATGAAAATGATTGGTCTAATTGGAATAAGACTAGGGATATTCTTATTGTAAGACATTCCAGTCGAGCTGCTAGAAGAAAAAAATAAATTTAAATTGCTCCCCATACCCATCTTCTACGTTCTATTCAATGGGTATATAAATCAAATTAAGTTTAATCATTTTTATCAAATTGTTTTTGATAAGAATTTAATTTGAATTCCTACGTGGGATTATACATAGGTTGATATCGAAGAATGACGCAAGTTTACCTTTTGATTGATATATTTTTGATATATTATTAGAAACTCTTTTATATTCCTGTATTTAGGAGACATTTGAGAATTTCTTTTAATCATAAGAAAGAGCCGTATCAGAGTCGAAGTACATTAACATTTTGATTGGCTGACCTTTAGCAGAAGGATGTCAGAGACAGTCAGGCAGAAGATGCTGAGAAAAACGCGACACCCAAAGCGACTTCTGGAGTCCACGATCCACGAGGCGTCGGAGGCAATCGCAGCTAACTACAAGCCAAAACAAGCTACTTACAAAAGCTGCTACTCGCTTGCCTTTGGGTGCCTCGCAGAAGACCAGAAGCAGGTATACAAGAGGAGTTGCTGCTACCTAAGTAGAGGTACGTCGAGTCTTCGGCGATGTCTGGGTCGCGGGCAAATGCATTTTATCTTCTTAGCGCTTGCCGAAGCATCGGCCGGCGCGGCGAAGCGAAATGCGTGGACATTAAATATGCATGAGAGGACATTACATATAAATAAATTTAGCAACAGTTTGTATGCAGGGAACGGCAAATGCATTTATCGATGATGATGGTAATGATGATGCCCGCTGGAAGGTGTTGAGCCTGCGCCGGCACGACTCGGCCCCGCAGAGCACACGCAATTGCCACAGTGGACCGCCGTGAAGCCATTTGACAGGCCTGTGCCGGAGTGTCAGGACGGCGGGGGGAATGAATATAGCTGGCATATCTGTATGTAGTGTGCAGCGAAAAGTCTACACGTTCATTCCCATAGCCCACTTCCATTCGTCTCACCCTTCCCATTGGCTCATGCCAATTGCCTCTCTGGCTTTGGTCACAGTGGTCAACGACGTTCTGCATTTTAAATATGAGCATCTGCCGGTCTCTCTGCATCTCGCTCTCTCTCTCTCGCTCTGACTATTGTCAAGCATATTGCTGGCAGCTTGACACTCTTTACCCGCCCGTAGCCTGTCATCGACTGCGTTGTCGTGTTGCACGTAAATTTCAGGTACGACAATATATGCCACGATTTTATGGGTTCCACGTAGCACGCGCGCCTGTCAGCGATTCGATTTGGGCATTGTCCTCCCATAGCGAACATATTGCCTGGACAGTTGCTCTAGCATGTTCGGATCAATTCAATTAGCCATCAGAGTAACTATATGTATATATATATCGATATATATACCATTTCCAGCATAATATGACATCTGTTGATGACTGCTTTAAGGTTACATTCCAGTTTGAGATTATACTCAAGAAAATTCAGCAATGATCGATAGTCATAGACAGTATTAAGTCTATAGCTTATAGAGAAGTTAAGCAAAAAACTTTCAGAATTAGTCTCAATTCAATAATCGAAAAAGATAGTGAAAACAATTTCTTGAAAGCTTAAATTGATTAAGTTATGTAGGGTTACGATACGCTCTAGATAAGATCAGTTAGGAAAGGTTATGCTAGCTTAGGTTGGTCTAAGCTAGGTTATTTTATATAGAGTCAACTAAGCCGAGGTTATTTACGATTAAGTTAAGTTCTGATGTATTATTTGGGCTTAGATTAAGTTAGAATTTAATAGAATATGAGGCCAGATTAGATATGTGAGATTGTGTCAATTCAGATTAAAAAGCTACTCAGTTAACCAGAATTTAGGATAGATAAGACTAATAAGTCTCCCGACTTTAGTAATGTTGAAAAGACAGTTAGATAATCAATTAAGATGCTTAAGAACTGATTGACTCTCAGAATATTTTATTTTTGATATTATTATAAGTTAATAGAAGTTTATATAAAGCATTGTTTTGCCTATGAATGAGCAGAATCTTTGACAATATTAATGATCATATTCAAGTTGAATTATTATAGATTGACTGACATCAGACGAGGAGCAGAGCAGAGCAGCTCAGAGCACAAGGTCTGTGGGTGAAGTCTGTGCTTATATAGAAACAAAGTGCCCCCATGAACACATTGTGACAGAGCCGATGTCACTTGGTTAGTTGGCAATCGTAAATCATCTACATACGGTGCGGGACATGCTCTACAGAGAGACGGGCATAACACATTTTTAATATCATGTGTATTGTATCTGAGTTGTAACGCAGATAATTTCCTCGCTATAAATTATAGCAACAGGCTGTGGCAGCTGTACGGCTGCTGTTGATTTTTATCAACGTCATCAGCTTAATTGCCTCACTGTGCCTCGGCTTGGCTGTTCCACTTGTTGTCGCTGTTGTTGTTGTTGCTTGGTGTTTGCAATTTTATCTAGAAAATGTTGTGTGTTGCGCGCAGTACTTGCAATTATTAATGAAATATTGCTGTCAGTAATTATTTGTTATAAATTTGCATAGATATTGCAATTTGTATGCTTCACTCGCTCCCTCTACCCCTCTCTCTCTCTCTCACTGCCTGTAGCCCCCTCTCTCTCTCTCTTTCTTTCTTTTTTTACTCCCATTTAGCCCATAGGCTCAGTCAGCGGCTTTATTAATGACAATGTAAGAGCGTGATAAATATCGTTGACACAGGCGTTTGAGCTGCTTGTTTATAAGACCTTATACATATAAATATATATATGTATATACATATATATCTATATATATATATGGTATATATATGGTATCTAACTTGCTAATCAATTAATTATTACGTTCTGTAACAAAAGCGTTAATGTCGCTTTTAATATGCAAAGCAACTTCGAACAGCTCACGATCTGATCTGACTTAAATTACTTTGGCTTTAAAATTAAGCTCGCAAATATGGTAGAAATTGAAGCTAATTTATAAATATCATAAATTTATAGTATAATTAAGCTAAAATTTGAATTTGCGTCATATAGTCCATCAGTTCCAGAAACTCATGAATAAAAAACATATCTAGACAAAACAGCGTAATATAATTTTTTTATAATTAACTTTATTTGCCATAAACAATTTCTTTTTATGAACATTTATTAAATTGTCTTCAATCTTAACGTTATTTTAATTAAATATTTTATAAACTAAATACTATCCAAACGAATCTCTCAGCTCAGGCCTCATATTATCCTCAAATATTTTAAGTACAAATAAATAAATGGCTTTAAAATTTAACTTAATTATATTATTTTATGCTAAATTTTAAATTTTCGAAATTGAGATTTGAACTGAGAACTTACCCAAGAAAGCAATAAGAAAGATCCAGCAAAGTTCACTATATATATATATATATATATATATATATATATATATATATATATATATATATATATATATATATATATATATATATATATATATTTATAATATAATTTGTAGTTCATGTAATGAACTTCCCGAATTCACATAGCTCCGCAGCTCAGCTTTTTATATTTGAAATTTATTTGATTTGTGCTGCGAATATGAATTCTATTTACTAGACTTTCTCACATAAATCCCACGACAAATTTATTCGTAAATGTTTCAAGTGCATTAATTAAGCTGACAAAGTCTCAAGATGCAGAGCGGGCGATTTATGATCGACACCTGCATGCAGCTACTCAACAGCTAAAATGCATCTGATTTAGCGAGCGCATGCGAGAGTTGGCAACTGCCTGTCAAAATTTACAATGCACGTTGTAAAGCCCGAACGTGTTCCATGGCACACAAATCGGGCGCAACGATTTCAAATAAATCCCACAATTTGTAAACAATTTGCGGCCATTTTGTCGGCTCTAAAATTGTAATTACATTTTACAAATTAGTCGGACACATGCATCATCCACATAATGTGGGTAATCTATCTGTGAGTTTATCTCCCGATTGTCATCATGCCTCCAGCATTTGCATAATTAAAATGCATTTGTTCATCTTTAAGCCTACACAAAGCACAAACACAGCTGATTACCTCTTTATGTGTGTAGAGTTACTTGTAATTCATAGTCAAACAGCAATGCCTGAAAAGTGGATGCAGTCCTGGTCAGACTACACACAGAAAATGACAGACTAGCAGATACGCTGTACCATTAAAAACCTTCATTGTGTGTGTAGAGATGCATTAAAATCACAGTCAAACGACAATGAAAGGCAATTGAGAATGAACATACAGCAGATGTAGCATAGAAGGCATTACACAGAGGAATGATGGACTATAAGATACCTTATACTACTCAAAATGCGTAGAGATACTTGTAATTTATAGTCAAACAACAATGCATAAAAAGTGGATATGGAGATATGGTGCATACAGTCCTGGTCAGACTACACACATAAAATGACAGACTAGAAGATACGCTGTACCATTAAAAACCTTCTTTGTGTGTGTAGAGATGCATTAAAATCACAGTCAAACTACAAGGCAATTGGGTATAGACATACGACAGATGTAGCATAGAAGGCATTACACAGAGGAATGATGGACTATAAGATACCTTATACTACTCAAAATGCGTAGAGATACTTGTAATTTATAGTCAAACAACAATGCATAAAAAGTGGATATGGAGATATGGTGCATACAGTCCTGGTCAGACTACACACATAAAATGACAGACTAGAAGATACTCTGTACCATTAACAATCTTCTTTGTGTGTGTAGAGATGCATTAAAATCACAGTCAAACAACAATGAAAGGCAAATGGGTATAGACATACGACAGACCTGGCATAGAACTCATTACACACAGAAATGATAGACTATATGATACCTTATACTACTTAAAATGCTTCTGTATCTGCGTTAAGCTACTTTTAATTCATTGTTCAGCAGCAATACATGAAGCCTGAAGCAGAAAGCGTTCAAGAGAGATTGCATGCAAAGAATGATCAACTATAATATACCCTATAGCACATAAAAATTGTCAACATTTAAAACAGATTACACAAAGTTCCGGCCTCGTATATGTTTATTTTATATGTAGTACGATTAGCTCAGCAAATTCATGAATTATTCATAGCATTGAGTTGGTCGAAACCGATTTGTATTCATTAGTTATTTAGTTGCTAAGTCGATTCTTAGGGTATATAAGTAGTTGACAGCTTATATGCACTGCAGATGGAAGGCGGGCAGTGCTTAATAAGTATGTAGATAGTACATAGTTAACGTATAGCAGAGGTGTAAAATGAGCCAAGAGTAGCTGAGATATGGACAATGGTTTGTAGACATAGATTTCGAATGTATTTCATGCTAATGACCTAATCCGAATGAAAAGTGCGTCTAACCCTTGTGTGAAGGGTAATTGACAAGGAGATGCACGTCTACATTGAACATGTATGTATACATATGTAGGCACTGTTATGAACCGCAACACTGAGTGCTGACCAGTTTACCCAGGGCTAATCGTCCAAAGTAATTCCCCAACAAGAACTGCCACTCAACATGCATAATTTAGGTAACAAATGATAACTCGAAGAAATGTGAAGCCATGCATAAATTCGGCTGGCTCGCAAGTGCAGGTTGGAACTGCAACTGCAGTCGGCAGGCAGGTGAGTGGGCCAGGACTTGCGGCCTGACAGACGGCCAGACAATTGCAGACGAGCTTTTCCTTTTGATTTATGGCAGCAGAGTCAGAGTCGGAGTCAGAGGCAAACTCAAAGCAGGCGGCGGGCTGCTCATCAGCAGCTGCAGTCAGCTTTGGCTTTGCCTCATAATTTATTGACCAGCTGAAGGAGCCGAGAACCAACCACAATGCTCGCCCCGAGCAAAAGTCGTCTATCAAATTGTGCTGGAAGATTGTCAATGCCGCAGCAGCTGGCTCTCAGACAGTTTCTGTTGAAAATACCCGAACTACCCATTCGACCAAACTATTGCTTATGAAAAGTGTATCGCACATGGAGCTGGCTGATGGAGTGCGTGTCTATTCAATTCAATTTATTTCAGTGTTTGCATTGCCAAAGCATTGCTATCTTTTAATTAGAGCAAATAAAATGCAACGAGCGTGCTAATTAAATGCATTATTAATTTGCAATCAATTAAGCGAATTACGCACCAACGGGCATTCTAGATAGCATGTGTTGGTAATTGCATTTACATAACTGTGGCCCACGACTCCGACGATTGCAATGAGTTCCTCTAATTCGAATCGAGCTCACAACTGGCTGAGACAATTATAATTTATAATCAAATTATCATTCGCTGGGCTGGCTATCTACACATATAACTACTACTACATTATTTGCTATTTATTTCAATCACTTAACTTAATAGGAAGTATTCGCATTCAATAATGTAATCGATTTGCAGTTTCTATCAATCTGGCTCAAATACTTCCCATAGAAAGACCTGAATCAATCTGGCCTGCTTCTGTCTGTCTGTATATACTCATCAATTGCAAAAGCCAACTAGCATTACACTTTGTATTTTTAATATAATATAATTTAAATTTTAATATAATATCCAAGAATTTCAAATTAAAAAATATTTTTTATGATTCATGATTCATAATGGAACCCAATAAAAATAGCAAATCAGAGAATATTCGCTTTGTTAAAATGTTATATATATATATATATATTCATGATAGCTTGTTGGCAATGGGAGGCACAAGAACTGATGATAATGTGAATATGGATACACACTTCGCGGATGCCGTTGAATTCTTGTTTTTACAAGAAAGAGGGAATTTTGAGATTAAGTCGTGGAATTAAGCAGCTTAATGTTGAAGACAATTCAGTTTAAAAGAACATTCAAAGCGTGCAGTTCCGTTCTTTGTATTCGCAATGTATTTATTTCTAAAGATATTGCTTATTGCTTTAATATTCAAGGCAGGGGCTGATGGCGCGAATGCTGTAAGTGCCTCAGAGAAGAAGGTTGAAGAATGTGGATCGTATTGCTACAAAATAGTGAAACCCCTTTTGAACCACGCTGCCTCAGTTCGATCGAAAGAGGAACAATTCAGCGAACTTACAGCAAAGATCCAGAGCCTGGAAGCAACAATAAGATCTTTAGAGACTCAGCTTGAAACAACAAAATCAATTCAAGAGTTCAAAAACGAATTGTTGTCATCCAACCAGGATATAGTGGACAAGTTACATAATATAATTGCTACTAAAAATAGCAATGAAAATGCGTTGAACACAGAGATAAAGGAAAAAGATTCCGAAATAATTAAACTGAAACTTCAAGACTCTGCAAGCACAAACAAAATTAAAGAACTCACAGATAAAATATCTGAAATGGAAAGAGAAACCAAAGAAAGTTTACCCTCCAACTGCGTTGGTAAACATACAGCTATATACGAAATACAAGTTCCATGCTCAAAACCCTTTTCCGTGCCCTGTGACTCGACCCTGGTTGATTCCGGTTGGACAGTTATTCAGCGTCGTCAAAATGGCTCTGAGAACTTCAATCGCACAATGAGCGACTATAAATCGGGATTTGGCAGCCTCAACGGGGAGTTTTTCATTGGACTTGAGAAGCTTTATTTATTGACGAACTCTCAGAAACATGAGCTTTACATATATCTCAAGGATTTCGACAACAAGCATGCCTATGCCCGATACAGTCACTTTTTTATTGGCGGGGAGGAGGAACATTATAAACTCAAATCATTAGGAGACTTTTCTGGAAATGCAGGAGATTCAATGGCTTACCATCTCAATATGATGTTTTCAACCCCTGATAAAAAAAATGATGAAACACACAGTAGACATTGTGGAAAAGAATTTAATTCTGGTTGGTGGTTTGACACTTGCTATTATAGGTAATTAAACAATTTATAATTGATTGATATATTGATAGATTACTAAACCATTTAATACTTATTCGCAGTAATCTAAATGGAATATATAGAAAGGAGGGGGTTTTAAGTGAATCAGGAGTGGATTGGATTCACTGGAAAAGTAATTCACTTAAATTTGTTCAAATGATGATCAGACCAAAAGATTAAGAAATTAAATTTATATTTGAAAATTGTGAAATTGTTAAATTCAAAATAAAAGTGAAATCCATTTAATAAATTTTTAACAAGTGAAGGAAGGAAACCTATATACCCTAGGACAATGCGAGTTTGTCTATCCGAATAGACACAGGACATAATTTCAATTTAGTCGGGAAGAGGTTAAAGATTTTTGAAAAGGAGACGTGGCTAATTGAAAATGCCAAGCTTTGCAGATTGGCTCATAGAAAATACTATGTCTTAGCTTGTTTTCGATTCTATTCTCGCTGAAATGCTGTTAAATTTGGATGCGCTGCATCATACATATAAACATCCTTATATATTAGTTGTTATTTATGCAATAACTTTAGAGAATGATTGAAAAATAACGATGTGTTTTTGAAAATATGTACAGAGTATATCCAAGTCGAGCTTTAAAAAAACCCATAATCTTCTTAGTACGTTGTTTCTCATTCATATACCTCGTATTCCATACGGACTCGAGAAGTGGAGCCCTCAGTACTTACGCCTTGTACAGCAGCAGTGTCGGGAGTCGGGTAGGCTGGTAGTCGGGGCATGAGTTCAAGCATACATTTGCAGCGCTCTCAGGATGCTGATTTACTTGGTCATACTTTACATTTGATAAAAAATAAAAAAATAGAAACACTTCTCTAACAACAACGGCACTTCACTGATAGAGAGGACGGAATAGAATCCTAATCAAGAATATGCAACAAGAAACCCATTATACCCCACTTTCCGATTCTCAATGGGTTTAGGGTATACAAATTCCATGCCTAACAAAGCACTGAAATTTATCAACTGCTCATAGTTATATATATAATATATATCATTTTATCCAGAAACCATTGAAAATGGAAGTTCAGGGCATACTGGGTTTATGAAAATATATGTAACAGTCCGAAGACAACGTTAAATATATATATTCTTGATCAGGACAGCAGGCTGAGTACACATATCCATGTCACTACAGCTAGAGACTTGAAATTTGGAATATATCTCATTTACTGCGTAGGTCACTGTATAGCTTTTGAATTCTTCCTCAACCAAATTAACAAATAGAACTAGCATTGAAAGATGGAACGATGCAAAGATGGGTATATACCCATCGCTTCGCATGGCACAGGGTATCTCCTTGTCAAACCGTCTCGAGTAGAGCACTTGCTTATATGTATTTTAGCTATATATATTTATATATAGATATATTATATATACAGACTATATATGACTGATGTAATGTAATATCATTGCCATATGCAATAAATACTATATGTGCATCCGGGAATGAACTTAAGTGTTTTTTCAAACGGATTTCGATAAGAAACAAAACTCGCGACGCTTTAGCTTTCGAGGTTGCATGGGGCAACTGAAGCTTCAACGGGATTCAATTTAAAATTATTTTCAAAGAGTGTGGTCGCAAGTTACGCCTTTTATTTGAAATGTATATATTTCGCAAGCTTTTACTAATTGCATTGATATCCCTCCCAGGGCTCATAAGTGGCGTGGCAAAGAAAAGTGTAAGCATACCCTTTAAATGAGAACAACGATGTCTCTGTTATATACAATATGTTTCAGAATTACTCAATTTCGAATAAGTGTGACGGGCAATGTCAACGTTGCTGTTTCAATTTAGTAGAACCCCTTCTGCTACATGTTGCCTCGGTGCAATCAAAACAAAAGGAATTTGATGAACAAGCTGCAAGAATACAGCGCCTAGAAGCGACAATTATGAGTCTGAAAAGTCAACAGGCTCTTGTTGATAAAGTGCAAAATATAATAGAGACTAACATTGCCGAACTAAAGAACAAAGATTCAGATATTGAAAAAATCAAAATAAAATTATCAGAAATAGAAAGTGTAACCAAAGAAAGTTTACCCTCCAACTGCGTTGGTAAACTTACAGCTGTATACGAAATACAAGTTCCAGGCTCAAAACCCTTTTCCGTGTCCTGTGACTCGAGCCTGGCTGATTCCGGTTGGACAGTTATTCAGCGACGTCAAGATGGCTCTGAGAACTTCAATCGCACAATGAGCGACTACAAAACGGGATTCGGCAGACTCAACGGGGAGTTTTTCATTGGACTTGAGAAGCTTTATTTATTGACGAACTCCCAGAAACATGAGCTTTACATATATCTCAAGGATTTCGACAACAAGCATGCCTATGCCCGATACAGTCACTTTTTTATTGGCGGGGAGGAGGAACATTATAAACTCAAATCATTAGGAGACTTTTCTGGAAATGCAGGAGATTCAATGTCTGCCCATCTCAATATGATGTTTTCAACCCCTGATGAAGATAATGATAAAACAAACAGTAGACATTGTGGAAAAGAATTAAATTCTGGTTGGTGGTTTAACTCTTGCTATTATAGGTAACTAAACAATTTATAATTGATTGATATATTGATAGATTACTAAACCATTTAATACTTATTCGCAGTAATCTAAATGGAATATATAGAAAGGAGGGGTTTTTAATTGAAACAGGAGTGGATTGGAATCTCTGGCAACATGATTCACTTCAATTTGTTCAAATGATGATCAGACCAAAAGATTAAGAAATTAAATTTATATTTGAAAATTGTGAAATTGTTAAATTCAAAATAAAAGTGAAATCCATTTAATAAACTTTATAATCTCCATTTCTAACAGTTGAAGGAACGAAACCTATATACCCTTGTGTGATGTGAGTTCGTCTGTCTGACAAACAGACAAAAGACACAGGTGTTAATAGAGACATTCACCTTGAATAATGATGTCTTGTGGCTACTGGTCCGATTAAGTTTGCAGATATTTTGAATATGAGGCGTTTTCCCTTTATAATGTGCTATTCGTTATTTGCTTAAAGTATTTCTTGGAAGCGTGACTTAGAACTGGAAATACCAATTTTTAAGGTTATCCGCAGAAATTACTAAAGATTTGCTTGTAATTAGACCCCGAACATATTGAAAATGGGAATTCAGATTTAGCCGTCTACCGTTCGTAATTCAAGATCAAGTTTGTTTCAAATAATCGATAATTGCGTTATACTGTTATCGATTAAAAGCGTTAACGGAATTCAGTTATTAAATATTTCCCGGACATCCTTAGATCCAGAGTTGAAACACTTTACATATAATATTTTGTATTTTTGATTCTTGATAAATTATAATAGACACAAGCTATGGAATATATGCGCAGATCTGACGAGCTTCAGGGTACCTCCTAGACTAGAGCTGTGTTTCTTCTTTTCTTTATAAAATTAAACTTTTTAAATGCTTTCCGATTTTTCTGCCGAGACTTGTACTGGAGCATTAGATGATAACATGTGAATCTAGACTTGTTTATTCGTATAGTCGAGGCTTTTGTCCGAGGTGAGTGTTGATTTCAATATTAAAATGAAGTGAGTCTCTTGCAGTACAGTTCCCTGTGATATGTTGCCGATTGCTTTCTTACACTGTCTCCCATCAAGAGTCCTTGAGATGTTCTGCTAGCTCAGAGTTGCGTATGTTAAGGTGAAATTTTGATGCTATTTACTAGATTTGTAACTAGCAGTAATTATATGATTAGCTTTATTAATTCATATACAAATGCTGTTCCGAAGCTTTGTTAATTTGAATTCAAATACGTTTTTTGCTTATTGTCAACACGCAAGTCTATCAATTTCATCATCGAGGCAAACATTTTGGAGTTATATATATGCACTGATATGCCAGAGATGCCGGGTACATTACTCGCTCCCAAATACTCGACATCGTTTAACATGTTCCTGGAATTTAGTAGGTACCTTTTATGCCGGCGGTGGTCACTTCGACAGCGACAGAGGCAGCGTCTGGCTATGATTTTGTCTGCTTAGCTGCTTTTGGAGTGTTCTGCTTGATTTTAGTAGGCCAGGACCAGTCCTGGCTCTGACTCTGACTGTGGCTGTGGCTGCGGATCTGCCATTGGCACTTATATTGGCGACATTGTCATCGATATAAAACGCTCTTTGTTTGCCCACTGGTCAAGGCAGCGGCAGCGGCAATGGCATTGGCATTGGCATTGGCATTGCCAGCGGATCGGCATCGGCATCGGCATCCGTTGCGCATATTTCGCATACTCCAATGCCAGCTCCTCTCTCTTGCTGTAGTTGAGGGCTCTGGTGTCTGGCTTTAAGTTTTGTGAGTCTTGGGACTCGGCGACCACTATCAACTTGTGTGCATCAGTATGTGGTTTCGCGTGAAATTCACTCACGACTTGTAATTATTTAATTTTATTGTTTGTCCTACCCAAGACTTGCCGTTCAACAAGATTTCTATATCAGATCAGTAGAGGCATGGCCTTACACAGTTACACTGACTGCAGCTGGGCGTCATAATCTCTAAATGCTTGAGCCCCATTAGGCTTCGAAAGATAATAAACGAGTTGTCGCTGCAGTCGTTCCATCTACATCAAACGCCTATTCGGATGCACGTGAAACAAAATCTATCATACGCTGTGACGGCCCTTGAGTATGTTGCATAAATTATTCAAATGCGGCTGTGTTTTGCACAGATGGCACTCAAACCTGTCCACGAACCAAAACAAAACTCAATTGTCTGTCAGCATTTATAATTTGGATATGCATTCGATGGAGCTGCAAATGAATTTACGAACTTTTCAGAGTTCAGCAAATACCTGCACACTCTTCGCATATTTTAGCAATTCCATTTGAATTATTTACTGCTGAAAATTGTTGACCTGTGCGCAAAATGCTAAAATATTTAAAAACCTAACAAAAAATTCAAAATTCATTTGATTTTTTTTCCTACATTTTTATAAATTCATCAATTGCAAATTCATGAAATTTTCAAATATGTAAACAGAAATTTGTATAAACTCGTAGCAATGTGCATGGGAAAAAGATAACGTGCATATATATTGGATGCAAAACTTTTCTGCCTGTGACTCAATAAGAGCAATGGATAAAAAAAAGATAAACTAAAAACAGTTTAATATATCACGTTGTGTTTGGTATTATTTTGAAGCTACATCATGTCATACATCATTCATCATGCCATTGCCAACTCGGCCAAGATTAAGGCCTTATTTTAGATGTTTCTGTTTTATATACGACATGAGGCTCCATGAGGACTTGCTGACACAAGCTAAGGACTTGATATATAGATATAGATATAGAAATGCAAATTAAATTTCTAATTCAAAAATGTCAAAATTGATTACTTGTGTCACAAATACAAATCATAAAACATAACATTTCAACATTATTTATAATAATGCATACAATCAAAATTTCTTTGATCTGCGGCGACGTGTGGCCTTTTTTTGCGCTGCCTGTCAAAAGGGGGCAACAGAAATTTATGTGACACAAATATTTGGCCATCAAAACATCACTCAGAAAACGATTTGATTGTGTGTCGAAGAGAGATGGTAGATAGAGAGAGAACAAGAGAGACAGAGAGAGTGAGAGTGGAGGTTAAGACTCTTGATATGCCCAAATTTCACATTATGGTTGACTGAGAAATAATGAAAACAACATCTTCTCCAGACACTATGATATATATATATATATATATATATATATATACATATATATATATATAGATTTTAATTTTCAGTTGTTCTCAATATACACATTGACATATACATACATATTCATATCGTATCTATATAAATTCATAGCTGACAAATTGTTGGCACAGCTGTTTGTGTTTCATATAAGCAGCCGGATTTTAGTTAATGGCCCCCAACGGTTTCACTTAAGTTGTTTATGGCTTTTGTGTGTGGGAATTGAAATTCCAACCTGATCCCAACAACATGTACGCAAATATATATATATATATAAATATATATATTTATATATAGATATATATTTATATATACGTATCATTCACATAAATTATATATCTATATATTTCAAAATACTTTTTCGAAAACTAAACTTGATAGATTTATAAATTATCAACACGAACTTTTACTTTTAAGAGCTCATAAAATTATCGTAACTCAAACCATTTTATTTGAGATTAATAGCTTGTTTTAAGCAAACGCTTGCAATGAATTTGCGAATTGTAATTGGTAAAAGCGAAGCGAGTTTAGTTTTCGTTCAATGATAATAAAATATTGCTTTGAGTATTTCAAATCAGTTTCGACTTGACACGAACTCATATCTTAACAAAATAATGCCGCAATATTCATAAATCAAGAGCACTAAACACTTTGTGTTTCATCCACCAATAATCCGCAGCGCTCAAACTGACTGACTGCATTGAACAAGTTTTCCTCTCTTTGCCTATACCCAGCAAACCATGCAAAATGGCTAAATTGTTTTGGTGATAATTTATGTAACAGCTAGAAGTAGGCGGGGCGATAAGGTGAAAATGTACAGCCGATTCGATTCTAGCCATATCCTGCTTTCTAAGCATAATTAGAGACATGATATATTAAATATAAATTATTTATACATGATCTTTTTCGATATCTATTTACTTTTACTTATTATCAATCAAAACATGGAATTGTTAAGCTCGAAACACTAACTTAAGTGTGAAGGCTTCTGTGATGAATATTGTCCATATTAGATAACGTCTTAAATTACTTTTTAAATAAGATTTTACAAATGGAGAGGTCGGGGTATTTGCTGGTCGAACACTCCCGCTTCTACCATGATACTTGTCTTTTGTTGAGAATTAGAAATTCTAGTCGCTTAGCTCATAAATAAAGCACGCGGAACAGTTCATACTTAGCATTTATGTTTAAATTTAGGCTGAATGAAGTAATGTGTACGAAAACACATATTAGAAAAACAAATAAATAAGAATCTTAAGCTAAAGCCAAACGCCAACGTCGCGTCGTGCCTCATGCCATGGCTAAAAGAATTTTCAAATTAATTTTTATTAGCGCACGGCTAATACTGAAAAAGAGCCCCCACCCACAGAGGCCTCTCGGGCATGTCTTTACAGCAAGCATAAATCAAGTCAACAGTAAAAGTATATATATATATTTATATATATTTTTATAAGCATGTCGCGACATTTCTCAAGGAAAATAATGTAGTTGCTATTTACCCATTTCTCTCTAGTTCTGTTCGTGTGTCTTTCAATTTAATTTCTTAATCGAGCGTGAACATTTTAGTGGGTGCTGGGAAATGGAAAATGGTAAATGCAAAATGGAAAACGGAAAATGTGACCGATGAGGAATTTTGAAATTAACATTTTTCTTGATTGCTCAATGAGCACACAAATTGAGGTGTGGGCAGACAGCGATTCGAATGGGACGCCTTTTCAATGTGGGCATTAAGAATGCCAGCTAATGAGTGTGAATGAAAGACAACATCTGCTCGATAAAAATCGATATTCATCGGTACAACTAGTTCACGACTTGCGACATGTCTCGGACAACATCTTTATGAGTAAATTATCTTCGGTGAACTCTTTTCAACTTAAAGAAACTTATCGATATTTATTGTCCTAGCATCATAAGATAAAAAATTTGATATATAAGAAGTTGCATACGATGATTATTTGAGCGCGATAATTATAGAGCTGGCTGGTAGTAGTACTAATATAAAACAGAATGCTGGACAACTTGGGGACTTGATCATAGACAGAGATATTACAGTCTTCGATATCCGTCAAAGAGCTAAATTAAAAAATCGATTACTATCGATAAGATTGAATTGGAGTGAAACATCGATCAAGTAGAGCATAATTTCAATTCAATTCAATACAAATATAGCTTGCAAGTAAAGGAAGAGAATGATCCTGACTTGAAGACACGCTGTATAATTTGATGACTAAACTTTAAGCTTTAATGCATTTGCAATGCTGTTCTGGTGACAAATTTGAATTCCTTTGATAGAGCTAAGTCCAATTCTAGATTAATGAGTTACATCAGTCGTTCAGTCGTACAATTATAGCTTATGATATACTTATCATATCCACATTTGTATTTGTTTTATAATTGGAATACGCAGCAGCAATAATTTATAAAATACAAATTGTATATTTAATAATTGTGACACAATTTTTATTTGTTTCGAGACAATAACAATACGATTCTTTTCTGTTTGCTCTTTATTGGCATAACAAATACGTAGGTTATGTTAATATATTAATGCACACATATTCCACTTAGTTCTAAATTACGTCAGATTGCGGCATAGAGGCTTGCTTTAAAGCCATAAATTATAGTCAACAAGTTTGAATTATGATTGCCTGCTAAAGCCAAAAGAATTACGGTTTCCAATTAAACACAATAATTTACACAAAGCATTCAGACGATGATTCATGTGCGCTTTAATGATTTTAACAAAAACCGGCTTTAGGCAAAATAATCAAAGAAAAACAATGAATATGCTACAAAAAACCATTAAAACTTTTATCACGGACAAAATAAACAAATTTTACTTTGAATACGGAAAAGCCAAGGAAAATGAATTTTGTTTGTAAATTCCAAGATTTGCTTACCGATATTTATCGATATTTGGCTTATATTTTAGAAGTGTATTCTTGATTTAGCACTGAGCGTACTTCTATTCCAATTTTTTTCAGCATACAAGGCTGGAACTTTGACTTTTGAGAGCAACAGGAGAGCTATAGAGTTCTGAAATGGTTAAAGCAAAATTGTGAATCTCTACAAAAACACCTACACCGTATGGGTGTAGGACTTAGGAACGCTCTGATGAATAGCGAGGAAGAGATGAGATTAAAGTCGTGTAATTGTTAAAGTTTAGTTCAAAAATGAAGTTCATTATGGATGAGTCTTTCAGTTGAAATCTGAATCTTGTAAATAAGACTCGTTCGAAAATGTTACCAAAGATGGGGAGCTAGCTTATCGGTCAGTACAAAACTGTAGATCAATGTTATGTCCCTTAAGTACCCAATATTTATGCAGGAGTCTAGTAGACTGTGCACTATCCCTTGATATTGTAGTAGACTTCAAACATGAGAAGAAAACACAAAAGACAAAGTTTGCCCCACGGCCCAATATTTTATTTATATTATATAGTTCACTTATATACATATAAATATTACTACAATTTTAATTGAATGAAATGTTGTTTAGCCCATATAAGTGAAAATTATTTGCATGCAAATTAATGATTTAATATTCCAATGCGCATTTTATTCACATTCACATTCACATTTATAAATATATGTCAAGCACATAAATCAGTTCGACAGCTCGTTCCTGGCGATTTGAAGACCTTAAAATACCCTAGAAAATATTTCACACATTTTTACTAATTATTTAGAACCAAATTAATTTGGTTTTTCTTTATATTTTATTTTATTATATTTTCCTTGTTATTCATTTACTGCAAACATGAAATTCTCTGGAAAAATATCATCGAATTTTCTCTCAATATTTGGAGTTCCGAAAAGAAATTTCAAATCTTTGTAGGGTATATAAATATTTCTAATTACATATTGCTATATATTTTGATACCAAGTTGCTAAGACAACGCTCGTCAATCAGCATGGCGCGCTCTGACTGGCTGTCAATGCGACGATTGATTGATTGATTGATTTATGGATGCCATTCAGCATTGATTTGTGTTTGAGCAAAACCAAATATGACTTTATGGCAATTCTGTAAAAGCTACCAAAATACAATTCAAAGAGAGAGGGAGAGAAAGCGCGCAAAAGAGAGGGAGAGAGAGATGTGACAAGTATTTGCATGGAACTTCCGCTTTGTCTGTTTCCGGAGCAACAAAACTGTTCTGAGTCTAAACATTTTGTGCATAGCATAATAAATAAGATCTGCCAATGCCTGTGCTCTCCATCACACAGAATAGTGAATACTCTGACTCAAATAACTTTAATCAGTTTATGGATTGCGCGCTTGATTGAAATGATGAATCCATAGTACAAACAGTAGAGCTAGAGAGATAAGGTTCCAAATACTTAACAAATAAAGAAGCTTTTCAGAAATGTATCAGAAGATATTAAAATGATAACCAAATTAATTTGAATTTGATGAGAAACTCTAATTATGAAAAGTAGATGAATTTTTATAACGCATTTTAAAATCATTTTCAACAATCATATTTACGAAACATATTTCGAAATTTTAAGCAACATTCTCGAGGTTAAAGCAGTTTATTATTATGTAAAATACAATATATATTTGTACTATATATGTATATATGATTATATATATAATATAATATATGATTACATATCATTCTCAATATCTATTTATATTACATCATGATAAGCTTCGACTATTATTTTAATATTAAATAAGTTAATTCGATCGCTTCTCATTTGGTTGAATGGAAATCAATTGTTAAATCTATGCTCAGTCGCCTCATCCACCCTAGCACTCTCTTACTGCAGCGCTCTCTACTTTTGTGTCACTCTCTTCATAATTCTATATTTCTCCTTTCGGTCACTTCGGCGTTCCCTCTGACTATCTTCGCTCTCATTCTCTGGCTCTAATTTTATATCTCTCTTCTTTAAATCTTTCTCTTTTTCGTTCTATCTGTGTCTCACTCTATCTATCTCCCTCTCTCTACATCCCAATCTCTGTCTCCCATGTCGCTATTTCTTCAATTATCTTTCACTATATCTTTCTCTCTCTCTTTCCATGTCTTTACCACTTTCTCTCTCTTCTACTTTTTCAGAGAGCAATGTAGAAAGAAATTGCTTCTCTTTCTTTCCCTCAATCTCTCTCTCTCTCTCTCTCGCTCTCTGTCTATCTAACTCTCTCTCTCTCTACCCCTCTCTCTATCTATTTCGTATTCTCTCCCTCTCCCTCTCGCTCTCTCTTCGACACGTTTATAAGTAGATTCATATGCAAGTCAATGTATGCCTGTTTTGCAAGTGTATTAATATTATTTATGACAAAACATGGAATATGATATTCAGCTTTGGCTTTTGGCCTGGCACTTAATCATAATCAACTGTCGCGTAACTGGAAGTTAGCAGACCGGGGCATAGAGCCTCACCTATTCAGAGCCATACTAGCTACCCAACTTGGCTCCACAAGCCTCTGTTGACTGCTATTTCCATTGAACAGCGACTGGGGCTGGGGCTGGGGCTGGGGCTGGGGCTCCCATAAGCCCGGAGAGCGTGCCCAAAAAAATAAAAAAAAAAAAAAAACAAAATTTGTTTGAGAAATAAACTGTGTGCATAAATCAAAAATGTTGACGCTATGATTACGATACACTTCGAGCCTCTTTTGCGGACCGAGGCAGCGGCAAGTCGTGTTTGGAGGTGTTGCGGCTCTGACAGTTATTCTATAAATTATGACAACTGACAGCTACATTTATAAGCCGCAACTCTTGCATTGGCACCGAATTAACTTTACATAAATAAATTGTTAACACGCAACAGCAGAAACAACAACAGCAACAGCCACAACAAGCGAGAGCCCACGCTAATTAATTTGACCGCATTTAAAATGATGTAAGGCAATTAACCAAAATATGATGATAAAACAAATATCATTTTCAGTATGCCATCAGCAAACTATAAAATAAATTAAAAGTCTGCAATATTTATGACACCAAATTGGCCATCCCTGTAATCATTCAAGTGGAAAATATTGTCCATTAAATTAAACTAGAACGTCTATCTAACCAATGGACAATCTACTCATTAGGAAAATTAACTTCTTCAAATTGAAGTTTTCCTGAACTGCCTTGGGGGTAATGCGAATGCAAATACAGTTATCTTCAAGCTCGAATCATAGTTCTATTAGCTTGAAGATAATGCTGAGTTCTATAAAGGCTCTTTCCAGTTGAACAGTTTTCCAGTTTTACTAATGAGTCCAATTCAATACCAAAGAGCCGTAGCTAAATCTGAACCACTCCTTAAAGTTCTCCTTCTTTACTATAAAAATTTTTGTATTAAATTTATTAAAACGAAAGTTGAAGTTCGAATCGTATACCTAATCAGCGCGAATCTCGTTAGGCTCTTTAAATTCTTTAAAAATCTATTCCTTAAATATTTAAAAATATTAAAAATATTTTAAAAAAAAACTCTTACACAGGATCTCATTTAATTGAAAGCATTTCACTTTCGTAGTATTCAAAGTTAATATAAATCTACTTCAAGAAGAAAATTTAAAGGCCGCAGAAAAATAACCCGACAGAGTTAAACGAATTCGATTTTTGTAGATTTGACTTTAATGGAAAAATATCAAATGTTTTTAAGGATAGGGTTCTTAAGGTAGAGGATCTCACATGTCAAATTGGGGGCGTAGATCTATCGTCTATATCTCTTAGATCTAAAGCTGTCAACACCAAATTTCAAGATTCTAGCACCATAACTTTTAGCTTTTCTGATGTACCAGAAATAGTAGTTCCCGATTTGCCACATCCCAAATTTCAAGTCACAGACATTCACTTCGTAAATGAGTATCAACATGCTCGGATCCTAGGCATGATTACTACAAAAACTTCAAACAATTAGCCTTAAAGTAGGACAAGTGCATGAAAATAGATGAACGAACATATGCATATGGGTTCTTCAAAGTTAAAGAAAATACTCTTTGAATAATTTAAACGAACGGCATAATCCACAAATTACCTTAATATTTAAAACAAAAATTAATAAACATTAAAAAAAACTCGTTCTACGACCAATCGTTAGTTCTTATAAAAACAATAGACATGGATTTTTATGTTTTCATATATATATATATATATATATATATATATATATATATATATATATATATATATATATATATATACATATATATATATATATATATATATATACATATATAGGTTTATATCAGGTCTTCGTCACCTGAGTGCAAATTCCTCGTGACCAAAATATAATTAAAATCGCTTTGGTCTGTGTGTGAAACACATTAAAGAGATGCAAATCTGTATTTAGGAATGCCATTAAGGCTTAAAGAGCTGAAGTCTGGAATAAATACTCGTTTATACTCAAATCAAATAAAAAGCTCTAGTTTACTTTCAAAATATTCTCTTGAAGCTTTGTGACAGAAATTTTCTAATTTATTTTTCTTCTTTTTATCGCGAATTATTCTTTTACTTTTTAAATATAACTGAATAGAAATATTCATTCACTTATTGATAAAGCAGTTTCGATTTGTGTAATGTGAAATTTTAAATATAAGCTCCTTTGTATGCAAGTCTAATAAAGTGTAAAATCTTTTTAGTGGGCGCGTCAGATCGTGAATTACTATAAAGATCCTTTTCTGAGGTGTTATTGCAGTTGAAGACTCAAAGCAATTGTAAGCTCATTAGGCTAGTAGCAAAACGAAATCAATTGAATCTTCTTTAGCTTTACAGTTGCGCCCCAAACCAAATTTGAGTTTAATGTTAGTTTCCAATTGTTTCCAAAATATTGAGTTTATCACTAAATTGTGTTGTCCAATGTTTAGTGCTCAGTCGCACAACTATTTTTAGGAACAAAGCTCTAGGTCATTTGGTCCACCCATTGAAGTATATGCGAAATGAGAAAATATAAATTTTATAACAAATGTAACTGTTCTTGGACCTCCTTTTGAATCGTTCTTGATTCTTGGTAAACGGAGTTCAGAGCTAGATATGCTGAAAAACTGGAGAAAATTTTAAAAGTATTTACAACGAATACCTGCATAATTAGCTCAAGATTTCTATATACTTTGTGCGCAGGGCAAAATGAAACACTTCAAATGACATAGAAGATAGATGAGAGCCCATTAACAGCATTTAAATCAATTTAAATGACGTTTGGGTTTTGTAGAATTTTGATTTGTTCGCTTTGAAAACTCGTGTTAGAAGCCGTCATAAAAGTCATTGTGAAAGCTTCCTTATTAATTTTTATTGTGCAATACAAATCAGAGTCATTGTCATATCATTCCGTGAATACAAAGCAACAGAATGTATTCAATTACAAAAGGCAACAAAGCCCAATGGCTCTCGCATTGAACTAAATGCGATCAAGTCACAGACACGACAAAGAACTCAAGACCACAATAAGCTTTGAGTTTATAAAATATGAAATCTTTTGTTTGCTGCCGGCTCTACAGTATTCGTGAGTTGTGCCACTAATTTACAATTCGCAATCAATTAACATAAATTTTAAAGCATCTGCGATATTTTAGCTAAACTCAAATGACTCTTGACAGTTGGATCATGGATGTTAGTTTGAATACCAAAAAATACAACGAGCGAGCATGTCATAAGCTATTGTCTTTCCACATTTATCTTTTCGTATGCCCTGCACCCACTAACAAGCTGAGAAGGCTGGGTATATTGTTGTGGGCTTCTGGAATGTAACAGATCACATAAAGTGTTGAGGAAGCATAACTACGATTAGATTTGATTAACATCGATTAGTATCAATTAATATATTTTATGATCATGTCATAGTAGCTTAAAAGCATAGAGTATAGTTAATTATAGTTTCTCTGAATCATAATAACTGAACAATCATTTGACTTAAAAGTCAGAATATATATCGATAAATATCGAGTTTAAGCTAAAACTCATAAACATGACTTACAGATTGTAATTGTATGTATAAAATATCGATATCAAATGTATATAATATCGATAAATATCGATTTGAATGTCAAACTCATTAAGTAAAAGTAACATGCTATAAGATATATAAACACATAAAGTTAAAATTGATATTTGACTTATAGTATATTTAGTGCGTACTGGTTAGGGTAGCTTTGAGTCGTGTTCTTGCCACTTAGCCATATAGAAGTATTATAAGTTATTCAGAATGTCTCATATGAACACATTTCAATTTGTCCAAAAACTTAAGACAGAAAATGCCGCTTCTTATAAATAAATTTCCATTTCAATTCGAATTCCTTGAAATTCAAAAACTAAAAAGATATGAACGCATTATAGAAATTGCGCATAAAAATATTTTAAGAAATTTTACGATTTTCGCAAAATTTGTTGACATTAAATATTCTGTTTATTTAATATTTAAATATATATTCGAATGACAAACATATCAATAAACAAGCTGAAACGAACATTTATTTTATTTTCGCTCAAGCGTCGAAATTTTAATACTCTGTCATAAAATAAATTATAAATGTTTTCGCTGATCTACAAATACTATTCCTAGTTATTTATTATAATACGTTTTTGGGGTTTCTTTGATATATTTATTATGAGAGCAAATGCCATCAATTTAGACTGTTTTAGTAGCTTTTTTGTGGGTTTTCAATAGTTTTCCCTTTTGAATACCCAAAATAATATACATTTTATAAATTGTTTGTTAAATTGTTTTTAATCAATATCAATATAGAAAATTCATAAAAAAAATTTTTTAATTTTAAATATACAGTTTTAATAGTGATTTATTTTCTTATAATATATATTAAATATGAATTTCAAAATATTTTATATTACTCTAACTGAAATAAAGGAAAGCATTTTCAGTTATAACTAATGTAATTTAAATAAAAAATAGATAAAAAGAAAGAGAGAGAAATAGAAAGTCTCTAAAAATTAGATATTAAAAGGACAAATAATACTAAGAGCTAAATATATTTTTGTACTCTTACTTTATCGATAAGCTGCAGCCGAAACCAAATCCGACCTTAGAAACGAATCTTAAGTCAAGAAATAATTTCAATCTTATGTCTAAGTTATGAACTACGCATAATATATATTTTGAATATAATTTAAAAGTTATAAACTGGGCTATAGTAATTCACCAGCCGAGTACCTGTCATGGTCTATCTGAGTATTTGGCATTTTGAATTAAAAAGCTGCAAAGAAAACAATATTTTGTTGAGTTCCCACAAAGTAGATGATATAATATAGTATTAGTATGGCATAGACTCTAATAGGCATCAATTTTTGAGATGTTTATTAATGATATTTGAATACGTATTCAGCGCCCACTTTACATTTAGTGCGAATACATTAGCTGACAAGCCGCAGCGATGCTTGGGGCTTTTTTTAGCTAATCATTAAAGCACAATATTTTAAGAGCGTCATAAAATTTTATAACAAACTTCATTAGTGGCGCCCCTGATACACACACACACACACACACACACACTAACGCACACATTTGTATATATTTACTTATACTGTTTTCGTTTAGGCGATAACAGATCTCGCACTATAAAACAAAATATATGCATATACACAGATATGTATGTGTATATAGTATATGTTTTAAGACGAGGTGTCTCTGTGGCAGTCAAATATTTAGTCATCATCGGCACACCTTTGTTTCATGCAATCATGAGATCAGATTTCTGAATAAGCGGCGCAAATGTGAGAAGTGAACTGAATTGAGAGCTACAGCAAGAGCTGGACGCTATGTAGCGCTTATCTCTTATTATTTATTAATCCGCAAGATCACAAACAAGCACTCAAAATCCTGGTCTATTAAGTCTTTATCTAAAGACACCCATGCAATGAATCGCATTTTAAACGAATGTCGTTGATTTGATTTGCAAATTGCGAATAGCCTAATGGACGCCAAGCCCGACCACCGGACCCCAGCCGCCCAGTCTCGGGGGCCTTGAGCCACAGACAGCCGCAACATGGTCCGTTTGGTCAATTTGGACCACTATCTATACCGAATGTCTTTGACCAATCGACAGTTGAACAACCAGATGACAAGTGCCCCGGCAAACGACATCGTTACCATAGTAACAAAGTGCTCTCTTCTCTCCTCTGACGATGTCCACTTCCATGTACATGTCCATGTCCGTGGCTGTTATTAACATTTTCAAATGCCACGAGGGGCAAAAGTCTGATGGACATTGATGCCAAGCCGAACTCTGCATAGCTAATTGGGCCTTGTAAAGCAAATCAACTATTAATTGAGTCCACCTTTTCGGGCAATGGGATAGACTGCATTTCTATACTCTCACATGACGCTGTCCTAACCTCCTCTCATCGAGTGTGTTACCTACTAGAGACTATAGAGTAATATGAGTACTTACTGAATGAATAGTAATGCTCTTTTGTTAAGAATATTATAATATTCTAATTTATTTTGTAACATATTGAGAACAGAGTATATAATGACAGTTAACAACTTAATTATTGTTGTTATATACTATATATTTATACACTTTAGATTTTCATTAAAGTTAGTTAATTTTATTCAAATGATTCGAAAATTAATTTATAGTTTGAAAGTTAAGCAACAACTTAATTAGTTCTTAAAATAGTTATAATTCTTATATAAAATATAATAATATAATATATCTTTAAAAAGTCATAAAATTGTTAAGCATAAAATTAATCAAGTTCTAGGTTCAAAAATATAAAAATTGTGATAAGAAATCAAAGTTAAATCGATAAAAATCGGTAGCAATTGGTCAAATATCGAAGAAATTGTTTATAAATGTGGATATCTTAGAATTATTATTATGGATTATCTTAGAAACATATCAATCAGTGCAGTTAAACCTTTTAGCCACATTTGCTTTATTAAGTTATTCAAAATTCATATCCAATAATTTTCTATATATATACACACAAATACATATGTATATAGAATCCGATTCCATTTATATGTCTCCATGGAGCACTGCGTGACTTGCGATTCGTGGCTATCTTTGCCGTCGACATCTAAACCCGCTACGTGTTGATATTGTCTATGAGAGCTGCTGACTATTTGAAGCTAAGCAGCCGTTGGGGCAGATGTGAAGCTGGGCTCCACAGCTGCAACATTTTGAGCGTCTGCCATTCATTTGCCGTGCCTCAGCCACAATTTGTGGCATAGGGTTCGCTTCAAATGCGATACGTGAGCCGTCATCAACGTGGGCAGCGTGTGGTGCCCCTCTTTGTGGGGCTCCCTCTGCTAGCTGTCATCTGTATAAGTGTATGTGTGTGTGTGTTGGCTCATATTGTAGGTTTGTAACGTTTTTATGATGCCTGGCGGCATGTTAAAATTGAAAAACGCATTTGCGTGATAAATTGCAATATTTAACACACACGCCGCCGCACACACACACAAACACACACAGACACGCACAAGCGCACACGCACACAGACATGAGCACATGGCAGCTGTAGCATGTGGTGTCCAGTTGTAATTGCAACAACTGCTCGGACTCTGAGCTCGAGTCGTACTATCCAACTGGCTCCGGCATCGGGGCATGAGTTATGGCACCCGTCAACTCTGCAGCGCTGTTGAATGTGGCGAAATACGAGCGTATAATGCAAACGCCATTGCACACACACTCACACACACACTCACACACAGTTGCAAGAAAGCAGTTAACATGTTTCTCCTTCAGCTTTTTTCTTGTTGCAAGCCAACGCGACGCCGCCTGACGATATGAGTTACATGCCGTGCTTAATGGCATAATTTAAAGCTGCAAATTTTGTCATAAATTTTAAAATTGATTACCACAACGGCAGCAGGCAGGGGCATGTTGTTGCTGCTGTTGTTGTTGTTGTTGTTTTTGCTCGTTAGTCGAACATTGCATGCCGCCTGATGGCTACATTGGCAGCGGTGTTAAATTGTGTTACCTCTGCGAGTGCTGGCCAAGTGTGTGTGTGTGTGTGTAGCAGTATACCTGTGTTGGCCATAAAAATTACACACTTTGCCTTTTGTTTTAGCCATTTTTCTTGCTGCTAATGATTTTGATAAGCCTGCGCTAAGAGAAAACTTTCAAATGGACCTGTCAAACACATCAATTATAAGCCACAAACTAATAACATTTTGACTGCAGATCGTAATGAGCTCATACTAAAGTCTATAATGAAATTTAGGCCTAGTTGACAAATCAAAATACATATTTAAGCATTCTCTAGACTTCATTTGAATAAATTCTAAGACGTGCTCTTATTAGATGTGCATAGATTTCGAGGATGCTTGAAATGCCTAAATTGTGCCTTTCGAAAAAAATTTGAAATTAAAAAAATTGTTTAGTTTTTTAAATTGATATTTTTACTTTATACTTCCTTACATCATTTAATGTTACCAAAAACTTATTAAAACTGTGCTTCACATTTTGCAACTTATTAACATATATATTCTTTAGCGATATCAAGCAGTTATACACATAACTCTTATTCTATAGACTATAATATAAAAACATTATCACAGATTTATATGACTACACCTAATGCTACTCATACATCAAATAGTTGCTATTGATTCCCATTCCCATTAAGTAAATATCTTCCTAGTCAGGATTTATAGCCGAGTCAGAACTCTTCTCCCATAACACTGCGCAAATTTGGTTTAAATAAATTACTCATATTAATTTATCTCATATATCTCATACCTCTCAAAAAATTAGATAAACTATTTTAACTAAGTTCTATGCTAGCATCCCATAACTTGATTGTACAGCTAACTGATAACTCATATATGTATAGATTGGAACTAAGTTGTTCAGTTATAAAAGCCGAATTTAAATTCATTTTTTTTTTATATATAAACTCTTCCTTGTATCTAAATACGAGGTTTCTGACTAAGTATAGTAAAATTGCACTGCTTAACAAAAATGCAACGGAATTTGAACTACAATCCAAGAGCGAAGAGAAAGAAGGTACACTTTACACTCCAGTGACGACGGTTGTTTCTTTGTATAATTGACAATGAAATATTTATCGGTTGCAAAACTAATTGTTGGTTTATGGTTGATGTTTATGCTGAATCATTAAAATCTTTTATCATTCTGGGCATTCTGTTTAACTGGCAGATGCGCCAACCAGACCGGGCTATATAATTACTGGCCATATCGGGAGTGATGAGCAGAAGCCGACAAAGCATGCGAGATGGTGTGACTGGGTTTGCTCAAGAGCTGCCAATTATGGACAAGTTGCTATGCCCGTCTGATTATAGACTTTAGGTGTAACCACAGAGAACGAGTCGGCGAGAGAGAGAGAGCGAGATAGACAGAGACATAGGGAGACAGGGAGAGGGCACGACATTATACTAATTTAATTTTAAACGAACACAAATGCCGTACATATAATTTAAATAATTGCATAGAGCCCCGGGGCCAAGACTATTGATGATGTTATCATGCGACTCTTATCAACAATTTCCGCTGGCAGCTGCATTCCGCTCGGAACTGGAGCCGGGCCCAGAGTCCACTCCCTGCCATAGCCTTGTTCAGTTAATTATTATGTATCGCTTAATGGCCACACTTTGTGCCTACAGAAACATTTCCTTTCTGCCTGCTTATTGGCCGTATGCATGTGGCTGGCGAGGCAAAGGGGAGGAGCAAATGAGCCAACAACAAGGCTCAGGCCAGAAACTATCGACTGATAAAACAATTTAGTCTCCTCATCTGTTTCGTGTGCTCAGCTAAATTATGGTTACAAAATTTTATGAAGCCATTTATTTCACTCACAGCTCGCACCACTCACACCACTTGCACCACTTGCACCACTTGCACATTATACTTAAACCGATCGCCTTTAATCAGTGGGCAGCGCCTCGCCCTGCACTTCTTTTCAATTTCGAGCAAACGGAGCACCTCGTAGATTATTCATAAGAAGAAAATTACAAAATTATACAAATTAGCTCCAGCTTTAAATGGAAGAAGTCACTTAAGCGACCAGCGCTTGCAGCCAAGGCTGTGGAGCGAACCAGTTCGCTTAAGGAACTGCAATTTATTTCATTGAACAAGTTGAACAGTCGATGAGAGTTGCTAATGGATGCAAAACTTGAGTATGGTTCATAAATGTTGCAGCCCTGGTCCATGAACTGAATCATTGCTGAATTGGCCTCATTGTCAATGGTTGGAACTAGTTCACGTATATAAAAAATGCAAAATGAAATAAAAGATGAACAAAGGCACTTAATTAGCTGTTGTTGCCGAACTAGTTCGCTAGTCAGAACCAGTTCATAATGTGAAATTTAGTACATGAACTAGTGATCTGAACAATGGAAATATAAAAGAAAATTAATAATATAGGAAGACATGCATTTGAGTTGCTGTTGATGTTGCACTAGTTCGCTAGTCGGAACTAGTTCAAAGTGTGCAATTAGTTCATGAACTAGTGATCTAAGGAAAAGACATATCATACAAAATTAACAATAAAAGAAAACATACACATGCGGAGCTATTGATGCGGAACTAGTTCGCTCGTCGGAACAAGTTCTAATTACTTCAAACTATACTTTGTTATATCATAAGCTATACCAATTGAATCAAATACAATGATTTAACTTGGCTCACAGCTTGGTTCACTTAGCGAACAAGTTCAGAGTATGAACCTTACTTAAAATATGACATTTTTGTAGACATCAGTCAATATCGATACAAATGATTGAATGAATTCATATCCTATAAAAATTTGCATTTCGGCTTTCCAATAGCATACAGCTGGACCTAACATGTGTATGATAAAGTCAGAGTTGTCTGTGGACTGCTGCCTAAGCACACAATTATGCATATAAACGTACCAGCCTACTCGTACGCTCCATCATTAAGTCTAACAGACAATTTGTCAAAAGGAAAACAAGAAAACTAACACGAAAATTTGCATAAAAAATAACAAACAACTAATATTAGACAACAACAACAGCAACAACAACAGCACAAACATAAAAATTTGCATGTCTGAACGACTAAGTTGGCCAACAGATAACACAACAACAACAACAGCAACAAGTTAGCTACCAATAACAATTTTCTATACAGGTAACACAGAAGCACAGGCCCAACTGCAATTACCAAAAGCCAGCCAAACGGAGGATCGTTCAGCCAGGGGACGGGGCAGGGGCATGGGGCAGCTGCCAACTGACAACAGCAAGCGGCAAATGCTGTTGCAAGCAACATGTGCGTTTGTGTCTGCAACGATTAAGTAAAAACAATTTACACGCCTGCCAACCCGAGCCACAGCCACAGCCACAGCCACTCACAGTGGCACAGTGGAGCCATTGGCCAGAAAACTTAACAAAAATCAAAATTTAAATCGAAGACTTTTGCTAAATTACATGCAAAATGTAAACATTTGTTATCAAATACTTTAAGAATTGTTTATAGAAACTTATCAAATGTGAAATCTAACAAAAATCGTTTTATAAAAAATTGTTCTTGGTGACCAAATAAGAAGAGAGAGTCGATCCCGCCACAGCATTCGAAAGGCATAACACAAGTCATTCAAGCTTAATATATTTTTCCAATAATAATAACATGGATGGAGCTTTAATATAAAACCAGAAACAATAAACAATTCCAAGCAGGTTGCGAGTACTATCAACAATTAAACATTGCTAAATCAAAGTTTGCGAGATTTCATATAAAATAAAACATTGAGAATATTTTGAAATATGTTTAGTTCCGCTTGTTTCCTGGCTGAGACAAATGTTTGATGGTTGTTAAATATTGTCCATTCTGGTGTCATTTTGTAGAGTATTAAAAACAGATATTTAATTATAAATACAATAATTGAAATTTTTATTTTTTAATTTTGTGCTTTGTCAGCATAAAATGTGAAATGTGCCCCACTGTGGGACGTGAATGTGAACGGAACGTGGGCAAGATCGAGTGTCCGTCCCAATGCCGGTCTTTGGCCAGAAAACGTGTGGCGTTAATATGCGTCGCTCTGGCTTAGCTCGTTCATGTTAGTGCTTCCTTTTGGCATCGCCAACATGTCAATTATATCGTATCAAATTAATAATTGAGCAAACAAAAAAAAAACTGAAAAGAAATATATATTTATACGTATACATCTATCTGTCTATCTGTGAACGTGGTTAATAAAACGTTGCACGTCTTCGGCCCATTTGCCAATGGAGTTGGCTTAAGGAGCTGCCAGTTGTTGGCACCAATTGTGGCAGACAACCATGAACTGGCATCCATATCGTTGCAAGTCTGCACTGTGTTACACTGCCGGAATACCTGGACTCTTTCAATTTAAGCTACGCGGGTTAAGTATTGTAGTCGTCTTAGGTTGGCAGCAGAGTCACCGACATCCATGTCGACTATTTGACCGATAAAATATTGAATATTGCGATATTTACAGTTAGTTTCTTTTCTAATTGCAATAATCGAGTGGAATGAAATTGCACAAGCTTCAGCTGCATCAAAAACATCGACAAGAATTGATCAAATAAAAGCCAAAGATCAAAGCAGGCGTTGAAAGTCATTCCAGAAAAAAAATATTTAAGCCAATTTAAAATGGAATTACTTTGAAGACGACATAATCGACATAGAGGAATATATAAATGTTCTATTTTATAACAGAATTCTTTCGAATGTATACACAACAACTTAGACCAGAGTGTCGTCTGAGGCATTTCCGAAAACAAAAACAAAAATTAAATATATATATCTATATATATAAATATATATAAATTAAGTATATATATATATATACTTTATACTTTATAGAGTGTGCCACGCCTCTTTCTGCTAGTTATACACATATGAAAAACAGAAAGTAACAGAAATCTAGTGGAGAGTGCCCGACTAGAACATACCCTGAACATAACTAAACTTTCGCTCATTGTCGCCTTATTAAGATTAACAAACATTGAAGATAAAACTATTATATCGTTCACTACTATTTCTTTGAAAAATATATTTCATTATCTTCTATTTTGATTAAATTACTTAAATGGAAGCAGGCTACTAATCAGTTATGATTTCAACAAATAACACAAAATAAAATAAATAAATAACATAAATTGAAATGTTTCATCTTTTTACAACACTTTCAATTGTGCGATGAGTAAAGGAACCCATCAGAAATCCGAGACAATCGGATTAAAGGCAACAAAAGTTATCAATTTTATTAGAAAACAATTATAAAATATATTTATAATATTCCCATTTCAATGGATGCGCTGTGTTGAAAGCGACAGCAATATATTAAACAATTCAATGATAACAGCGATGCCGTTGAACTTAAGGCAATTCTGAGATTAAGTCGTGGTATTAATCTACCTAATGTGCAACACAATTCAGTTTAAAAGAACATTTAAAGCGTGCAGTTTCGTTCTATATATTCGCAATGTATTTATTTCTAAAGATATTGCTTATTGCTTTAATATTCCAGGCACGGGCTATGGGCGAAAATACTGTAAGTTAACCTGCAGATTAAGTGCTCTGTGGGATCTATAATTGTGAGTATAATAAACTTATTTATTTAATTAGCACTGCAGTGCCCTAAGGAAGAAGGATGAAGAATGTGGATCGTATTGTTACACAATGGTAAAACCCCTACTGAACTACGCTGCCTTAGTTCGATCGAAAGAGGAACAATTCAGCGAACTTACAGCAAAGATCCAGAGCCTGGAATCAACAATAAAATCTTTAGAGACTCAGCTTGAAACAACAAAATCAATTCAAGAGTTCAAAAACGAATTGTTGTCATCCAACCAGGATATAGTGGACAAGTTACATAATATAATTGCTACTAAAAATAGCAATGAAAATGCGTTGAACACAGAGATAAAGGAAAAAGATTCCGAAATAATTAAACTGAAACTTCAAGACTCTGCAAGCACAAACAAAATTAAAGAACTCACAGATAAAATATCTGAAATGGAAAGAGAAACCAAAGAGAGTTTACCCTCCAACTGCGTTGGTAAACTTACAGCTATATACGAAATACAAGTTCCAGGCTCAAAACCCTTTTCCGTGCCCTGTGACTCGAGCCTGGCTGATTCCGGTTGGACAGTTATTCAGCGACGTCAAGATGGCTCTGAGAACTTCAATCGCACAATGAGCGACTATAGATCGGGATTCGGCAGACTCAACGGGGAGTTTTTCATTGGACTTGAGAAGCTTTATTTATTGACGAACTCTCAGAAACATGAGCTTTACATATATCTCAAGGATTTCGACAACAAGCATGTCTATGCCCGATACAGTCACTTCCTTATTGGCGGGGAGGAGGAACATTATAAACTCAAATCATTAGGAGCCTTTTCTGGAAATGCAGGAGATTCAATGGCTTTCCATCTCAATATGATGTTTTCAACCCCTGATGAAGATAATGATAAAACAAACAGTAGACATTGTGGAAAAGAATTTAATTCTGGTTGGTGGTTTGAGTCTTGCTATTATAGGTAACTAAACAATTTATAATTGATTGATATATTGATAGATTACTAAACCATTTAATACTTATTCGCAGTAATCTAAATGGAATATATAGAAATATGCGGGATTTAAGGGAAAAAGGAGTGGATTGGAATTTCTGGCAACATGATTCACTTCAATTTGTTCAAATGATGATCAGACCAAAAGATTAAGAAATTAAATTTATATTTGAAAATTGTGAAATTGTTAAATTCAAAATAAAAGTGAAATCCATTTAATAAACTTTATAATCTCCATTTCTAACAGTTGAAGGAACGAAACCTATATACCCTTGTGTGATGTGAGTTCGTCTGTCTGACAAACAGACACAAGACACAGGTGTTAATAGAGACATTCACCTTGAATAATGATGTCTTGTGGCTACTGGTCCGATTAAGTTTGCAGATCTTTTGAATATGAGGTGTGTCATGTCGGGAATTATTAAGGTGCTATTGACATGCTTGAAGTATGTAGATTGATTCACAGTTCATTCATTGTAAATTCATTCACAGTTGAGCATTTGCTCCATGGCCTCCTTGGTGTGGCATAGCATATCGTAGTTGGATATTATGTCATATAACATTAGTTGTTCCATTCCACGAAGATTTAATAACAGAATAACGTTCGAGAATGATTGGAGGACAACCAGATAAACTTATCAAATATAGGGTATCTCATAGTCCATATGTAGTATATTAAGTTGTTTATTCGAAATCAACGTCTGCAACAAAATCCTGCAAATTAATCAACATTTTTAGTGATTTTATTGAAATGTTCCAAGCCTGATGGCCAAACACAAAACTGGTTAAGATGTTTCAGAGATGTTGTTGTTGCGTTGGCGTCATTTGAGCCTGCGTGTGTGTGTTTTATTTGTGTTCAAGAGCCGAAACGGTAATTATCTTTTGACAGCACTTTGCTTGAATTTGGTATTGACATCCAGCTAAAGATCGAAGGCGATGACGATGTCGACATAAGCAACGCTTTAGCCAGGCCGACAACTGAGGCTAAAACGTGGCCGATTAAACTGACAGCCAGACAGATAGACAGACAAACAGCCAGCTAGTAAATTGCTATTCGGACGCACCCCGGACCGCGACTGCTGTCGCGTCACGAAACTGAGCTCCGTCCGATATTGCATACACAAACGTATATGAAGATTTCTTGTGACGGTCGTGTTACTTTATAGATCATCTGCTAGAAAGATATTTACAGCACCGATCCCATTGGAGAGTCAAACACATCCCAAGCCTCAATTCTCTAGCGACTCTAACACAATTCTCCAAAGACATTCTCTGAGGTCTCTAACTTAAGCGTCTTCCAAGCCCCAATATACTGATATAATCTCTTTCTTTAACGACTCGGAAGTAATCTTAAAGAAAAAACCATTATACACTGATTTACCATTTTCAATGGAATGAGGGTATAACCAGGTACAATCTTATCAAATATCATTCTGTGCATTCTGTACTTGACCTGTTTTTGTGATGGCAAACCATTTCAAAATATTATACGAACTGGAAATAGTTGTTGTACAGAAACTTAAGCTTGATGCAATGCTCATGTCTTAAGCTTCGTCGGGTCTACGAAACTACCAATTTCCTAAGACTCATATGCTTTTTTTAATACTTCTTGAGAGGCTTTCGCACATAATTAGTTAATATAAACAATAGCACATTTTGTTCAAACTTCAAGCTTAAATTTAGAATCTATTCAAATCGTGGTGAATTTCCAAAACAAAATATTTATATATATACAACGACAAACAACAAAAGAAAAAACCAGCTGACACTGAAACAATGAAAGTTCAAGATCAAACTATCGCCCATCTCTAACGCGCTCTGTTTACCATTCAGATAGTGCGCGCGTGTATGCGTGTGTCTGTGCCTGTGCATGTGTATGTGCGTGTGGGATGAGCTAGGAGAGAAAGATGAAAACGGCGCCAACGATAAGTGAAATTCATGCAAAGAGAGCGCGAAAATCGAAGACAAAACGCAAAGCCAAACAAACGCCGCCAATTGAGACCATCAAAAATAGAGCCGCATGCAAAATACCTAAGACAATTGTAAGCCGATTGTGGAAAGATCATCACAAAGAAATAACGATCGCGATCGGAATCGGGATTGGGATAGGGATTGGGATTGGGACTGGGTCTGTTGCTAAAAAACAAAAAATTAAGTAAAGGAAATAGTGAAGAAAAGCGCGCGAGAGAAACAGAGACAGATAACAAGAGAGCGAGAGAGAGAGAGAGAGGCATGGCGAGCAAGCGGCTTAGTCTGATGCTGGAGGAACAACTGCACTCCAATGATGTCGATGCTAATCTGGAACAACGCTCGGCCAAGCGACACAAGGCGAACAGCAGAATCAGCGACGAATCGCCATTGCAGCGCATGCTGCAGCGTCAAATCTCTAGCGGCAACTGCGCCGCTCACCTCTCGCCGATCACCGAGCTGGCGCACAATATGCGCGACACCCAGTTGGATGGTGGCGGCTGCGGGACGCCCAAGTCGAGCACGTTTCGCAGCTACAATAGCATATCGTCCAGTTACGACTCTAGCAACTCTCTGGACGATGAATATATGGCCATGTTTGAGCTGGAGGGATTGGAGCAGCTGCCACTGGACAAGCTGCCGGGTGATCTGGATGCGCTGATCAGCGGACAGCTTAAAAGCAACGAGAATCACGTCGCCTGCACGGAGCGCCATCGTGCCGTACGCCGTTGCCTCAGCATGACTGAGCAGCAACTGGAGGAGCAGCAGGAGCAGCAGCAGCAGCAGCAGCAGCAGGAGCAGGAACTGAAATCATCTCTGGCTATCACACCCGTTAAGCAAAGCACCGATAGCAAGCACGTGAGCATGCGCAAAGTTGTCTCCATGAACGATGCGGACATATTGAATGCCCTGGGCGATGAGCCAGAGCTGATCGGGGATCTGAGCAAGCCCTGTGCTCTGCCCGTGCTGTTGCACGGCGTGCGGCACCGAGATCTGAAGACCATCTCGTGCGAGACGCTGGCGCGTCTCATGCGCGGCGAATATGCCCAGCTGCTGAATCACTACCAAATCATCGACTGTCGCTATCCCTACGAATACGCTGGCGGTCATATACGTGGCGCACTCAACCTCTACACGCGCGCTCAAATCAAGGATGCGTTTCCCACGGGCGACCAGACCGCGGGTCAGCATCGCATTTATGTCTTCCACTGCGAGTTCTCCTCGGAGCGTGGCCCGAAGCTGTTGCGCTACTTGCGCAGCAACGATCGCAACGAGCACACGCACAACTATCCCTCGCTCGACTACCCGGAACTGTATCTGCTGCACAACGGCTACAAGGAGTTCTATGCCAGCTATACGGATCTCTGCGAGCCGTGCAACTATGTGCCCATGCTGGCGCCAGCTCACAATGAGGAGTATCGTCTGTTTCGTGCCAAGACCAAGTCGTGGCAGTGCGCCGATAGCGATGGCGGCGACAGTGGCATTGGCGGCACAGATGGCAACTCCTCGAGACGTGGACGCAGCCTGCACAAGTCACGATCCCGCCTGCTCTACGCCGAATGAGGATAAGGCCAGACTGTTATGTCAGAACTATAGGACCCCAAGATAGAGTAACTAGATAGTATAGATGTAAATAGGCGTAGAGCTTAACCAAAAGATGTAAACTGAAAGTTTCGTTCCATTGCAGTGTTTCCTGCATGAAGATGGTGCGCAGCGTTGCCAGACTGTTTCACAGAATGATAATCCCCCAAGACCTAGCTAGACAAGAAGTTCAACCCAAAGGACGCAAATTTGAAGTTTCGTTTAGTTGCGTTTTCCCAATGTTAAGTGGAATTTATGTAATTGTTTAACTTGATTTTACGCTTTACAGTTAGCAGTTAACAGTTAACGATTTACGGTTCTGGTTCATTGTTAACAGTTCTCAAATGTTATCCCCAAATGTCTTCTAGTCAGTGCAACAAAATTCATATTTTAAGCTATTTCGATATCCATCTTTATATGTGTTTTTTTTTCATTTCTTCCTTTTCCTTTGGCGTTTCATTTAGTTTAGTTTTTCAAATTTTCTTCATATTTAATTATATTGATATAATAAAATTATTCGAAGCAAACAGTTTCCAAAGCGGATACAAATCGCTTTTTAAGCTATATTTAGTGTAGTATATATGTATTATGCTATATATAGTGTGATGCTGGAAGTATTATCAATCTATGGAGATTCTCCGAACTTTGAACCACAAAATTTTAAATTTAGAAAATCGTTTGAAACTACAAATATTTTTAATGTGATCTGTAAAAATATAAATATATTTAACATGGATGAAACCTTATATATCCACAGAATGTTTTAATTTGAATCAAGCATTGTTAAGCCCGATCAAAATTGAGAAAAATAAATGTGATAAATATTGTAGACTTACATATGCTATAAGAAAGCCAACGTTAAGATAGCCCCCATAAAAAACCATGTTTGAAATATTAAAAAATATTTGCTTTGAACTTACACTTTGAAGATCATAGCGAAGATTTTATGGACTTTCCAATATATATGTTGTCTTTCAAAACTGTTCAAATTCCCCCATAAAAAACCATGTTTGAAATATTAAAAAATATTTGCTTTGAAATTACACTTTGAAGATCATAGCGAAGATTTTATGGACTTTCCAATATATATGTTGTCTTTTAAAACTGTTCAAATTCATGATTCTATAATAAAATAATAACAATATCTAGTTATAGATTTTATTATATATATTTTGTTATTATATTTTTTTTTAAATTGAAAATGTCGAGCTTTGGTCGATCGACTTTGGACTTTTTTTTTAAGAAAAGACCTAAAACTTAATTATTCATATATAATTTATATACCCATATATAAAATGGAAATAAAATCGTATATAAAATAGTACGAATTTGGGCTTTGGTAGAGCTACATAATTTGTGGCCAGCTATAGGAAGAAAGCTAAAGTGAGCAGAGAAAGAATTCATGTAGATTGCCTAACGTGAATATTCAGGGTATCTTCTAGTCTAGCACTCCCGACCTTAAGCTCCCATGACATATTGCTAAAAAAATTTCATTCAATTTTATTATTTATTTGTAATCAAATATTGAATACAGACAATATTTTGACTAAGCAACTACTCTAAGCTCAAATCTTAGCTGATCAGTGTTAGCAATAGATAACTATACATGGATTATAAATAGAAGTGAGTTTCCAATATATATATATATATATATATATATATATATGTATATATGGAAACTCACTTCTATTTATAATCCATGTATATATATATATGTTTATATGTATGTTTGTATGTACATAAGGAGGCAAACACTTTGAAATTTCACAATACTTTCGCTTGCCACGCCTTTTACTGCTGCTGCTGGTGCTGCTGCAGATGCCTCTGCAGAGAGATAATAAAAATGAAATATTGCTCGAGTGTGTTCGGTGCAACAGCTTCAGTTCGGCTTCGCTCCTCATCGTTTCCAACTTGGCTCCTATGTGCTGCCACTGCCATTGCCATTGCCATGAAAATCCGATAGCAGACATATTTTATGTTGGCTAACTGACAAAAGAAAAATAAAACTGCAAAAAAAATTACATTTTATTTATTGCCAACAGCGGAATATTACGAATATTACACAAGAGACCGCAACGGGCGCCAACTTTCACCCACCAGCCAGGAGAGAAAGAAACGCATACGCATATATCTTTATACAGGATAAATCAGTTGGACGACAACAAGCTGCATACATGACAATTAATTATTCTTCACCTGTTGTAAAAGGCAGCAAATAACTGAGCTACTTTATCATACCCTTACTTCTCTGTGTGTATGTGTGTGAAGCGCAATTAGTACTCAAGTTGAGTACATTGTGCATGTTAGAGCGAGATGACACAATCCAAATACAGTGAGGTGAATATAGCAAACCCACCATGGCCTGCGTGTGAGAACTCGCGCTCTCTACAATTCCTCTTCCTCTTCGTCTTTTGTTCGATCAATTAAAATGTAGCAAAATAAATTGATTTGCTATATATAAAATTGGGCTTTAATATCGTTTAGACTTCAATTTTCAAAAAGATTATTGCCTTTATTATTAAACTTTAACAATTTGTACAATTTACGAAAAGATTTTTTTTTTATGTTGTAAAATAATATCTAAAATAAGTTAATAATCAAATAAAAAAGCTGCACAATATTCGAGTAGTGCTTCAGGCCTTAAGGTGAATTGAAGGGAGCCTTGAAGCCGGCCTTGTTGTAGAACTCCGATGGAACTGCATCGTCTGCATCAAAGAAATCGGAATCCCTCGAACAGCATGGACCCAACTCCAGCTTAACAATCGTGTCGCCCCAGAAGGTGAGCATCTGTCGTTGCAGCAGTTCATCACGCAGCTTGACAATCCACTCGTTGTACTCCCAGGGGCCATAAAAACCAGCATCGCTCTTGTATTCCTGCAACAGCTCGGCGGCCTTTTCGAACTCCAACGACGTAGGTGTGCCTTCGAACAGCAACTGCCAGATTGCCGTGCGAGCCGCCTGTCCAATCTTCTCGACATTTTTCCTGTGTATCTCGTCAGGCACAATGACGGTGGTTAGCACGAAGCGTTTCATCAAGTCACGATAGTCGCTCAACGGCTCCTCGGCACTGATTCGCGCCTCAAAGTCGCCAGTTAAGGCTGCCGCATTATTCGAATCCCGCTCGGCCACATTGCCAGCATCCTCGTCGCCGCTGGCCGCCTTTTCAGCGGCACGCACCTTCAAACTGGCCGCAAAGGGCGCCACACAGCCGGCATGGGCATAGAACTCCAACGGCGGCTCGTCGTCGCAGTCAAACAGATCCGAGTCGCGAGACCAGCATGGACCTAATTGCTTGGCGACAATTGTGTCCCGCCAAAAGTCGACGAGCTGTCGCTTCAACAGCTCATCGCGCACCTTAACTATCCACTCGTTGTATGGCCAAGGTGCATAGAAGCTTGCGTCACTTTTGTGCTCTTCGAGCAGTTCGCTCGCTTTTCTCTGTGACTCAGCATCGCCGCATTCGTCGCTGAATAGTAGCTTCCAAATAATTTCACGGGCTGAACTTGCGATTCTTTTAAAGTTCTCTTTCGTTACCTCATCGTCGACTATCTGATCGACCGTTACACGCGTCTCGATGAGTTTAATGTAGTCCTTAAGTGGCTCTGCTGTGCCAATAACGAAAAGGCTGCTTGCCTGAGTGGAACATTCTTTTACAATCTAATTTTTCGCAGTGAATCTGTTCGACTTACCTCCTGCTCGTTAGCTGTGGCATTTGTTTTTGCTGCTGTGGATGCCATTTCGTTCTCTGGCTGTGAACCGTCAGCTTTACGTTTTGACATTCCTGTTGAATGTTGTCACTTTTCCTGTCAGTTCAATTAAGCTTGTTTCTAATTTCACACTTATTCGCAACAATCGATAAGTCGCTAAAAATGTATTAAAAAAGCCGAAACGTTACTCCTCAATTTCATTGAAATGCTCCACAGTTACCAGAATTCAGTACTTTTAGTATTGTCTCTGTTAAATTTGTGGTATTTTAATAGTACACACTCGCGGTCACACTAATTGATTTTAACAAAAAATATTCGTGCTTAAGGGTTTTACGCTTGTGCCCAATTCTTAAACAACTAATTTGAATTACAATTAGTTGCGTAACGATTATATTGAGAGCATACATAGAGCTGCAAATAATTGTGGGTGCATTTAAAGCTACTTCAACTGTTGTTCTACGGCTGTGTATCGTCTGTTCCCCTTTCACACTTGGTGAAAAAGTTTGAGGTTACAATATTTGACCACGGCAGCAAGCCAAACGACGTGTTAATGCCTCCTGCAAGCAATAAATTGCCTCTTCAAATAAATATAAAACATTTCTAATAAGAGTGTAGTAGACAACTACGCCTGCAGCAAAACAAAAATCCAAAAATCAATTGCATTTGTGTCTGCGTTTGCGTGTGAGTGTGTGAGTGCTAGTGCAAGTGTGTGCGTGAAATTCAATTTCTCGTACTCGAAAGACAACGAAAAAGTCTCAAAGTTATACTCAAATGTGTATGGCAATTGTGGTAAGTGCATAAATAGACGTTTAATAATAGCAAATAGAACAAAGTTAATGTATTTTGGCCGGAAAAAACCATAGCATATGCAGACACTCCATGTAAATGTGTGCGTACATATATTTATTTGTGTGGGAGTGTGACCAAAGTCAATAATTAAATTAAGAGGGCTCCTTTTCTTGCGATTGCTCTTTTGAATTTGCTGCACTTTATCTTAAAGTAAACGCTTCCCTGGGCGTGACATTTTATGATTACTGCACTGTGATCGAACTATCATCCTGGCGCCTTTCGATTGTCCACGTACTGTAATCCTTTTTGTGTGGCGTATAGTCACGCCATGGCTGCTAAGAGGAGAGAAGTTTTCAAAGTTCATGCAAATTCTAGACGCTAAGTAATCCAAATTAAAAAAGGATAGCAGGCTCGATGTCTAATATACAGGATTCGTTTCTCTATTTAATATTACATTATTTATAATTCTATAAACCGCGAAATTCATATTTATTTTGACGACGGCCTAGGTAGCTAATTAGTTTCGCATGCTTATTGAGCTAGTTCAATCTACAAATGCAATCTTTTTGTTTCTGTCCCTCTCTCACTCGTTCTACTTACATGCATAATGCGTACTGTGCATGTGTTCAATTTTCATGAGTCAAAGATTTCGCCAACTTGTGAAATGATTCATAATTTTGATTAATTCATATTAAATTTTAGGCACTTTGCCTGTGAAGAATTGACCCACATGCACCTGAATACACAGTATTGAGCATTTATGTGTGTGTATGTACTTTATGACGTTGCTAGATGAAAGTAAATGTCTGCACTGGATTGACCCGGTTACAGTTATAGCTAAAAGTAGTGCAACTGTAAAACTGGGGCATGACCAACAGAGAGAAGAGAAAAGCTTTGAGCTACATACATATATGAATGTATATACATATGCAAATGCTCTAAATTGCTGTTTACTTTCATTCGCAAATACGTCCACATGTATATGTATGTGAATGTGTTGTGTGTGTATGTATGTACGTCAGAGGGCTCACTAATATCTAATCTATTAAATGCTCAAACAGATTTATCATATCAACGTCAACTGCAACAAAATAAAATTTAACAAACAAAAAGACGACGCAAAAAGATTCACTTAAGCAAAAGGCAAAAAAGATTCATATTCGAAACAGTTGAATTTCTTTCCGCGCAATTGAGGACGCGGGACACATCTCTGTCCGCACAGTTATCGTATTTATTTTTAAACACCCATAAAGACACAGAAATGCACATAAATTTATTATCAGTTTGAATTACTCAAGAATTGCCTGCTGGTATGTGCACTTCACTAAATCTACAGTTATTGTGTAGCTTATTCATAAGTATGTATATTTACGTATGTATATACAGACAGACAGATAGATAATATTTTTGCGTTTGTTTTTGTCTCGTCTGCAATACATACTTATACAAACATTCATACAATTCTTGTCATTTGCGTCAATGGGAACAAACAAATAATCTAGATGATCGGACGAGTATAACTGTAAAAAAAACGCCAGTCAGTATTTGTTTACATACATGCATATGTACATATGTTTTCACACGTAGTTGAAAGTGTAAGTAACGAAATAGCTCATTGTAACTTCAAATAACCGTTAATCCAAATGAATACCACTAGGAGTGAACTCTTCTCGCGCTTTTGTTTTCAGTTTCCGTTCGCATCGTTCTGAACATTCTCTGCATCATTTGCCCTGTCCTTGAACAAGTTCAATGATATTGTTCAGCGTATTGTTGTTGCTGTATTGTTTATTCTTGATATGAAAATAAATGAGACAGGGGATATATGAAATGCAGGGGATCTGACGAGCTCCGACGGTCCCAATCAACTGTCTATTTAATATTATTTGATTTTATTGCTTTTGTCTTTATTCTATGTACGCCTTGTGCCACTTCGAAATTAGACAACTGCACGTATATACATATGTATTTATGTAAATATGTACACTGTTGTTTTATATATGTACAAACATGTGATTGCTTTTGTATATACACATCACAGGCATCCTTCAAATTTAAATAAAATATTTAATTTAGCTTTTATAGCCAACAATTCACTTGAGACACGTGTGTGTGTGTGGGTACATACAGATGTACACAGATCTTACTGTGATTAGATTGTGAAAATTAAATATTATTTAAATTTGTTCGCCTTAAGCAAGCGAGCAATTTATTTTAATGGACGATTTTCGTTCAAAGTTTTACTTGCAAAAACTATTTGTCAACAGCAAGTCGTATGCAATATATGTATATCTAACTATATATATGCATGTCTCTTTTTCTCTATTGTCACGTTTCCGGAAGGCGTGCGATTTGCGTTAGTGAGTACATGTCATATCTAAATATAGAAAAGGAAGAAAGCGACCAAAACATGCAATACTTACAACGTCAGTTGCCGCTATTCGCTTGCCAAAGGGGGCTACGAGGAATTGGGAACTGGGAGTGGGAGTAGTAGAACGTAGCACAGAGAGAAAGGGAGAGAGATAAAGACGACATTAAAACCACGGGCCAAGTCTAAATATAGTTAAGCAAATATTGTTGTTGTTGGCTGCCATCTAAAAGGAAAACTGCATAAAGCGACGACAATTTTTGACTGGATAACCTTGCAATGGGTTCTGGCATGTGCAAGCCACATTCTCAGAGCGAACCGTTCGTTCGTTGCCTGATGGATAACAAAAAGTAATCGCAACTTGCTCTTTAAGTATTGTATCTGCGGCACGAACAACGTTTGTATCAACACCGATTGCAACCTTCAAACTGTAATCACACTTTATGTATGTATGTATATATATACATATATAAATATATGTGTATATATATATATGTATGCATCGAATCAACTGCGATAAAAAGGCTGACGCATTTTCCGGCTCAAGACGTCATCAAAGTTATTGCTGCTTCGTTGCTTGGCACCAAAAATTATCAGGCAATAATACAAGTGTCCCCAGGCACTTCACATATACAAATATAATATATACGTATAGCTAAATAATAGTTTGAAGAGTACTTACTGTTGAGAAATGTGCGTAAATAATAAGTGCTACAAATTGTAAAAAGTTTTGATTAAAGTAGAACAGTTTTAACGTTGATAAAAAGCCCAAGTATAAACTATATAAAAAGAAGATACAATTAGGGCTAGGTAAGTTGTTTAGACGACGAAACATTGAATACGATATAGGAATTGATATAATACGTTCATAAAGTATTACAACATGAATATTTGAACTTAATTAAATTTGTAAACGGACACAAATATTTAAATAAACCCTTTTTTTTAACATTCTTATAAAAGACATTACGTTGTTAAATTGGCGTGTATATATATATATATATATATATATATATATGCTTTATCTATTTAAAATCACTTATGCAAAGAGAAAAAGATGTAATGCAGCATATAATATATAAAAGTTCTTTATATGTGTGTCGGTTGACGCAAATGTATGAGAATAAATCAGAGAATAATTAAATTCATTTTGAAACTAAAAATTGTTTATCTCGATATTATATCAAAATTATCTTAACTGATTGTAGATAAAGTAAATATAGAACTATGAATTTTATTTTATTTATTTAGTTTTCGTGCATAGAAAATTATTCAATGATAGTTAGTTTAGCGAATGAAACAGATAATGCTGAGTTAATTTATTAATTAACAATTAAGAGAATGATAGGTCTAAATAAGTGGTTATATAACTCCTCCAGCTTAAGCATAAAAATGCCAAATAATCCAAAAAATTTTAATGTTTCTTACAATGTCTATAGAATGTATTAATAAGAGCTTAATCAACTCTGCCAACTTTTTGAGCTACCCTCGATTAATAGTTATAGCACGAACATAGGCAACGGCCCCATTTTGCTCAGTACCCCAACCCTGCAGTGCCGATAATTTCCATTATGAAAGTGAAAGGGCAGACTAGCATTTTGTTTTGTGTTTACACTGGGATTAGTCACGCCCACTTTTCTGACAATACATCCAGCAGTCGTAAAATCAATATATCGGAGCGAAGTCGCTAGCTTTTAGCACAATAGTGTCCTAGTTCTTCAGCTCTACGTGTGCTCTATTTACTTAGCGTTCTAAATGTGCCAACTGATGAATTGTTAATGTTGTTAGCTAAACAACTCTATTTGCTTTAACCACACAAACTTGTTTTAATAGGTGATGTATAACCTATTTAATACTGTTCTTAGGGAAAGCAGCTTTAAATAAGTACAGAAATGTCTTAAGAATGGATTCTGTTTTAAGAAATACGCCTGATAAACAAATAGATAATAGATAAGCCGTTAGAAACTTTTATGTGGATATCAAAATTTAAATTAGGCGATTCATAGACTTAGTGAAAATTGAATATATATAAATGCTATATAAGTTATATAAAATACTTCCACTTCAAAAAAGAGTAATATTAGGAATTTCGATCGTATTATTTTAATAAAAAATAAGTGTATTAGAGTTAATAAATCTACTTCAATAAGGTCAAGCCTTGAATTTGTAGTCGAGAATCGTAAATCGTAAATCGTGAACAATTATGAGCCAATATAAATACTGTATATTCGATTATATACGATTCTTTAGGTCTGTCTTCAAATGTTAACACAAGTATGAATGACAGCTCAATAGAACTCATCGGTCGATTGAATAATTGATCAAAGAGTGAACTTTATCTTTCATTAATCGCTGTATTCATTTTAATGATCATTGTAATGATAGAATATAGTTTTGTGTTTCACTTCTATCCTACTATTTTATTATGAACTGAAAACTTCAATGCACGCTAGTTTACAGTTTCGGCACACATACATGATAATATTTTAACATATAGTGGCCTTTGTGTATGTATATGTGAGCGACGTAATTCGACGAGTTAGCAGGTCAACTTTGTGTTTCAGTAAAGAGTTCCCACCCTTCGGCTGGATCAGTTAATCTATGTATAAATATTTATGTATTTATTATTTTCTCGCATTGTTCTACATTGGCTTCTATATTTCGTCCAATTAGTGATATCGATGATTCATCACAATTGGCCACATGTCGGGCAATGTCTGGCCAGTGTCTGGGTATTAGTTGAAAGTGATCGCACTTAATTTTAACGGCACGTTTTGGTATATTGAATGACAGACTACTCAGATTTCTCTTCCCGTCGTTGTTTAATTTATTATTTTTTTACGGCTGCGAATTTCAAAGTTTCGTACCAGGATTTCTTGTTTTTTTTCAGTTTGCGTGCCCTTGTTGTCTAGAGAATACCCAAATTCGCATACCAAACTGAGTTCATATCTTTTCTTTCGTCCTTTTTATGTGTCGACGTACCTTGGGCTGTTAATGTTGTGTTTGTGTCTTTTGTTGTTGTTGTTATGTATTTGTTTGTTTGTTTGTCTATCAGCGACATGTTTCACAATGGCATTGACTTGTCTGGTCGGAGTGCAATCAACTCTTGGCTCTCAGCTCTGCTCACTTTATCCTCAATTTCTTTGGCCAGCAAAGTTTCGAGCTAACCTTCCACTCTACCTCTCTTTCTCTCTCTGTCTGTCTGGCTGGCAGCCTGTGAATACTTAACTCGCTTAATCTTTTTTCTCTCTACATATCACTTCTTCCCCTTTTTCTGTTTCCAACTCTATCTACTCCAACTTTGTCTCGCACTCTTTCTCTTTCTTCTCACTTTCCCTCTTTCTTTCTCTCTCTCATTCTCTCCTTATATCTTCATCAGATATGAGTTTAATGCAGTGTTCCTTGTTATTCGCGTAAATTTAATTCACTTTTGGCTCATCGAGTTTTTACTTAAATTTAATGCTTTAAAATCATGAGCTTCCTTGTATAGTTACATATTTGAACAATATTTGTATGAATTTATATATGTATGTCATACAGATAAGATTAGTTAACGCAAAGTATATCGTGTCCACAAAAAAATGTCAAATCTGGCAAACACAATTTTCGTCATGTTGTCAAGCAGATTGAACTGACAGTTTCAAGTGCTTTAAAAAATTATTATTTCTTATGAATGTCGAATACCCATTACGCTCATGATGAATAAAATGTATACAATACGCATTTCAAAATTTTCTTTATGATCGTGCAATTTTTTATTATAAGTGTCGATAATGCTTAAGCAATAAATAATAATAATTTAATTAAAAAAGCATTATATAAACCTTGAAGCTATAGACAGGTAGGATCTAGTTTAGTTGTAAATACCTTGTACTAAAGTATTTCAGATCTGCTTTAGATATAACTATGTAAAAAAGTTTAGCTAGGAGATGACATAAATCACATGTAATTAAGCTGAATATCCATTAATAAATATATTTACAATTTACTTTATTTTACCTATTCTACATAATAAATAAATAGAATTACAACTTCGCACTGCTGGGCTACGAAATACTCTGTAAAAATAGAGAGAGAGAGCAGTAAATTGCTATTTCCACTTTCCGAGCATACTAAACTCATTGTAGGTTGTGGAAGAAGTAGTCATGAACTTGAACATTTCATAATAGAAAATTGTCTGTAGTGTACACATTATAAATGTGGATATATGAGGCCTTCCCTGGCGTATCAAGCAAATTACAATAGATGTGGGCACTGAAGCGTGGCATGGGGCCTTGTTGTATGGGGAAAACTGCTGGAAAAGCCATCCGCCCGCTTGGCCGGCCGTGTGGGTAGCTGAAAAAAAATAAACAATTACAATAAATTACAATTTGCACTACAAATGGGCATACAGTACCTGCCCAGCCATAGCGACTAGCCGGAGCCTCATTTTATTGTCGCAATATTAGTTTAAACTGGTTTCAATTTGAACTGCAATTGTTTTGCGGTCTGACCTTGAATGGGGTTTTTTTTTGTCGTGCGATATATAATCAGATAATTCTTTATAATTTAACTGTCGCAAGTTTGCTTGTTATTTTACTTAAATAACGTTGACCTTGGCTCGAAAGTTGTTTGGAGATGTTTGCATTCCGATTGAAAAAAGATAAACAAAACTTTTTTAATAACTTAACGTTAATGGAGAAAACTTACGTAATAAGCAAACGTATTAAAAAAATATATATTTATTTTGTGCTTCGCAAGTACATAGAAATGCATATGTTTTTTATACTTAAATAAAGCAATGAAAAAATTCCAAAAATAAAAACATATTAATAGGCCGGTCTCTTCTAAACACATCTCTCACTCTCTCTCTCTCTGTCTCATTTGCTGTTGTCTATTTACCTCTTTCGCCTCATAGAGCACATACAGTGGTTCACAGCTTATTTCAACCAGCACCTTAAAAAAAGTTTGTTGGGCTATAAAATCTAAACTATTGGGGATATCCCGAAAATTTAAATGCAGGTTGTTAGTGTGATGTTTAAACTAATATAAAATCAATTCATTTATTTTTTAAATATTTTTTCAATATTTAATAATGTTTAAAAACTAAAAAATGAGACCAAAACTGTTCCACAGCTTATTTCAACCACTTATGATATAACATTATATAACATTAAAATAACATAAAATAATAAAAAATTAATACTTAGTGTGACCACCCTTTTGGTTAACTATTATTTTAAGCCTTTTTGGGATAGATTCCACCAATTTTTTAGTGACTTCTGGAGTAATTTTTTCCCATTCCTCAACCAATGCAGCTCTTAGGTCCGATTTGTTGGATATATTGTGTTTGCGAATGTTTTTTTCCAAAATCGACCACAAATTCTCGATGACATTTATATCTGGTGACTGCGCTGGTGGTTTCATAACGTGCGGACATTTCCAGATCAGCCAAGTCTGGACAATTCCCGCAGTGTGTTTCGGGTCATTATCTTGATAAAATCTGAAGTCCTCCTTTATGCCCAGTTTCTGAGCACTTTGAATTAAATTTGACTTCAAAATATCAAGATATTTGCCTTTATCCATCGTAGTCTCAATGAACTCTAAGTTCCCAACGCCGGCTGCTGACATACAGGCCCAAACCATAAGGCTGCCTCCGCCATGCTTTACTGTAGCTCTCAAATGTTTTGCGTCAAGCTCTGTGTTAGGCTTACGCCACACATATGAGGGCCCATCCGACCCAAATAAATTAAATTTGGACTCATCGCAAAATAAAACTGTATTCCAGAATCCAATGTCCTTGTGCAAGTGCTCCTGGGCAAATTTTAAGCGACACTTCTTGTTTTTGTCGCTTATAAAAGGCTTCTTGCGTGGTACTCTGCCATTAAAGTCATGTTCCCGAAGCACACGGCGAATAGTTTCTGGGTGGCATGACTTGCCCAACTCCTCCTTAACATCATTGGCTACTTGTCGAGCCGATATCCTAGGGTTATCCCGGATTTTTCTTACAATATAGCGCTCGTCCGTGGGATTAAAAATTTTGTTTGGAGCATTTCTACCTTTATCGTGGGTTCTATTTTCACGGACAAATCGGTATATGATGCTTTGAACTGTAGAATCACTAAATCCAACCATCTCAGCAATTTTTCTACGGGAATAACCATTTTTATAATGTTTCAGAACAAGTTCCCGCTGCTCAATAGGTGTGCGTGGTCCCATTTTGCTAAATTCACTTTTCTGCAAGTTGAGCTTTCAAAATTCTGCAAAAATTTATTTTATCATACTGCGAAAACAGTGAATAAAGCATAGAACAAGAATCTACCGTTGCATTGCAAAATAACGGATCTTTCATCAGCTGCAAAGTTTGTGGTTGAAATAAGCTGTGGAACTGTTTTGGTCTCATTTTTTAGTTTTTAAACATTATTAAATATTGAAAAAATATTTAAAAAATAAATGAATTGATTTTATATTAGTTTAAACATCACACTAACAACCTGCATTTAAATTTTCGGGATATCCCCAATAGTTTAGATTTTATAGTCCAACAAACTTTTTTTAAGGTGCTGGTTGAAATAAGCTGTGAACCACTGTATGTATGTATGAATGTATGTGTACACTAAAGAGAGACGTGTATCTTACTTTAGATTTCGAAAATAAAAAATATGTTAAATATCACGTAATATGTATGTTATGATATGTAGATATGTTTAAGTTCTATTTTCGGCTTAAAAATGTCGTAATTTATTTATACTCTTTGTATTTTGCACTTTACTTTTATTTATTATTTTTGTGTCTCAAAGACAAGCCCCACTCATTTCCATCTCTAGTACATAGGCTAAAGTTTGATCATCACTAAAATTATCGATATTTCGATTCAGTCGCGCTTGTATTTAAAGTTGAGGTGACAACACATGAAATATGCTTTGTTGTCTTTTAAGCAATTGAAAACAATTTAAGAGCAATTCATATGACTTGTTTAAAGCCTTAAAATTGCGCCAGAATAACCAAATTTTGCTTTGTGACGGGAGCATTGTACGTTCATATGTGCATATACATACATATACACGTATATCAATACATCCGTTACATGTATATATATATGTTCGTCTGTAGATATGATTGTCCATATTCCATAGTGCAGCGAGTGTACTAATGTGCGTCACAGCGAGAGGGCCAAACATTTACTCGCAGCTGAAAGAGAGAAAGCAAACAAAACAAATGAACCGCAAGTACTCGTAACCGTACTCGTATTTGTCTCGCACTCTCGTTCGTTGTTCATTCGTTTTATGCGTCACATCAGCTCTCTGTGTTTTGCTCGCTGGCGCTCTGTCTTTCTCTCTCTCTCTCTCTCTGTTTTGCTGTCTGCTCTCACAGTAATTGTCGTTTGGCTGGCTGGCCTGCTCCGACAGTGAGTTGGCAACGTTCAGTCGATAGCAAAAGATGAAACAGTGCTCATCGCGCAGCAATTGGTGTCTGCTCAGTGTAATCGATCAGCGTCTTAGAATTGACACCTGTCGATATCTAATCGAGATTTTATCGCGCCGCATTACAGGCGACTAAGATTAGAGTCGGTATAAATCACTTAACACAGTGTACTAAATCTAACTAATTAACCAATAACCAGTGTCGCCATATATTTTTATATAGTATTTAGTTTTTCATTTGTATATACCTATCTGTGAGTGTGTGAATGTGTGTGTTTCTGTTTGTCATTTCGTAAAGACGCAAAACTAAATACATTGCATAAGTCAAGTAAAAACCAGAAGAAAACGTCAAGTAACCAGCTGATATATAAGTGCATACATATGCACATACACACACACACATATATATATATATATATATATATATTTGAGATATTTCTCTTGTATAAGTATATTTGTTTCGCGTGATTCTGAGCTCCTAATGCCTCAGAGGTACAATCAAGTGAAAGTTGTTCCCTGCGTGCACGAATATAAATCATGTGTCCAAAATGACGAAACAATTCACATCTAAATACATATATTTGTAGTCGACTACCAGGCTATATAATTTCCAAGAGTTTGTTAATTAGTTCCACGTTTCTCTCTCTATATATATACATACATATTGTATACAGTTTGTTCCCATGCTCTTTCCATTTTTATCAACAATGTTATGCCAAATTTCAACAGAATTGGATTGTTTGTATAGTTATATTTAAGAGCTGCATATACCGACACACCTTCAAACAGAGCTAAATATTTGCTAGAGATATTATCTATATACCGATACCAAAGTCTTCTGAAGATATGCCAAATATGTATATAGCTGAAATATATGTGTGCGCAAGTGTCTATATATTATACAATAATATTCTGTTGTATCTATATTTGACGGGCTTATATATATATATATATATATACATACATAATGTATGTGTGAGTTTCTTAAAAAGAAAAACAATCGGACAAAGAGAAGCGTTATGAAAATCTGTGTATATTTGGAATTTTTCATAATGATGTTAATTAAAATAAATTTTGTTTTTGCTTCATCATCCATTAATTTACAATCTCATATATATTGCCTAATGATCTAACTTTATACTAACTTTTCCATTAATCTCGCTTACAGTTGGTTAGACCTGTTCCCACATCTATGGAGTTTCATCTAGACAGTGCAGAATACTGCCAGGCACAGCACAAATAAAAAGTAAGTCTAGGGCAGATATATATATATATATATATATATATATATATATATATATATATATATATATATATATATATATATATATATATATATATATATATATATATATATATATACATATATATATATATATATTCAAGGGTCATGAATGTTGATGAACTTTTAAATGTCGAAATGGTGAAATTCTCGAATTGCGTGTAATTTGCTCAACTGCGCTTCTCTTGTATTTGTCCAAACAATTAAAACGAAATGAATGAAATTCATTCAGGCCAACTATAAATTTAGGAATTAATCAAGCTAATTGACCAGTCAATTTCCAATTGCCGCATTAATTGCTTTCAATTTAAGAATTAACCGAAGCAATTCAGCTAAGGCCGTCCAACTTCTGCTCTTCACGGACTCTGAGTTGAAACTTAAAACGATAAAACGATGAAAAATTTCATCGAGCTTTTTTACAGTATATTTATATATACTATTTACTATTTATAATACACAGTTGACATATCCAAATTAGTGAAGTTGATCATATTTGGTACGTAAACGTGAATATAGATTATTTTATTCACTAGTTCAATTAGTTCAATAGCTTAATAGTTCATGAACGGTATAACGAAATTACTGACAACCATGAATAATTCAAAATTTTTGAGCTGTATAGCTGAATAGAACGAGTGGTTCATGGACAGCTTTTAACAGCTCAAAAGAACATATTTAATGTAAATTGAAGGTAACTACATAAGGGAAACCATTTATAAAGACTCGATTAACCGATTATTGATGATTGACCAATGTATTGTTTGTTTTGAACTTCAGGTAATCAAAACGCAAAGAAGGCCGCGATAGCCTGAGACAACGCTGTCATCCTCTGCCCGGAAGTCAACGGACGCTAAAACAGATTCGAAACATAGCGGGAGAGTTCAAGACAGAAAGACAGTGTTAAACAGAGAGAAAGAGAGAGGGAGAGTAGGATTTGGAGTTGGATTAAGAACAGTTTCGTGCTAAAGTTTTTACGTCTGGGTGAACTGAGTTCATATCACGAAGAAGTAACATTTTACCATAGGGTGCCACAACGAAAAGTGTTTGGAAGCAAGAATTGTAGCCATTGAAGAGGAGCAGCAACTGCGCTTGAAATAAATTAAACTTGATAGATTCGCCGAATGATTCGACTTGGCGAAATTCACAGGGATTTTTAATAGACGGGGTCGAGACACAGCAAAAAATACTTATATATTTTTTGTGATAAACATTTGGAAGGTATCCAAAATTTGTACTTAATTATTGAACTATTCATTTATACTTAAACAATTACTTGGTTTGGTGTAGAAATCTAAAGCCTGCTAAAAGAGAAATCTTATTATATTTATATATATTTTTACAAAAAGATTTAAGCTACGCTGAATTTTTTTCTATCTAAATAAAATCGCGTAACTTCCCAAAGTCAAATCAAAATTAAAAAAGCAAAAACATTAATATTTAGCACAGACAACCAATTAACACAAACACATAATAATAAATTAGTTTGAAAAACAAGAATTAGGATCGATTAACATATTTTAAGTAAGGAGCTCTCCCATTTTGTAATCAAGTTAACTGATTTGTAAAGTTATTATAAGTTAAGCAACAAAATGCGTCAAAAAGATCTGCGCCCAGCACCCGCTCTTATCGAGTATAAGGGCATGAAGTTCCTAATCACCGATCGACCATCAGACATAACAATTAATCACTATATAATGGTGAGTATCGGGGCGACAAGCAACTCCTCCTCCAGTTACTTTATTAATATTTGTGTTTCTTGTGCCCGGCAGGAGCTTAAAAAGAACAATGTTAACACTGTGGTGCGTGTGTGCGAGCCCAGCTACAATACGGACGAGCTGGAGGCCCAGGGCATAACAGTTAAGGATCTAGCCTTCGACGATGGCACCTTTCCGCCTCAGCAGGTCGTCGACGAGTGGTTTGAGGTGTTGAAGGACAAGTAAGTCGGAACTGAACTCCTTAAATTCTTTTTCATTTCTTCAATAAGCTGAAGTCATATTTACTTAATATTTTTTTCACAAAACAACGCTCAGAAGTGAGAGCTATCTGATTTGAATAGCTTATATGATATAGATAAATCGTTGTCTCCATTTTCTAAACTCCATTCGAGATTTATCAATTTATACAAGTTAAAAAAATCAAAATCTGTTCTATTTAAACTAAATTGAGAACAATAAATTAGTTGAAGTTATTCAAGATTATTTGTCCAAAATATTTTATATAGTTTTTCATATTATTACATCGACAACTTCTAAAATTCTGTGAAAAAAGTTTGTAGAAAGTGAATTTATGAATTTAATTTGATGAACAAGATCAATTAATTTCAGCCAGCTTATTCACTAGTTCATGAACGATACAGACAACTCACTGAATGAATGATTCGTGTTGATGAGCGGCTCATGAACAACAACTGAACAGAGCTAGTAAAATCAAATGTATGTTTCAAGAACAATTCAACAAAGTTCAAAAGAACTTATGGTTCAGTAGCCGTTTGAACAGTTGATCAAAGAGTATACTCACTCAATTGAACCTCTTTGCTGATGGAACATTGAATCGGTTCAGGCAACAGTTTATTGATTCGTTGAACTAGTCCTTAACTTATTTGCAATGTAAGACAATTTCTATATCATCTAAGCATTTCGGTTAGTTACTTTTAACCAGTCAAATATAAGTTTATATAAATATCGTAGCTTAGGCTCATTTGCAAATAAAAGAGCGATACCAAAGTTGATTTTTATCAATTTATTCAGTATTATTTGTTGCTTTATACACCGACAATGAGATGAACATTAAAACGAATCCCAAAAACAAATCATCGACTAACCTGCTGCTAACAACATTCGAAGAGCTGCGCTTGAAATCGCACATCAAACTATATATAATACATATACATATACATATCGATTATATATAAATATATGCACCATATCCAGTAGTCCTCGCTCAGGCCTTGCTGTTGTATCTATATACCAGATCACTTTTCTTGAATTTGCTTTCTTTTACCATAATTATGTTTTATTTGCTGTATATATATGTATCTTGTTTGTATTATATATATCACTCTTTCGATAAGTTTCCCTAGATGCTTTGTAAATTTTCTTTACCCTCACAGTAGATGCCAATAAATACCTAGACTTAAACTATTTAATTTCGGTTTCAAAAATCTTACCTACTTCCTCTCTGCATACATACATATACATATATATAAATATATACTCATATATATATATATATATATATATCTATATACATATATGTGTGTGTACTCCGTTTCGTTTCTTGGTTTTGTGTGCTATTATCCGCTGGCTAGTTTTAGAAAGTCCACAAGCGCCACACTATCCTACTACAGACATAAGCGTTTCTCGCTTAGACACATACCAAAAACAGCTCCAATGACAGCAGCCACAGCTCGAGCCAGCCTCTCGGCAGCAGCGGCAGCGGCAACAGCAGCAGCAGCAGCGGCAGCATCAAATACTACAGCTTCAGACACAGATACAGATACAATGCCCCTGACAGCAAATGAAACAGATACAAGATACAATAATACTGCATTCGTTGATAATGAGACTTGTCGGTAAGCGTTGCCTTGTAATTATTAAAGCGAGCCTTTAGAATCACAATGAATATGACAATTTCAATGAAAATACAAACAACTGAGCTTAAACTACTCACAGTTCGATCACCGTATATATATACTTATGTGTTTATCTTTTGTCTTATCTCCAGATATCAGCAGAATCCCGAGGCCTGCGTTGCCGTTCATTGCGTAGCTGGTTTGGGACGTGCCCCCGTTTTGGTTGCACTTGCACTCATCGAACTGGGCTTAAAATATGAAGCTGCTGTTGAAATGATTAGAGAGTGAGTCCAGTGCAATTCTATAGCGGTCAAATCAGTAATTAATATTTCTTAATTCCCATTTATAGTAAGCGACGCGGCGCTATCAATGCCAAGCAGCTCTCGTTTTTGGAGAAATACAAGCCGAAGGCGCGTCTAAAGCACAAAAATGGCCACAAAAATTCATGTTCTGTGCAATAGATTTCCAAAACCATATGTATATTCCCACCAGATAAAAAGTGTTCATTTTTTCAAAACAAAAAAAAAAAACAAAACCAAAACCAAAACAAACGCTAAAAACTTTAAAACTTTAAAACTGTATAATTGCTAAAAACAAAAGGAAAGAAAACAGCCCAATAATCTATAGACAAATCGATCACAGCCCAGTTATATTTATACTAAAATTCTCATGAATTGGCAACAATTGTATTTATTGTATGTATTAATTAATGTAATTTATTTTATTTTATATTTCGCCAAACAAACGCAATTCTAATTTTATTTCACGCCCCAAAATATCCATGAAATGGTTGTGGCCGGGCTTCATAGTAAAGATAACAGCTATAGCATCTGTAATAGTAGCGATTATGTACCTATCCGCAAATCCAAATCCGAATCCAAATCCAAATCCCGATCCAAATTGGAATTACTGTCAAGGGTCAGGCACCATAGGCAATAATATTACTAAATATAATTTATTGCAATATAGCCAAAAGCAAGAGACGAAATAAATATCGATAAAAATGAAAAATGAAACACGTTTAGAAAGCTATACATATATAACTAGATATATATATATAAATATATAAATAATGTATGCAGTTATATATAGAAGCGCTTAACATTATGAAAATCGTTGGAGGAATGAAATCCGCTTAAAACTGAACGCTGCATTTGATGTAAACGATCTGCAAATGATGTACTTAACCGCATGTTTAGTTTAGCCTGCGCCCAGACGCCGATTCATTTCATAGTGAGAAATATATTCTAAATAAAAATAACAAAAACAATGGAAAACGTGAATCTAAAGAAAACATAGCCTAGTTACATAACTGTAAGTCGAACCATGCTTGATCCGTAAACGGTTTTATATTTGCGAACTGTTTTATTTCGATGTGCTTAATGGAATGGTAATGGTCGGATCCTATACGCTTTCCCTCTTCTCTGTAACATACGAAACTCCGCTGGATAACAACTATTTATATAACTAAATCATGCAACAATAAACAATTAATTAAAGTACATACAAATTTTACATTAATGACTACATACATTTAAACGCTATATGCAGCAGTTGCAATATAAATAAATACAACACAGCAAAACAAAAATATTTATATATATAAAATATGAAGACAAAAAAAAACACTGAAGAAAAAATTGAGAAAATGAACATGAAAGAAAATGAAACAAACCTTACAACAAATTTAACAAATTATAGTCAGGATAAAGCAGAAATTATAAAATTATATGCTTACAAATAATTTATCCAATATTGAATTGTAATTTTTTAAAATGTTAGTCATTACAATGAAATAAAAACGATATATGAAAATTAAACATTTTGTATCAAATGCAAAAAATTTCAATTTGTTTTGAGCTCTGATTCGTCGTTATTCGAGTTGCTGTTTTGAGAATTCATTATAAATATAAACTCATTATTTATAGGCATCATTCAAATCCTTTGGAATATTATTCACGAAAGCTAAAATATTATGTATGACATCCGAGATCTTCCACAGTTTCTAGAGTTGTCAAGTTGCGAATGCGGATCCATAACTTTGGATGGAAAGTAGAAAGAACTGCCCTTAGACACAAATGTGCTGTTCTAAAGATAATATTCAAACGTACCAGAAACATGAAAAAGTAACGCTTCAATCAAGTAAAATGACTAGATTTTGTACCCAAGTTATTTAAAATCAAAATTAGAAGTAGTAGTAGTAGTTTTTTTAATACATATTTTTTTAAAATTACATCTATTTTAGCCCAGCGTTCAATGAAAAATAAATAAAAAAGTGTATTTTAGTTGAATTGGGGCAGTAAATGTACCATTTTTTTACACTGTACCATTGTGTAAACAAACTGGAGGTTTAGGTACATTTGAATCACATACATCAACCGGATGCGCCGACATCTTGGAAACTGTTTATTAAGTCTTTTGTCCGCTCAAAGCACACGTCGTTAGCTCTGAAACGTTAGCCAACACTAAAATGGATATTAAGTTGGTATATTAACCGTTACACATGCATACAGTATATTATTATATTGAACCTGACAAGATATGGCCGATGATTCATTGTTGATAGCATTTTCTTATATACCAAACACAATATGTATTATTATTTAACGATGTTCTCTTTATTTTTGCATACGTAAATAAATATATATTGATAATAGTTACAACTAATAACTTTTACATTTTCGTGTGTTTTATTTTTTAATGTTTATCGGGCACACACTCGTTTCGCTCTGTTGCCGGTTTTTCGTTACTTATTACAAACTGTAAACCTAAACTCTCAAAGCGTGAACAATTTCGTCAATATATGTATTTGTGTTGCTCTTGATTTTAATAGAATAATTTCATCAGTGATATACCTTTGTTTTTCCCAAGTCAAAGTATATATATATCTATAAATAATGCAAAATATTTCAAATTTGTTTTTCATGCTTATTTCTTTCCTTTTGTGATAGAGGAGCCCTTAACATGGCACGCGCTGTTAGCTAACAGTGATCAGTAACATGTGTTGCAATTATGCTATGTTAGCTAACTGCGCTGCTAATTAACAGCCAAAAATTAGTTGTATTTGTAGTTTTTTCAAAATTAAAAATAAAATAGTATGCAAGCGAGTAAATGTGTACTAGGTTTTGTTCAGTGCACTCCATTTAGAAGCTATGCTTTGATAAATGTAATCACATAGCCAAACGAGCGCCGAGTTGCGTGTGTAAGGACTAGAAAAAAACTATTTTGGGATATTCTTTTTTGTCTGGCTGCGCGCAAAGCACCAAAAACAGAAGCGTTTTAGAATAATGCAGGCAGTTAAAAGATATAGTGGTCAATTTTTGTGATATACGTAAGTCGGCTACAGTGGAAAGCAAAAACGTAAACTATATATATACATGTGTAAAAAAATATATATACCTTTTTGCAAATCCACTTTCAATTAATTATATCTTATATACATAATTCTTTTCGCACATTCTTCAGTTTATACAGAGAATTATCATCGAGAGAAAATAAAATAATATGTTCGTATTCTACATTTCGTACCCATTAAGTAAACACAAACATGAAAATAAATACAAAATTGGCAAAAATAATATAAGTTTATATTGTTAAGTGTTGAGTAAATAAAAAGCTGCTTGGAACTGTTTTTCTAGCACTGTTCTGCTGGGTTGTTGTTGTTGTTGCTGCTGCTGCTGTAGGTATTCGCTTCTAATTGGCCGCCGTTGCATAAGCAAAACAAGTGATTCTTTAATTAATAATAACTACTAAATTTAAACATTTTACTACAAGTATTTACAAATCACAGCTACAAACACTAAGACAGCAGGTGTGGCCAGTGTTGCATAACATCAACATCGACATCGACATCGACACGACTACGACTACGACGACAGTCGTTAACGAAATGACGGCGGCAACGGCGACGACTAACAGAACTCCTATTGGCCTGGTTTTACTGAAAATCATATTCATACAGAACGAAGCCTAATTAAATCATAGTCCGGCGCGCTTAGATCTTAGAATTCTCTAGCGTACGTGTGTGTGTTTGTATGTTTGTGTTTCTTTTCAGCTTACAGCCAGCCTCCTTTGCGGCCAAACAACAAGGAACTAACCGAACCCACAAAGGCCTGTGTAATGCTCTGTGGCGCCGTCTTCGACTCGCTATCGTTGCCCTTGGCATCGGTAGCGGATCCAACGGCTGATGCACTGCCATCGGACACCTTGCCCAGATCGGGTCGCACTCGTCTTCCACTACTTCCACCCGCTATGGTGCCCAGATCGGGTCGCTGAGCTGCCATGCCGTTCTTAAGGTTTCGTCGCGACTTCTGTCGCTGCATTTGCTTGAGTCGCGTTTCACTGGCTGTCGAGGGCATATCACCTGCCGCTGTCACTGCTGCTGCTGCTGCTGCTGTTGCACCTGCCGCAGGTTGTGGCATTTTCGTTGTTGCCGAACTTGCCTTAGCATTCAGTTGTAGCACAATGCCCTGGTCATCGCTATCCTCGCTGTTGTATGCGCTGGTGGTGGCGCTGCCGCTGGCCACGCCCATTGTCGATGTTACTTGTGGTGTTGGCGATTTAAGGCCGCGATGCAGAACGCCCTTGATTTGTGCACGATCAAAGTGTATATCATCCACGATGCTGTTGCTGCTGGTGTGCAAACTCTGCAGGCTCTCGCCGCTGATGCTGCCGCAACTGCTCAACTGGGAGAGCGGCGAGCTGCTGCGATTGGCAATGCCGGCGCTACGGCCACGCTGTGCGCTGATTATGTTCTCGAGCCCGATGCTCTCCACCTTCTCGATCAGATTGAGCGAGCGCAGCGCTCGTCGCTCCAGATGCGACAGCATCACCTTCTGCTGGTGCTGCTGTTTGCTCAGGCTGCGCTGCAGCTGCACATCGCTGGGGCCCACCAATTTGCGTTTGATTAAATCAGCACCCGAGGACAGAAGTCCAAAGAGCGGCTCTGGCGATTGGCCACGTGGTGGCGATCCTTCCGGACTGTTGCAGGGTGTCACAGTTGGCGAGAAATTCGGACCGGCTGGCGTGTTCAGGGCGCTGGGGGTAACCGCCTTGATTCCACGCTCATTCAACATACCAGCCAGACCCAAATTAACCGAAAACGTTGAACACGAATTCTTCCGCGACATTCCGGCTCGAGGTGTAGCCGGACAACTAAATAGAACAGAAACAAAAAAACAATAAGCCAAATGTGAATAATATTAATTATTATTTGTGAACTCACCTCGGCTGCCTGGATGTAGATGTGGAGGCCATTCGCGAGGACATTTGCGACTGAGAGAGGAAGGACAAATCGTTGACGAAACCATCATCGGGATGCATGACCATGCTATTCGTATAGGTGTACGTGCATCCAGGGGCTTCGAACTGTTTGCCCAGGCCCAGATCCTCGCTTACATCCTCTTCAACATCGGACAGTGTATACAACTGCATGCCTAAATCATCGAGACCACGTCCACCACGTATTGTCACACCTGGTCGCTCCTCCAGCAGTCCACTGAGCGTGGGCGTGGCAAGGCGTGACCAGTGATGCAACGTCTGTGAGCCCTCCATTGGCTTTACAATCTGCAGCTTCTCTGGAAGACGCCACTGGTGCGTCGTTAGACCAGACGAAGAGCCCGATCCCGTTGACATTATGCTGTCCGGCGTGCGTACACCCATAGGCAAAGTGAGTCCAGTAGCCTGTCCACCCGCTCCAGCGCGGCCTTGTGGGGGTTCATCGTAATTGTAGGTACCGACAGGCGCATACGATAGCATCGCACGCCGAGCCAACACCTCAGCGGGTGTCAGGCGCTTAAGTGCCGCCTCCAACTCCTTAGCACCTGGAGCGCCAGGCACACCAGATGGTTGCGCCGGATAACCATCGTCTGACTGCGAGTTAAGGCTTTCGGTTGAGAGCGTCTTCAGACCCAGCGAATTGCTGCTGCCACGATAATAAGAGCCAGCCGGATATGCCATGGAGGCCATGCGCGGTCCGGATGTACTGCTCATAGACATGGCGCCCAGCTGAGACATCGACACATTACCGCTGTCCATGTAGTTGCCACTCTTGGTGGCACAACGAACAGTGTCGAACACGCGTTTGTACGGCGGCGGCCCATATATGCTGCTGGAACCAAAGCTGGCTGCCATGCCACCCGGCAGCTGCGACATCATGCGACTAATGCGATCCGCACAGCGCTGGCTATCACCGGATATACCCGAGTCAAGGCTGTTCTCCGAGTACAGCGACGACTCCATCAGTTCTGAATGCAGTGACTCCACAGCCACAACTGCAGCTGCCCCATTCGTGCCAAGGCCACCCAGGAAGGAGCTACGAGCCTGCGGTTGCGAACGCTTTCGTTGCTGCTTTAACTGATCCTGGGCAGAGTGCAATAGCGCCAGCACCTCTTCATAGCGCTGCTTGAACTCAACCAGTTCTAGAGCGAGCGCATTTTGATTCTCCTTCGTCACATGCAGCAGAGACAGGTGCTCATCATTGTCCTGCGTCAGCTGATGCAGCCGCATTTCAGCTTCTGCCAAGCGAGCGGTGAGACTCACAATTTGTTCATGCTGCAGTCGATTCTCTTCGCGCTGTCGCTCCAACTCCAGACTGATATTATCATACTGAGAATTGGCATCGTTTAGCTGGGCACTTATATCTGCCATCAGTCGTCGCTCGTGTTCCTCCACCTCATCTGTTTGGTGAGCCAGCTGCGTGGCTTCGCTTTTCAGCGTCTTATTCTCATCGAGCAATGAGTTCACCTTCTTTTGCAGCAGGTCCAGGGTTATGGATTTTGACATGGTGGGCGTATCTATATGTTAATAAGTTTATTATTATTATTAGAATTCTACATTGCTTGAAACTACTTACCCGCATCAGTTGCATCGTCTGCGTCGTTGGTGAGCACCGAAATTAGTTCGTTCTTCTTGTGCAACTCGTGCAGCAGCTGAGCGCGGTCATCGTTGGAGGATTTGAGATCCGTTTCCAGATCACTAACACGCGCCTCTAGTGCATTGTTTTGCGTGAGTAGCTCCTTGCCAATTTGCACTGTCAGCTCCAAATCCTTTTCCTTCTCTTCCAGCAGACGCGTCACGGCTTCTATATCATCGTAGGCGCGAGTCATCTGGCTTACACGGTTACCACATAGAACTGCAAGCAATACACATTCTCATATTAATAGATTTTTGCACAGAAGTATAAACAAAATTACGAAATTAAACATTAAACATTACTAGTTTTCACAATTCGACTTAAATTACAGACTATCGATAATCAGGGATGCAAGATCAATAAGCAAGAAGCAATTAAAGTACTTATCGACATATCGGTTTGACAGGGCTGCAGATCATTACGCAATTGAAAAGTGCCTAAGAGCAAGTATACCTTCCATTAGTAACTGTTCATTCTGCTGCTCCCGCTCTCCCAACCCAAATGACGGCAGACCATACTCATGCGCTGGCGTCGCTGCCGAAGTCGACGCTGCTGTTGTTGTTGCACTGCAACCAGCTGAGAGCTCGAGTTCATCCTCATATTCAAGTTCATCTTCTGTCATGCAAAAGTCATCGTGCCAATCGCTCGTCGCTTTCGTTTGGCACGCAACGAATGCGCATTCTTCTAAGCTATTCTGTGTTGTTATTGTTGTTGTATCAACAGCATCCACACGAGAGCAGCTGCTGCTACTGCAATTCTGAGTAACAAAAAATCGATGCTCACTGCCACCGGCAGCAGGCGCCATGCTGACAGCCGTCCGCAATTGCCGCCCAGTCTCCGTCTCTTTCGTTGGGACTGCCGCTGCTCCTTTGGCATTGTTTACGTGCGTCATGGCCAATCTATGTAGATGTATCGTTTTATTCTCGTTTGCTGCTATTACAAATTTCCTTAGTCACCAAGCGTTCTACGAGTTTCTTTTTGTAAATGTTTAAATTTTTTGCGATTTAGCTCTTTTGACTATATCGCGTATTATGTAATAAACAATCTCATTGTAAAGTCTGCTGCCAAGGCACTTGGTTTCATTGTTGGTGTTGGTGGTGGTGGATGATGTGGTCGTTGTTGCCGTTGACTGTAATCCAGCGGCCTTTTGGGGTTGCAACGCTACATATATAGCTACATAGGTCACATGACATTAGCTATTTTTGTAATTTTTTGTTGCCCTTCAATGTGAGTTGCAAAAGCATTCTCAATAGCAGATGAAACTTTTAAATTAATTGCTAAATTAACGCGAATTGTCTGAAGTCAGCAGAGAAACTAAAACTGTCATCGCTAAAGCTGTCTCTCGCGCGTTCTCTCTTCACTCTCTTTTTTGTTGGTCTTTGCCACCCACTCTGCGCGCGCTGAGTATGCGCAATATTGTGCGCTTTGTTTTCAACAAAACTTAACATAAAAACCTAGCTTGAACTTCTAAACGAGTATTTCAATATATTTATAGCCGTGAGCGCAACTTTTAAACTCTCAAATTCAAAGCCACTTCTTGCAAGCGCGACGCACACACACACACTGAGAGTAGTCAGACGGACAGAGGAACGAGCAGAGGCAGAGGCAGCGAGCAGCGCAGCAGGCAACTGCAGGCTGGAAGTAAAAGGCGTTTTCCCTAAGACACAGCAAACTCGAGTGAAAGGAAGAGAAACAAAAATGTTTGGTGAAAAGAAATGCAACATCAACAACAGTAACACATGTGTGTATATATATGTATGCTCTCTCTGCCTGTTCTACGGGAAATACGAGTAATAAATATGCGCAAATGAACAAAACTCACGTGTCGAAAATAGCCACACAGATTGGTTTTTTTTAAAGTTAGTTTTGATTGCGAACTTCACGCGCGTTTCACTTCACTGGTTAGCACTAATAAAAACAACACCGTTGGTAATCACAATAGCCACAAGGCTGTGGCCAGTCCAAAGGTTGTGAGGCATTAACGAATGCAAAAAACAACTTCCAAATGAATTCTAAGGTAAAAAGAAATATCGCCAGCCGGGCAAACGGCGCTCCAAACTCGTGACGGAGCAACGCAGTCAAGACAGATTGACTCACACACACATTTACGTACGCACACACGCCTCGCAATACACAAGCACGCAGTTCGAGTTGTTATTGGACAAGCCAGAGGAGGGTTAAATTTTTAGTTCGCAATTTTAAACGAAATCGCGTGCTTCTTTTATTCGATTTTTACTTAAGAAAATATAATGTAGCACTGATTTAAATTCTCGTTTACTCTTTTGACAATATTTTCAAATTTTTTAAATATTGCAATTGGCACAAATTGTGTAATTTGCGGATTAGCAGATACACGACGAACGCTCACAATGAATTTTATTTGCTTGTGTTATTTGTTGCTGTAGTGGAATCCACCACCAAAGTTAGCATCCACATATGAAAAAGAGAGAGGCAAGCAATGTGCTGTTATTACTCTGTTATGACCGAACTGCGACTGTTCTGTTAAGTTGAAATTCACCAGAGAAGAGAGTGAGAGAATAGGAGCAACTTAACAGCATTGCCAGCATGAAAAAGTACATCTGAAATACCTTTACCTTTGTTAAAGGTATGAGTATAAAATCGTTATTTATCTTAAATTAAAGTATGATTAATTAAAATAAAAGTGAATTATTCAATTTTATTTCTTTTAGATGGTAGAGTAACCAAGAGTATTCAGCACTCGATGTGAACATTATAAGCAAATCAACTTAAGATATTTGATACTGCATTACTTTATAATTATTAATGCAAACAAAACGCTTAATAAACTGCAATTATTTAGATACATATCTCTCATTTATCATTTGACACAATAATAAGACCGGAATAAGGCTACCTAAACTCTAATCCTATTCATGTTGACGGCGCGGATATAGTTGCGGAGGTAATTTTCCGCGTATCCGGCGTATCTGGACAGCAGGAAAACGTATTTTCCTGGAAACCTAGACACAGACAAGCCATAAAATACAGGTAGTAATAACGGATCCAGTTGAACCGAACGCAGTTCGAGTTAGATCTTTTTAGAACTTTTCGAATTCCAGTTTTAATCTGCTAAACACCTAGCACGTGTCTGTCTGAACCCAAATAAAATAAAACGTGAAGATTCAATTAGTTGTCGAGTGCTATATAAGAGTTTCGTTGACGAATCTGCCAGATTTAACTTTAATTTAGCTTTATAGATATATATGTATTTGCGGTGTCTAATTACTCGCTTGAGAACAATTCCTGAGTAGATATTGCAGGAGCATGAAAAAGTCAATTTTTTTCTTTTGAAGAAGTAATATTTTTCTTAATTATCGTCGATCATTAAGCTACTCGTTTAATGACTTTTGTCTGGGAACGCTAATAGAACCCAATGTCCATTTGAGATCTAAAGCGAAGGGCTTTGCCCATTTCATTACTGATAGACGGATAAATAAACAAAATAAAAAGTCATAAGATGAAAAGAAATAACTTGAGTGATCCGCAGTTTTAGTCGATCTAACCGGAGAGTCATATCTGCGCTGATTAACGAACTGCGATAGGTGTAAAAACGCTATGCACCTGACATTTTGAAAGAAAAAAAAAACACAAATACAAAAACAAACAGCACAAAAGTTTGCAAAGCTGTTGAGAAAATAGGTAGGAAAGCCAGCAGTAGAGGGGTGAGTCTGACTGGGAGATACCCTGAAGACCATGGTACTCACTACTAATTATACTTTTTCAGTGCAGAGAAATGGGAAAAGGTATCCAGAAAGTAAGGTACTCCATTAACCTCTTAAGATTAAATTTCATAGCTCGAACCTCTTCAAACGTGTGAGACGTGGACTAATAACTGAAATTCCATATTGACTTCGATCACTTTGAAAGCAATGGAAAAGTTACTGATGATTTGCAACTCGACTATTGATCCTCATTAAGAGTACGCTCGACTCAATAGAATCATATTTCGCATCTGCTCTCTGCCGCTGAGCCAAGCAGTTTAACAGAACCAATATACCCTAAAAACTGTTCACTTTCGACACGTTCTGGGCATAAAAAGCTTAAGATGAGATCATGTGCTTTTCTTGGAGCTTTAATAGTTTATTTTCTTTTCAAATTAACTTGCTAAAAGCTATTCCATATGTATGTATATATATTTATATATATCGATAACGCTTTGCACAAATATCAAGAAAACAAATTCAAAGTCTGAAATGGGAATTAACAGAGAAACAGGCGAAAGAAACTAAAAACTGCTGTCGTGCTGGTTCACACGTCGACCACAACAAAGAAAATATACAAATAAAAAGCTAAAGAACTAAATTTAATTGAGAAAACATTAATCAATTGACAAATATAACACCAGACGATAAGATACGTCCCAAGCGCTTTCTGCACCTCAGCCAATGCAGCGGAGCGAACTCTCCGCTGCACTTGACACTGATAAAGCGGCCAACCGTCGATAAGACCGGTGATAATGACTAATGACCAAGCTCAAGCAAATAATTCGCACCTGTGAAACCAATGTAACACCTAAATCACCTTAATAGATAAGGTTATTATTCTAAATTGCTTGCCAAATCGCAGCTCAAATCTGCATTTTCTTCATATATAAACAAGAAAACCCAATGAGAATATATATATATATATATATATATATATATATATATATATATATATATATATATATATATATATATATATATATTTAGTAGGTTTATGGAGTTGATAAGTTGATAAGTCACAGTAGACTATAGCAATATGAGCTCGCAATGAGCGCTATCTTTAGACATATATAAACATATTACACATCATATAATTATATATATATAGTTACACCACATATATATATATATATATATATATATATATATATATATATATATATGACATAATGTCCTAATCACTTTTTGGACGCTTTTCTCAATATAATTTTTTGCCTATCTAATTATATATATATTTCCCGATACAGCTATAAATGTCAGAAAAGCGGCTATAATGTCTGTACCCGTTGGGGGACTCACACAAGTATATATTATTATCTTGAAAATGAATGAAAAAAAGAATTTGTAGAGTAAAAACTATAAACTTGACTAAAGATTTTCTTTAACATATAATATACATATAACTATTTAAATATCATTTATCATGATAATATCCAACGTCGAATTCCTACTCACTCAATAAGCCATATTTCCGAATTAAGGCCTGAGCCTTCAGTGTTGGCGAATGCTTACCTTTGTTGGTCAACAGACTGCGCACCACTTTGAGGCAATTCTGGCCATCGACATTTTTGGAGGCGTAGTACATGAGCTCCCAGGAGTTGGCCGTTTGCAGCAGCTGCGCGGGCAGCTCAAAGTTGGGCCCATCGGCGGGCAGCGCGCCCGTAATGGGACTGGGAACTGGAGTGCTGGGCGTGCTGTCGTCTTGAGCTTTGGACGGCTGTGGCTGCCCCTTGGCCGCAAAGTCGTGTAGCAGTGCCAGCAGTGGCGCGGAGGCATTTGCAGTTGCCTCTTGGGGCGTTGCCTTCATCTGTTGCACAATGACACGCATGCGCTCCACCGCCTCCAGCTCGAGTTCGAGACGCGTGGGCGCCGGCTCCGTGCCATTGACAATGGCCGACATCGACGCATGGGAACTGGTCAAACTGTCCAAGCTGTCCAGCTGCTGGTCCAGCTGCTGCAGCCTATCTGCCGTGCGCTGGCAGTTGCTCTCCAGCTGCTTGCCCAGCAGCTTGTACGTGTTCTCAAAATGTTTGCTGGCATTCGAAGGCTGTTTGCTAATTGGTGAGCAGCTGCTGTAGTTGCTGATGCTGCTGGTGCTGCTGCAGTTGGACAGTAGCGAGCAGAGCGAACTGCTGCTGGCCACATGGTGTACATCAGAGCTGTTCAGCAGCTTCGCCTCAAGGCCGGCCACAAAGCTTTGCTGATAGTCATCAGAGGCGTCTTCCGGCTCCAGCGATAATTCATGGATGATGGGCAGAGCTCCAGTTGTTACTGTCAGCTTCACATTATGTTGCTGTTGCTGTTGTTGTTGTTTTAGATCGTTGCTCTTTAGAGCTGAATTGTTGCTAAATAGTGACATTTGAGATTGTTGTGGCTGTTGTTGTTGTGTTTTGAAAGCCAGCGCATTGTTTTGTTTAGTTTGGCAAACAAGTTTCGCACTTGGGTTTTGTTCAATTTTTTATTTACGCGCACTTTCAACAGTTAATTGGTAATTTGATATGCTGCAATTTAAATTAGGATTTGCCAAAAAGATTATGAATGAGTGTGACGTTAAACGTCTGTCAAAGGCCAGTGTTGGACAACGTGCACATTCTCAATTGAGTCCTGTTGGCTACCCGCCCAAGCTAAACATGCAAATTGGCAGCATATAAAAAATTAAATCCAGTTTTGCCTTGATTGATACATTCTAATGGCTTCCAGAGTTGGGCATTGCGCAAATTAAAAGCTTGTTTCTCTAACTGCAATCAAAGGCGTAGTGGAAGTCTTACTTCATATTTTGCGCTGCATTCACAACTAAAAAGAAGCAAACGCTTGACCTGTAAGGGTCGCCCGTTAGTGTTGGACAACACACAAAAATACGAAATTTCACGGTTTCAAGAACATAGCACTTCCACTTCGTTCAGCTGATTGATCAAACTAAATGCGCATTTAGTAAACATATAATCAAATTGACTCACGACTGCTCAAGCAAACATTATCTTTATAGGCACGCACTCATCGATGGTCTATTTTTGTTTATCTAAACACTTCACTTGCTGCACTATGAATATTCCTAGACAGATACAGATATATATATATATATTACTGTAGACAATGGCATGTATTATAAATTACAAAATTTCATTTACATAATACAGCATTTCCACTTGCCATTCATGACACTTTAGTCTGCAGCAGCATTAACATACAATGCAAGTGGAAAATATTTCAAAATCCAAGCATCGAGCGGAAGAGAGAGAGAGAGAGAAGCGCAGCACAACTTCACACAGGCGTGTGGAACGACTGACTAAAACTGAAGAATGGCTTTGATGAGGCGGGCCCTTGGATTCGGAAAAATGTCGAGCATAAAACAAGTTTACATTTATTAGCCAGCTCTCGAAAGATGCGCCTTTCCACTCAGCCATAACATGTCGGCGATCACGTAGCTAACTCTTCGGGGCTTTTCTTTTGAGTGGGTCTGTGTGTGGGCTAGAACCCATCCGAGTGGAGGACGTCAAGATGACCAGTTAAAGTAAAAGGGGAAATGATGCAACATTAAGTTAAGAGCCACTGCAGAAGGCTGATGATGCTGCTGCGCTTAATAACTATCAGATCATAATTTATGGCCGAACAGAGTGAAAGAAAATTGAGCTGAACTAAAAAACAAACAACCGTTAGTTTGTGCCAAATACAATTTTACGCTGAGAGACGATCAACAATGAAAAAAAACCGAAGCAAGCGAGCTAAAAAATTTTGATGTCTTAAAAAATCTATAGTAGAATCATCTTTTTTGGCATGTTTCGAAAAACTATATATAGATGAGCTATACTATTCATGAATCATATTTCTTTGACAACTTTTTATGAAACAAAACTTGTATTCCTTCAAACTCTATTATAATCCATTCAATCTTAATAAACGTTTGAGACTGTAGTTTGATTTACCTCATAACATATATATATATATATATATATATATATATATATATATATATATATATATATATATATATATATATATATATATATATATATATATATATATATATATATATATATATATATATATATATGCCGGAATATCGCATATATAACAATAAAAACACAATTTTAACCCAACATGGGACCTCTTACAAAATTGAGTGAATCAACGCAAAACAGTTTGATTAATGTGCAGCCGCAAAATTAAGTGAATTTACAAAGAAATAAATACCGTGACACAGACACTGAATACTCTACAAATACTAATGCTATAAACAAATACAGATGGAATTATGAAAACTGATACTGATAACAAATTTAAAAAATAAAGCTATTTAAATGGATTTCAGATAATGCAAACAGAATTTGCTTATATATATATATATATATTTAAAGAGAGTACAAGGAGGATCGCATATAGAAACTGTAAATATTTTGGGAGGCGTTCATCGACATGCAACAGGCGTAGAGCCCTCAATTGATATTCATATATATGTATATTTGTATGTTCCACACACTTTATGAATCATACTTTAAAAGGTAAGCCTCGGCTATAAAGCAACGCACACACGGATCCATACAGAGTGAGGGGCATTAGTGGGTTAATGTAAATTACGATTTCGCATCGATAATAAAGCATGTGAGAGACTTAAGAATGGCATTGCTTGATTGGCTAATTGGCTTTGAATGACAAAACTATAAAATTATGTAAAAGAAGACAGTTGAATAAAAAATGCAAAAGTACGTTTGTTAGTGGGGAAGAAAAGTTTAAAAAGAAATAAATAATAATAATAAACATACAAAAAATGCCAATCAATCGTGCTCACACGCGAAAATGAAATGAAAACGGTTTTAAGTAGCAGCAGCTAAATAAGACAAACTTTGTAGTTTTGATGTTTTTTTTCGTTGTTCACATCAACTTTCACAAAATGCTGTTGGTGGTAATTAATTACTGGCAAAAGTTGGGCGCAATTAAATCTCCTTCTACTTATATGGTCAAGCGACGAGATGAATGCAAACAAAAGGAATGCGCTCGCTATCCAACACTGCTAATAAGGAAGTTCACTGTGAGCTAAGTACTTGTATGTATCTGTGTATGTGTGTGTGTAGACTAATAACATATGCAACTATTTCCACTTGTCTCAACTGCAAGAAAAATGCTTTGCGCTCCATTTCGCTGCGCTAATTGTGGCCCGCAATGTGAATGTCCTAATCAATAGGCCAGTGACACACAGCACACAACACATATCACAAAAGACACAAGAGACCCACACACACGCACACAAATGTATAACAACAACCGTTGGCCGCTGGCGAACAGTTGCCAGAGGTGTAGTGTTGTAAAATGACGCAATTTAAGTATGTCACTTAGCGTTTTGTTTGCGTTTGGCAAAGAAGTGTCCGCGGGTCCCCCGGACATAATACGTATTATATCCAAGCATAAACACATAAACTCACACACGCACACATGGCACAAATTTTTGCCACTTTGTGCATTGTGTGTTGACCGGCGGCACCACCAGCACCAGCAGCTTAACACCAATAAAATATCCAACTATGTAGGTCTGGGGGAAATGATCAGCAATTTAACGTGCCTAATAGCTAAAAAAAACCATAGTAGCGTCCACTTTTATTGCGGTTTATTCTCTCGATGAGTAAACAACGGAACGCGTTTGCGTTTTTTCTGTTGCTTTAAACGCAGAAGATAAACTCACACGCACAGCTGACAAGAGCGGCGTCTGATTGATGCGATACGAGTAAAAGCAACGTAGCAATATAATACTGATAATGATTAATCAGCAAAGCAATTGTTGCGACCGGGCTGGACTGGCCGGCCGCAAGAACAAGAACTTGAACTGGAACTGGAATTGTAATTGGAAGTGGATGAGCGGCATTTACAGAGCGCAACGGTAAATAGCTAAATTACGAACGACATGCAAAAGAGGACGAGTAAGCGAACAAACAGCTAACAGCGCTAACAGCTGTGCCTGTGTTTGCCCGATGCCTCGAGCGGATAGTTGTAGAAAACGAGCAGACGCTAAATTCCGATAGACAAACACACTTGAATGCTTATCAGCAGGCGACAAATAGCGAGACTGAATAGCGGCACATGGAAAAACGATTATGTAAAGCACAGCCAGCAAATGAAGACGTTCAACGGGCGACAGTATAACAAGCCAAAACAAATTAAGCTGACAGTAGCACACCCTGCCCATGCCCATGCCCATGCCCTATTATGAATTACAACTCCTACACACACAAACACTCAGAGAGCATGTCGACCCCATTCATTAAATATGTGTTTACACACAACAACAGGCAACGAAATTCGTTTTCTTCATAATTCACAAGCAAGTTCAAAGTTTTTGTTGCTGTGTGCGAGTATTTTAGTTGTCCTAAAAATAAATTCAGTAGTATGACGCCAGGCGGTAAGCTAAAGCACTTGGAGAAATTCCAAATGTTTCGTTTAGCTCTTATTTCTCTTCTTTTTTTTGCACAAATGAGCAATACGCAAACATACTCAAAGTGCGTGTATTAGTAATAATTTTCGATTGTTTTTAGCTTTGCTGAGTGTTTCGCTTATGGTTTTGCAACACATTTCTTGAGTGCTTTTTCATTTTTATTTTATTTTTGGTAAATATAATTTATTTTTGCTTATTGTGGCACGCATACAATTTCACTGGTACACAGCAAACGAATCATATTTTTGGTTCAATGTCGACGTGTTTATATTTTTAAATTACATATTAGAAAAAACGCGCACGACGCTTACGAATTTCTTTTGGCACTTTTCATTTCTTACGGCGCAGCACCGTCAGTTGGCAAAATCTTTTGAAATGCACACATACCGACGACGCACGCGGAATGACAAAAGCTAGGCAATGCCCCAAACCGCTGGCAGCGGCTCCAACAGCTGGTTACTGTGTGAATGTCAAAACAGCGAATGACAACAGCAGCTGATGTCAGTGTGACCAGCGATGGCAGCACTAAATTAGAAATATGATTTAATATGCTTTTTCGCCGACATTTTAGCTTTAAAAATAAATATACTAAATATTTAATAGTAGCTCTGACCAAAACAGAAATCCAAATATTAAAAATTATAACAATTTTTATTTATTTTTGTGCGAATGGCAAAAAGAGCCGCTTTCAGTTCACAACACTAAGCATACGAATAACAAGTGTTGTGTTATGACCGAAAGCTTGGCGTACTTTTTGAACGTATATTGCGATAGCGTTTGAGAAGTTAGCTATATCATATAGTTAAACAACAAAACAAATGGATAACAATAAAAGATTCACATTTCAAATTGCACTTTAATAGACAATATTGTATTTGCTAACTAAGCTCGTATATACATATTAAAATCTTTGCAGTAATTCTCAAGGCGCATAAATAATACTTTGTCACAAGTTTATTGGCGTCAAAAGCGAGGCACATTTGCAAAAAGAATTGAATACATATAGAATTTATTTTTATCTGCTTTGCGTTGCGTAGATAAAAGAGAATTGCGTTTTTTCTTTCATGCGGCAGAGATAAACAAATTTTTTAAGATCTTTAAAAACTAATAAAACTTGGCAAAAACCAAAGAATATATAATTCTAAACATATAAATATGTATAAATATAAATATGACAACAAATTGATGCCATACGTGTTTCAATTTTTCCTCTATTATATAACTATGGCAACTGGTTGAGAAATTATATACGTATATATATAATATACATTAAATTGAGCAATTATGAATGTGTGAATATTGAGCAATTAAAGTATCCATTTTATAAGCTTATCAGACAAGGTCAGACAATTTGCTTAACCAACTTCATGGACTATTTATAGTGTTTGAGTAACTTAATAGGCATTGCTGATAGGAGATATACTTACGAAAATAGTTGAGGCACTCTCTAGTCTGTTCCTTTGTCAATCCGAGACCTTCGACTGGAATTGGTAGCGCTGGAGCTGGCACAAACCAATCCTCATTCGCATAGCCCGAGAAATTAGTGAGAAAATCATTTCGCACTTTATACTTCGGTATTTGTTCTTCCAGCAATGAAAATATTTCCACCTCCGGCAAATTCTCGTTGCTGCACAAGTCTGAAGGTGTGTGAATAGATGGGAGTAATTAGCAAAGGCTTAACAAAAGGCAAATAATTGCCCAACTCACCAGTTAGGCAACTAGCATCCGCGGTTTGTGGTTTGTTGGGGGTCGTCGCCTGTTGCATGAGCCGCTTTGTTTGCAACTTGGGCAAGTGTTTGCTGAGCGTCGCCTGCGCGGAGGGACTGAGCGGCATTTGGCCGCCATTGGCCCCCAATGTTGCGGATAGCATAAATGTTACAGAATTCTAATATTGTCGATATCGATATCGATATATATATACAAATACAATCGATCTATCAGCTGGTCAATGTGTAGTTAGTTGTTTTTCTGAAAACGGAAATGTAAACCGGCTTGTTAATTCACTGACTCTCAAACGAAACTAGAATAATATTTAGCAAACAGCTAACAGCTAGCAACAACTAGCACCTAGTCTACGCGCGTTTTCCTCGTTTGCTTTCTATTATTGAGTGGGCGCTTATCTTGCCGCACAAGTTTCGATGATAAAGTCAACGTCAAACGATGATTATTAATACTATAAATATTAGTGAAACGTCAAAGGATTTTAGCGTTAATTTATCACAAGCATAATTCGCACATTTAAACACAAATGCTACTGACGAAGCAAGTACCCATTCAATATCACTTATCGTTACAACTGATTATCTAAACATATTGATTGATCAAATTTAGAATGTTTTATCATTATTATGTTCACGTAACATCATTATCTTCCAGAAGAGACAAGATACCGAGTATAGTATCTTTTATGCAATTTGTAAGCAATCCAAAAAGTGTCACACTTGTTTTTTTTTTAGACGAACTTCACGACAAACAAATATACTCCTTTTCACTACATTATAACTAATATATACTGAATAGTTTATTATTATGCCCACGTATGACATAAGTTTATTCATTTAGGACAAAGGAGTCAGCCACACATGCAATAAATACAACTTTGTATCAGTTATTAAGGAGTTTAATAATGATTCAGCGTTGGTCACACTGGATTTTAAAATGGAAAATAAAACGGCCATCAGACTAATAGTGATCATGGGACTGACTAATAAAAAATGTAAAATCAATACAATTTTTCACATTCTAAGCAAACTGATCAATAATAAAATTTACCGCGCACCATTCACTACCTTTAAAAGAGTTGCGTGCAGACTACCGAGTAAATGTTAACTGATTTTTCATTGTCTACCAAGCGATGGCTTTAATGGAGTCTGCACAAAGAGAACTCGAACTGAATTGAAAGTTTGACTGGTAATTGTTGTTGGCTTCTTATTTAAGAGTATGAACTCGAAGAGAGATGGCCAAAAAACAGACAGACACTCAGACTACGTGCCAAACGCGGCGTATACGTATCGCGGCAGACTCTGCAGCTCGCAAACGAAGCGATAATAAAGCGCGGCGGGGCGAGCGGAGTGTAACAACGTGTAATTAAACTGTAAACAAAACAGAAAAAGCAAGCAGCCGAGTAATCGAAGAAAACATTTTGTTAGTGGGAGCGAAACTGCGACGAAAAATTGCACTTCCTCCGCCCAACAGCTTTCCAAGGCAAGCGAAGTCAATGGCGCTGACGCACAAAGGCCGTTTTAATAAAAGCATGTGACGCCGAACGCGAATAGCGACGCAGACATCGACTTCGTAAAAAGCAACCACCACTTAGAGCCACAGCTGAGGTATTCCCTGACCATCGTCGTTTGATCAAGCGAGCGCAAAGGTTTCGCGATAATTGCGATAACAGCGAACGAATTTTGCGATTGCTTTTTATAATTTTTTTGTTTTTTTTTTTCTATCGACGCGCTGCGATTTCCACTGCAGCAGTTGCATTGCGTAATAGAACATAGAACAAATTTACATACAGACAAAAGCAACAAATACCAACAACAAATTCGTAAATGTGAATGGAAGCCGGCGATGTCAGCAGCGAAGCGAATGAAACGTATAGGAAAAAAATAGCGAATTGCTATTGGCTGCCGTTGTTATTGTTGCTTTCTGTTCTCGCGCGTCTTGTTTGAGACATTTTCCACTTAATTTGTATTTTTATTTTTTAGCTGTGTTACGTTTCGTTTCACTGTCCACTGTTAAGCGCGCGTTGCCAGCCCCTGCTGCGAGAGAAACTGAATGGATGGATGGCATAATTCTCTAAAATAAATTTGAAAGCCAAAGGCAAGCAATGGCTGGCTGCAGCAATGGCGACGCTTGCCAAAAAAAAAAAAACAACAAAAAAAAAAAACAAATACTAATTTGTTAAAGTTTCGTTTCCCTTTGTTGGCGTCAGCTTGTGCTTAAATTGTTTTGCCTTTTGCTGTTGTTGTTTTTGGCTTTTCTCGCTTCGTTCTGGCTGTTTTTACGGTGTACTCAATTTTTTGGCATACGCACTCACACACACAAACACCGTACACTTATATAAGCAGCGCTGCCATCGACGCCGCCGTCAGTGGGGCAGGGTCATTAGACGACACCGTTGTAATTTGTGAAATGAATTTATTTAAAGTGTTCCGCATGCATTGCCAAACATGAATCAGCTGGGCAGGTATTTGGAATGGGGGATGCTGCTACTCCGTAGGGGAGGTCAAAAATGGGATGCGTGGGCGCAAGAATGTATTGTGCGTATTCATATGACTGTGTGCGTGTACGTGTGTTTGTGTTTGGCCGAGGAGCGCGCCCACTACAAATGCGTGATTATAAAACACTGTCATCATTTGCTCAGCACTCGCGCACTCATTCATCAGCGTGAATGTTACTCATATTTCATAATGTTTTTCGAACTTGATTTGTTTTGAAAATGTAGCCTTAAATTAGTCCACACAATCCACGAATTATTGAATTTTCATTTTCAGTACAACTTTATTGTTGTTGCTCGACAATACCTACATTTGTTGTAGTTGTGCATGTGTTTGCCATTTTATTTTTTTTTTCGATGTGTTGTGGCTGCTTTCACACTAAAAATCGAAATGAAAACCACATGCCATCTCTCTGCACAAGCGCGCGTTAATTGTTGGAAAAATTAATTGTAATATGTTTAGCTAGTAAAATATACACTTCGTGTTTGTGTGCGTTGAGTCACATTGAATTTAAACTAAATAAAATAATCGTTGGTCTAAGAAATTTGCTTTTTTCTGCAGCTGCAGCCAATATCTTGCGCACACTAGTGATGGAACGAAACACGATTGGCAGTTGTTAGCCTCTGAAGAACTATCGATGTTTTTTTATCCGACTTTCTTTACATCGATAATTTGTTTTTCGATATTCTATTTCGATAATTGTTTGTATATGTTCACTTTTTCAAGTTATGTTTATATTGTATTAAAATTGTAAAATGCTAATGGCAGTCTCTTTATTTGATCCCTATGATTCAAGGCAGGAAATTGTTTTGCAACAGATCGCTACGAAAATAACCTTAACTTAAAGCACAAAATGTCGAATCTTTTTTATTTTTGTTTTATATTCTTGTCTACAAAATATTTTTTTTTGTTTACATAGCATTATACATTATGTAGCGCTGTCTAAATCATGCTTTAGGGTAAAAATATAAATTGAAAATTTTTAATGTTTCACAATGTTTTGAATTAAAATACAAATTAATTTTTTGGCGTGTTAGGAATGCCTAATTATTTGATGCATAAATTGTCATAAATATATATATATATATATATATATATATATATATATATATATATATATATATATATATTTATATGTATATCTTTAATTGTAATGCAGTTGTATTCTGATGTGCCCCATATATTCTTCAGCTAGTGGAGGACTATTACACAAGTTCGGAAAGTCTTTCAAAAAATGTTAAAATTATTACAAAATTTGTTGTTTAACGAATAATAACAATATTTAGTTGCATAGTTTTGCTGTTACAACTCTATAGCTTTTCCCGTTTCAATCGTCAGTATTTTTGCGTGTTGAAGCAATCAAATCGACTGCACTGATAGCATCCGGAAACATAGAGTGATAGTTGATTACTGGCACGTACGCCGCGGTAATCACACGGCCAGCAAACCAGCGTCCGTGCAGCGCATTTACCGCTAGCACCGCTGTCGTTGTGCTCGGACATTTTACATAAACTGTGCCCGTTGGTGAAACGGTGTCTACATGTATATGTAGAACACCACCGTGCTTGGCACATTCGTCGAGCACATCGTCACGTACATCAGTATCCCATGTGGGATTTGTCTCGGTGCGCGGATCAAACATGTTGGACAGTATAAAACACTGAGTAGCTATGGATGGCGTCTGTTGTTGCTGCTGCACTGGGGCGGGCTGTGGTGCTGTTGCTAGCAGTGCATTGGCCGCTGCCTGTGGCACAGCCAGTCCAGCACCCTCGGCTAGTTTAAACATAAGCTGTAAACGGCCCGTGGCACCGAGATCAATGCCGCTGCGATCCATTTCATCAGTGTCTAGCGAACTAGTATTCATGTCCAAACGCTCTGTTACATTGCCCACTTTCATTGGGCGTCCGGCCAGTTCAAAGCCGTTCAGTTGCTCCAAAGCCTTTTTGGCATCGTCAGCATTGTGATACTAGAAATAAAAATATATTATTATTATTATTATAATAATGTAGTCTCCACTCGTACCGTAATAAAGCCATAGCCTTTAGATCGACCCGTCTCAGTGTCCATAATTAGCTGGATCACATCAATTTTGCCAAAAGGCTCAAATATTCCACGCAACATATCCTCAGTGATATTAAAGTGCAGCGATCCCACATAAAGTCGCATGGGTCCTGTGTGAGCTTTGGGCTGAAACGGAGGAGGTGCACTCTGCAGTCGATTCTTCTCTGCCTGCGTATGTTGCACCATTATTGGTACGCCCAGCAGACGCTGTCCCGATAATCCAAGTGCTAATGCCACAGATTCGGGATCCTCAAATTCAATATACGCAATACCCTTAAAGCGTTTAGTCTTGTTGCACGTAATTAGACGCACATCGCGCACCTTTCCAACGCTGGAGAAGAACTCCTCTAGATCACGGGCGCGCACACGCTGTGATAGTTGAATGCAGAAGACGGTGCGGGCATCGCGCTCCTCAGGACTTAGCTCGGTGGGTGATGTACGATCCCCGACACCATTAGGTGGCGATCTGCCACCACCGCCGCCACCGCCTGGACCTCCACGCCCACGTCCGCCGTATGGTCGAGGTGAGTAACTGGTACGACGGCGACTGCTACGCAATACGTGATAACATAAGAACAAAGCATGACAAAATTAACATGATAATGATAATGATTATAGAGTCCACTTACTTCGTATCCCTTGAGCGTGAATGACTGCGCCGACGTTCGCGTATGGGACTCATCCGCTTGCGTAGTTGATCACGTGAGCGACTGCGACGACGCTTATCACGAGATCGACTGCGCTTTCGGTCTCCATCTCTTTGCATGGTCTTGCTGCCGCCGCGGCGATCTCGCGAACGTCGATCACGATCACGATCGCGATCACTGCGCGCATTGCTACCGCCTCCGCCACGTCTGTCATCGCTGGGACGTTCGTCACGTGGGCGACTACTGCGCTTGCCATCGCGATAACGATGCTCTCGCTGTTCACGCTCACGTTCCCTATCTCTATCCTTTTCACGATAGTTACTGCGCTCATTGCCACGCTCCTTCTCACGTTCACGATCCTTGGAGCGTCTGTGACGCGAGCCACTACGACTACTAATATAGGAAAATACATGAAATTAGTACCCGAGTGTAAGAAATTTCATTAATGTTTACCGTGAGCGATGGCTGCGCTTTTTGTTGCCGTTTGAGGAACGCGTTCCATTTTCCGTGTAGCGTTCATCCTCATCGTTGTCATCATGGCCGGCGCTCTCGCTGCCGCTGCTGCGCCCGCGTCCACGTCCAGCGCTGCCCGCACTGACGTTCTACAGATAGGGTTTTGGTTTTGGTATTTGGTTGGTTGGGTGGAGGCATGGGAGGTGGAAGTCGCAAGCAATAATGTACATACATAGAATTGGATATTTTCATTTGTTCATGTTTTGTGGGGGACATGGAGACACAAACACACATAACGTTTCGGTTCGTTGATGATCGCACGTTACGTTGTCGTTTTTTGTTGTTCGTGGTTGTTGTATTCATTTTACAATTTGTTTTCAGGTATTATTCGTATTGTTTTTTATTGTAAAATATTTTGTTTTTTTTTTTTTTTGAATAAGAGAAAGCAAATCAAAGTAAATTAGTTAAATTTTTGGTATCTGCAAGTATATAAAATAGAAATGCTTAAGTCAACAATGATCGATTTACAGATCATTGCCAATTTATAGCAATATAGCAGTAGAGTAATAGTAATACATATGCGATTAGTCAAAATTTAAAACATCGACAGCTTTATTCGAGATGCTTGTCTGTCATGTAGAGATATATATGCATGTACCTAAGATGTATATATTCGAGTACATTATATCACGTATACCTATCTATTTAAATACAGTGATAGGCTTTGTAACACACACATAGATAAGTAGACCACGGCGAAATGTCTCCACACATATTGAAATTCGATTCGATATTTGGGTATTAGCGCTGGCTAGTGGTTGGGATGGTTTGTTGACTGGTTGCTTTGGCTCTTATTTGACTCTAAAGACTCTGGCCACCACATCGCAGGCGCTCTCGTCTATATATGGGACATACATATACATAGATATAAGTTATAAGATATTTGTGTAGTGAAATAAATTTATGTTTGCTTATTACGTTTTTTTTTTTTCGTTTTGGAATTATTTAGGCATTTGATTTTTGGTGTGATTTATATATAATTTTGTATATATTTTATATTTGGGCTTTTCAGACTCGACTCCTGAAAGAGCAGTGAAGTGGACTTGTGAGACTTTCTTTCATTCTTGTCTGTCTGTGAGTGAGAGTAGTAGTAGAGCTGCCTGCTGCCCCAGACAACAATAGGTAGAGTTTATCTGAAATTTAGTGCACGTTCAGTTTTCATTGATTTTTAGCAAGTTAAAAAACAAATTCATAAAAAAAATAACAGAAACAGTAATCATACAGAAAACAAATGCCTAGATATGTTTTGGTTTTATTTTCTTTTATTGTTTTTTGTTTTTTTTTTTCGCAGTTTCTGGTACATTCAAAACTTACCAAATGGTCTCCAGCTTTTTGTGTTTAGAATGACCAAAACAATCACTAGCAACAATATTGAGCTTATACGATTTCTGCAAAGACATTTCACCCTTAAGAATTATTCTCGCTTTTTTGTTTTAAATATTTTCTTTTTTTTGGTAGTGTGATATTATCTTATTTACTTGCACATTGCATTTTTTTATTTTTATTTTTATTTTTTAGGAGAGATAGAGACAGAAAAGAGAGAGCAACCACTCAGCTATTAAATTGGAAGTTTCATATTTTGAAAACAAGTTTCATCAAAAATTGAGAACATATAGATATGGTATACACATATATGAAATTTTAGCAATTACGTCCGCTTTCAATATTCTAACAACGTGTTTTATATGTTAATTAGTTTAACATATTAAAAACTTGAAAACAAATTCACTTAATATGGATTCTTATACTATCTGGAATATGCAAATACCACACTATATAAAAATAATAATATATGAAAACGACTTATAATGAAAGCTTATCAACTTATTTTGATTTAGAGAATGTATGGGTTTACCGCAACAGCAATATTAATTTTTAGATGTTCCTTATCAAATTACTACCAGGCACTGTATAGATAAAAAATTAAAAGCTCTTGTGAAAAGAACCAGCCTAAAAAACCGAAACCCAAAACAAAACTGAAGGTAAATATATGATTCGTTGCGATTTTCTATATAATGTACAAATTAAAACTAAAACAAACAAGTCACACATACACACCCACACACATACTCGCACACTAATGCACGTGGGTGTTTAATTAGGCGTGAAGTTAAGTCATGTATAATAAATATAAAGGCGATAACCAACGGCCGACCTTTACAAATCGATGTAGTCGATTTTCGATTGCACTTTCAGAATTAAAGCTTAAAATCGATTTAAAGAAAGCCACTTCATTGCAATAACCACACACACACAAATGCATACATAAACGCATTAAGGTGCTATGCAAACTTTACATGTCTGTGTCTGACTCTCAGACAACTCAAGTACATATGCATTTATGTATTTCACATGGGAACGCTAGAATGCGAGAACGCTTGTAGATGTCTATTTGGAAAAGAAGTATACAAATGTTCATAAAATATACCATTGTCGCAGGGATAACATAATTTGTACATACCATTTCTTAATTAATATATCTTTAGATTTATAACGAATAACTGCACTTACGTTTTTTTGATACGGCGCCTCCAGCATTGCTTCAACATCAAAGTCTTCGGCCATGTTGAATTTTTTGGACGGGAATAAAGTCCCCAAGTAGTTGTCTAACACGTTTGAAGAAACCAAAAGTTTTGTTGGTATGCACACCGCAATTCGAAGATTCACTTACGAACTTGCTTTTCAATTATTTTGGAAGTTAAATGAGAATTTCCTTAAATTTTTATATTTTTTCACAGCGTGGCTGGCTATGTTGTGTTGCTGCAGGGTTGATAATGAGTACACGTCGATACCCGTAACGATATCGATACTTCTGAATACTATATTATTTTAAAAACATTCAAATAAATCGTGGACGATAAATTTTTTATTTATTTAATGGAAATAAATATTTATATATATATTTTGTAAATATTATGTACACAAGCTTGTTTAGTAATTACTGAGCTTGCCTACAACCCTACGATATCTTCAAAAGGCGACAGTGGCGTTGCCATATCATTAGTAGATTAATCGATTTGTTTATATTTACATATACGCAGCAAAATTTTGGATTCGCAGAATTATTATCATTGCGTGCATTTATAGCCGTTTGAATTGTCCTTGTTAAACGAATATAAATCGTATCAAACAGGTGCCAAATTGATTGAATGGCGTTACGCAGTACAAAACATACTCATAAAAGCATACACTGCTGGCAGTGCTAATTGTTGAGTCATCAGCGTCCCAGTCAATAACATATAGCTGAAGAAGAGTTGCAGCCTTGGAGGCGACGGCAACCGCTAGACCGTATACGTAGGTTGCGTGTAAAGAGCGCACCACTATCACAGCTACAGGTGAGAGGCAGTTGCGTAAATTAAAAGTGGCGTAAGCTGCATCTGCGGGTGAAACTCCAACCCAACCAGCAACTAAACCATCCCCCAATTCGAACGCGCCTACGTTTACATACACGTTACGGGTGGCTAACTAAGGTGTGTCCGAACTAAGCAAAACTCTGTATACTAGTTTTTTTTTGGTTTACATTTTAGCTGAATTCAACTGCAAATGGAGGACTACAAGTTCCTATTTAAAATTGTGCTTGTGGGCAATGCCGGCGTTGGAAAGACTTGTCTGGTGCGACGCTTTACTCAGGGTCTTTTTCCACCCGGTCAGGGAGCTACTATTGGTGTGGACTTCATGATTAAGACCGTTGAGGTCGAGGGCGAAAAGATAAAACTTCAAATCTGGGATACAGCCGGACAGGAGCGTTTTCGTTCCATTACACAAAGTTACTACAGATCGGCGCACGCGCTGATACTCGTTTATGATATTAGTTGCCAGCCCACGTTTGACTGTCTGCCCGACTGGTTGAGAGAGATCCAAGAGTACGCCAACTCGAAAGTGCTTAAAATACTGGTGGGAAACAAGACGGATCGCGATGATCGTGAAATTCCCACGCAAATAGGCGAGGAGTTCGCTAAACAACATGACATGTACTTCCTTGAAACATCCGCCAAAGAGGCGGAAAACGTGGAACGCCTGTTCTATGAAATCGCAGCTGAGCTAATCGGCCAAGCGCGCAGCAAGGACGGCACTAGTGCCGCAGCTGCAGCTGCACAGCGTCAATCGGATGGCGGCGGTTCCATTGGATTGGGAAGCTTAAGTGCCAAAGCAGCTCAGGGCAACTGCTGTGGTGGATCCAACAGCTCTAGCAGCGGCAACGCCAACTCCAACTCCAACTCTAGTCAAGGCGGCTGAGCAGGGAATATAGCAATAGAGTCGACAACTGGCAGCTTTCAGCTGAAAAGCAACTCAATGACTATGGATGCTAAATATTTGTGTTAAACTCCTTTGGATGTGTAGTTTTAGTACTCCCTGATTTTCTATTAGTATTATTTGTTATAGCATAGATCTTAATCTAAGATCTGGTTGGTGAGCATCACGAGTTTATGTTTAAAATTAATGTCTATATTGATATCATAACAGCAACAACAATGCAATGCACATTTTGTTTTTATTCCTAGAGTAACATATTTAACTGTGTATTTAAAATATTTTTTATATGTTTATACAAATGCGTATTTATTATAATTTTTTATTAGCAATAATTTATACATATGCAATTTAAAGGATATTTACACGGACTTGTGTAATAGATTTTAAGACGATTTTATGACATTCCAAAAATTACACGCGTAGTTCAATATGAAACGAAAGGAATAACTCACTTTGTAATTAAATAAACCCGAATACAGTTTTAAATGTGCATTTGAAGTGTTTGTTTTTCTGGATTTGGGTGAAAGTTGGGTAGATCTGCAATTTATGTTGATCACTTCTTGAGAAGTCATCTTTGGTGAAGATTCCTTACTTTTATCCCACGTATCCCATCATCCGTTAAATTCAATATTTAATATAAACAATGCAGCGATATCTTTGAATATCAAAATGTTTCTTTCATTTATTAAATATTGGTATTTTTAATTGGTACATTTGTCGCTTGATGACTTTTCTCTAGGAGAAAATTTCATGCTTAGTATTAAGCTCTCTCTTTTTGTATAAACTACAATATCTGTTTATGTGTGTATATTCGACATTCAACTCTAAAAATATAAAGGTATATAGTATACATATATATGTATACATAAATATATATATATATATATATATATATATATATGTATCAATATAGTGTATACATAAGTAAATATAGATATGTATGTGCATGTATATTGGCTATATATGGTAAATATCCTTGTATAATGTCATGGTAGCAAAAAGGCATACGGGTATAGAGTAATCAAAAAAATACATAATAATAATAATATAATAGATTGAAAAGTTGTAGCTGCAGTTGTTGGATTAGTTTTTAGCTAGCATTAGAGTCTGTTAGCAGGCCACACACGAACACATACACAATAAATTATATACATTTATGCATAAATAAAATACATGTAAATGCTAAAAATTAATATAATAATAATAATAATTTCATTTAATACAAAATTTATGAATAATTAAACCATTTTAAAAAGTAAACAACAATTTGGGTCGGCCCTTCACAAAATTTTACATTCCTGACAGCCTGGCACTTTCGTTATCTATCTATGTGTGTTATACATTTCAATATAAATATATATATGCATATATATTTTTGATTTCATTTCTTTTGATTTGATGTATGTGGTATGTGTGTCAGAGCTGGCGTGAGATTCGTTAGATTGTGATCAATATAGTTGCGACCGTAGCCGTCGCGTCGCCATCGCCTCTATGCTTCCGCCTTTGATGCTACTGCAGCATCAGAGCATTTAAATTACGCTGCAGTATCGTGTCCTTCACCGAATTGAACACCACATTGATGTTGCGCGTGTCTATGGCAGTGGTAAAGTGATGATATATTCGGCTGGTGCTGGTGCTGCGGCGCACGCTCATGAACATTTGCAGCATAAAATTTTGGACGTCCATTAGTGAATGCGGATTGCCATTGAATTGCGGATAGTACCAGCGTATATCAGTCTCTGGATTTCGTACTTTTTGCTCGAGCAAATCGGTCTTGTTTAAAAACAATATTATTGAAATGCCTTTGAAGGTGTTGTTATTCACAATGGTATCGAAAATATTTTTGGACTCTTCCAGACGATTCGTTTTTCTGCAAAATAACGAAATCCAAATCAACATCCTAACCTGAACAATTAAGTTGATCTCAGTTCTGAAAACCGAACACTTACCTGTCTTCGGCAAGCACCTGATCAAACTCTGAGCTGGACACTAGAAATATAATCGATGTGACAGAGGTATCAAAGCATCTGGTCCACTTTTGCCGTTGAGTGCGCTGTCCGCCCACATCGACAAACACGAATGGAATGTTCTGCAACAGAAATGCATGATTTCCAAATACCAAACAGCAATCAATTGCAACTTACCTGTACTTTGACACAAAACTCGTAGACCCCTTTGGTTGCTTTGCGACAGTGCAGTATATCTTTGTGTGTGGGCACATAATCCGGTTTCGCCAGCCGTTCAATTTCGTCTAGAAAATAGCTGACCGAATCGCTCTGCAAGGGGTTAAGTGAACAAAAACAATATTTGTTTATTATATATGTAAAATATATATAAGAAGGTCTATCGAAATTAAATATTAAAACAATGTAGCACTGAGGTCCAAGTCTATAAAATCTATTCCATATTTTACACTTAAGGCAATTCTCTTCGTTTACATGTGAAAATTTCGTCTACAAAAAGTCATTAATCGGTTTAAAATATATTAATACTTTAGATATAATTATATTTTAGTTTAGAAGAAACAAGGCTAAATTCGAATAATTATAAACAAAGCAAGTTCCACACAATAGATTTGATTGTGTTAGTCTTTTAAGATGAAAACATGCCGGGTCTAAAAGATTTGCTCTCTGTGTCTTATGAAGTGTGTGAGAAAGATGACCACTTGCTAAAGAAGTTTGTTCTAACTCTATATAAAATATATTTGAAATACTCAATTGGAACATGGATATATGGAAAATTGGTTGTCTCCAGCTTTTAAATTGACGATGATCATATTCTATATACAGCTTTTGGATATAGAAGGCGGCTTACAATTTGGAACTCGCGTCGTCGTTCGTAGGCACGCCTTATGCCACGATCCTGCCAAAGGCGCCTTATGAGTGGCGCATATTCTACGAATCTAGCTGCCTCTATTGCATTGCATTCCATTGATTTGGCGTCATTGGCATCCTGTTCACGTCCATCGCTGCCCCACGAAATATCCAACTTTTCCCGCGCATCGAGGAGCACTTGCATACCTGCAAAACAAATTAATTAATTGTTAAATATGTTTCAATGTTTCTCACCTACAAGTACATACCTCTTATAACATTTTGGTATATCACATGTTGGTATTCACGCAGCAGGTCCGGATCAAAGTTGACGCCGTGTATGATGCGCATCTGTTTGAGGAAGGTTGATTTGCCTGACTCGCCAGCGCCCAGGAGCAACAGCTTTACCTACAAAGTTGACTTATGATTAATAAGTGGATTTAACAGACAGCAAGATCTAATACAAAAGTACGTGCGAAATTGAAACCTTGACCGATATAAAACATACACACACACACACACACACACACGCACAAGAAAAGCAACTGCAACCAACGACAAAGCACAAAGAAGTTGTTAATTGAATGCCTTTTGTGTGAATAAGACTTTTTGTAATGATTGCCTAAATGATGCAACAATAAAAAACCCAGTGCCAAGCCCAATACCAACATCAACAACAACAACAACGAAAAGTGAAAATTCGTCTGCCGTTTCGTTTGTTTGCCTGGGCGGCCCATGCGGGCTATACAACCGGATGAATGTTGTGTTTTGTGTGTGTGCGTGAGAGAGTGTTTATGTATGTGTGCGTGTGCGTGTGGGTCCAAGCAAATTAATACTAATTACTTAATTAAACGGAATGTGGAAACGTTATACTTCTCTTAAGTTCAATCTTACCTGCCGTCGAAACGTATGCTTTTCCTTCTCCAAAAATCGATCAATCTCTTTGGATTTGTAGCGTTGCTCCAGCTCTTCGGGCGTGCTACGCAGCCGCACCAGATGGGTCAGAAGATTACCAAAGCATCTCATGCAGGCGAATCGTGACGTTTGCAGGCGACTCCCTTGCCGTCGCAGCCTTTCCGCTCCGTCCGATATCAGTCCGGCGGAACTAGCTGTTGTCCCTCTGCCGCTAACCGTCTGCTGATGATGATGATGCTCCTCCATCAGGTGCGTCAGCGTCCCGGTCCGTGTATCGCTGTTGCTGTTGTTGTTGCTGCTGCTTGTAATGCCGCCGCCGCCACCACTATGTGTTAACGTGGTCAACGTAATTCTGGACATGGTTGCGACTGCGACGACAGCCAACGCCTGACGTGCGCACTTTCTACACAGGCACACACACAACACTCAGCTCACACACACACAGTCGCGCACACAGACGCGCGCGCTGTACGTTCAGTTGTTGATATTATTGTTGGTGTTGTTGTTGTTGATTGTCTCCCGTTTTGTATGATGATACTGTTATTGTTCTTGTTGCACACTCGCTAAAATTAGCCTGGGCTCGGGGTTTATTGTTTTGGTCGTTGTTTGGACGTCGTAGTTGTAGCCAAATCATATCTTGACCACAAAAGCATCGCCGCGCTCTTCGTCTGTGTATTTCGCTCCGCGGGCATTGCACACACACACTTTCACACTTTGCAGCCACTACAACATATGCTAATCGCGTTGATGACAAATTGTTGAACTCCTTTATTACGCGTCGCCTTCTTTTTCTCGTATTGGCAAATTTTGTAAATAAATTCGCATTTTCACTCCCAAAAGACTGAATAGGGTTGTATTCACGATATCACACACTCGATTTTCTCGATATCTATCGATAGTTATAGGGAGAGTTCCTACGTGATATCATAAGCAACCCTGTTGTTGAAAACAGCTGTTCATGTTGCTAACACAAACATAACAAACACCCATACAGTTATAGCGTCTGCTGCTGATTATTTTATTTTGCTTAGTCGTTGTGGAATTGTGGTGTTGTTGAGTTTAATACATTGCTGAAATTATTGTCTAATAAATATGATTATTAATACCGGCAAAGTGTCTTTGCTTTATGCTAAGCGCGCAGCAGGCGGTATGCAGTATATGAAAAAATATACAGGTAATAATTGAAAACCTCAGTGCGTAGAGGTCAATAAGTTTAAATTGATTAAAATTCATTTGCGAGCAAAACTAACAGACTTGATTGGTATGCAGATAATAGACTATGTAGATTTAATTCAATTTACGCGCAATAAGCAATTCTTTTACTGTCACTCATAAAAATATATGTATGTACATGTATGCATAAGTACTATGTGAAAGCGAATTCAAATTGGATTTTGTACCCTGGGCGTCTGCCAAACTGCGCAATTTATTTGGCGAACATTGTTATTTCAATTTATTATTAATAAACATTATTTTTTAACATGTAGCATTTCAACCTCTTCATACCAGTGCTAAGGTGCTTAACTATGCGGAGCCGGCCCCCGCTTTGCCTCTTCCCCATAATGTTGACGCTGCCGAAACGACACGCTTTTCCCCGCAACGCTCCAGGGATATATCCGACAATATCATGGTCATGTCCCATGCACCCATATCTACAATCGATATAACCACTGACAACAGCATGACCATACCACAGGGCGGTTCATCATTGCAGGATCCACATGTGCAATCATACGATTGCTTTGGCGCTGTCAGCCTCAATGCGGTTATGCAGAGCAATGTGCCGACACCTTTTGGTGGCATGCACAAGTTCTCTCATCTCAATATGCCGGGAGGGCAATGGTCGCAGGAGTACAAATTCACTTCGCAGAACATGCACAGCTCGCATTATCGATCGCTGCGCGACAGCACTCGCGCTGACTGGGTGACCTACGATCAGAATGCTACTGTCGCGGGCCATAGCCAAGGTGAGGATAGGCCGCTGTAGACGTATACGTGACACCTGTTGCACGTGTTGTTGCTTAAACGCAATCAATAAAACTGTTGCATGTCGCGCGCATGCGCCTTAGCTAACACGCATACGCATCCCATATCATATGCATTGCTCGAATTTCGTAGGCTTCCGGCGTTGCTACAGCACACAAGCAAAGCCAGCAGATCCGCCAGCAGCAGCAGTACCAACCTCAACGTCTGTGACGGAAGAGCTGAGCAAGAAGGAGCAGTTGAAGAAAGTCTTTAAGGAGTACGGCGCAACCATTGTAGTATTCCATGTGGGCATTTCGTTACTCTCCCTAGGTGGCTTCTACGTGCTCGTCTCCAGGTAGGACTAACTAACAGAATGCGCTCATCCACACGTAACCGCAACCATAGCAGCAATATTAAAAGACTGCTGAACAGTCAACTTAATTAAGTCATCTAATTAATAACCTGTTGTCTCTTGCAGCGGAATAAATATGATGCCCGTGATGGAATTCCTTGGAATCGAGTCATCTGTATTTGCGGAAAAGATAGCCGTAGGCAGCACCTTTGTCACAGCCTATGCCGTTCACAAAGTCTTTGCACCACTTCGTATTAGCATCACGCTGGGCTCAGCACCATTTATTGTGCGTTTTCTGCGCTCCAAGGGATTCCTAAAGTCGAAAATTAAAAGCAATTAATGCCATATACGAAAGCATATCTATATTTTATATACAAATTTTGTCATAAATGACGAGAACCATTACATTTTTGATAGTTTAGCTATGCATGTCAATACATATGTATTTATGATGGTATAATCAAATAAATATTGTTCCATGTGTTAAACAGAATATATTTATATATAAGGAATTTCATGAATCTCTTTTGCAGTTCCAATCCAATCCAATTAGTTTAGCCACAAACTTCCAAGCTTTAATAAAAGTGGAATTGAGTTCATAATTCATAATATATTGACCATCTTTGGATTAAAAGTCTTGAGTCTCCACCAGACACATTAGACGCCAACCAATTAAAAACATTTTGTTTTCTTTTTTATATTTCTCTTGGTTTTTACTGCTTTTTTTAATTTTTTTTTCTTTAGCGTATTTATAGAAAAAATATTTTCACATCTTAAGTTTTCACTGCTCTAGACATTTTCATTTGTTATTGGCTTAAGCTATAAATTGATATTAAGTAAACAATAATTGTAATAATTATACAATTTAATAATTAAGACTTAACAGTTAGACAAAAAGCTAATGGAAGAAACAAATTAACAATTTCCAAAATTTCCAATGCCATTTTAAGTTCTCCCTCAACTTACATGATCCACCTACTCCTCTCTGATATACATTTATTTCCCCCATTTTGATGCCACTCCTTCGCTTTTCTACTGTTCTCTCTTTGTACGCATTTAAAGCCTAACAACTAATTGTAATTGTACGTGGTATGAGAGCCGGCTTAGTAGCCATCGATGGCCTCTTCGTCGAGTTGGGCCTCCAGCTTCTCCTCCTCTTTGGCTTTGCGTCGCTGTATCCAAGGCATAAAGGCCCATAGGGCAGATCCGGCAAGCAGTGTCAATCCCAGCGTATGGAAGAGCGGATTATAATTGTTGACCGCTTCGGTCCACCAATTGCACAGCGGCGGGCCCACCAGCTGCAGAATACCATTGACAAATAGACTGATACCATAGGACGAGGTCAGGCGCTCCGTTCCCAGCATATCGGCCATGATGACAGCAGTGATACCCACATAAATGCCCGATGCAAGTCCAAAGATGGAGCACCAAAAACAAACGGCGCCGTAGCTATAAGCCAGCGGCAACAATGCTAGCGAAACGCCCGAAATGGATAAGCCGCCAACGAAGTACCACGTCTTGGGTATGAAGCCCATATCGGAGAGCGCTGAGCCGCCAATGCGGCCAATTAGATCCGTTGCCGACACTACCGAGAGCAAGTAGGCGGACAGCGATTTGTCGAAGTTTCTGGCGAGGCCAAAGGCGGGCAGCAGAATGATGAAATTCGTGTAGCTGATGGCATTAGTTGAGTTCGAGATGAGTATGACCAAGTACATGGGATCCTTCAGCAGGCTTAGATCGAAGAATTTGCTGCGCTGGCTTTGTGGCGCCTTGCCCTGACCTGTCTCATCCGCACCGCCGGCCTCTTGGGGCGTGGATTCACCGGCGCCGCTGCCAGCCGAACGCAACGATAAATGCGACGAGAATTCCTTGGGTTGAAAGGACAAAGTACTGCCGTGATATGGCGTGCTAATATACAAAAAACTACTGGTTGAAGGCGACCGCTTGGACAGCCGATTCCTCGAGCTGTTTCGCATGGCAAGCTTGTTAGAGCTGGAGCGGCCCTCCGGCACAGCATATAGCGATGTCTGTGAGTTCAATTGGCCGGGCGTAAATGTCTGATTGCGTTGTGGCAGTCGTACTGGTGTGCTAATCTTTCTGGCCCGTGGCTGGAATTCGTCGCCGGGTTTGGCATAGCTCTGAACCACAGCGGCCGAGGCGCTGCGCACGAATTGTTGCTTGTCATCCGCATCGTCCGGCAGGTAGAGCGGCGACGGTGGCGAATTAAAAGGCATCAGATGCTTTTCAGACGCCGGCTCCTGATTGGGCGCCGTTTCGTCGACGTTCTCGAATTTCATTACAATGCCAACATCTTCCTCTTCAGGAATATCCTCTAGCGCCTGACGAGCACGTGGCACGCGAATCATATGCTGTTCCACAGGCTCATAGAACAAGGCGCCCACCAAAACGTTTAACGTGATGCCACCCATAATTAAGCAGGAGCCACGATAGCCATAAGTCTCCAGTAGCCAGCGTAGGACGGGCGGCAATATAATCGAGCCAATAGCACTGCCAGAGATGCAGAGACCATTGGCCAATCCGCGTAGCTTTACGAAATACGATGTTACAATATACACAGTGGGCGGAAAGGAAAGGCCTGCACCAATGCCCACCAACACACCATAGCTGAAAGAGAAAAAGAGGGGATATCAGTAAGGAAAGTCAATAAAGCAGCTGAGCAGTTTTTAAGCCCATCTAAGCCCCTTTAACCGGTTGTAAGCACCTTAATTTAACACTTGATCTTTAAAAATTAATTCATAACAAGTTAGCTTGAACGGAATCTTCTCCGCCAAAACGTGTTTTCTTAAAACGGGCTCAACAATAATTTAGATATTTGTTCTCCCCCTCTTTAGGCTAATTTTGAAACAGAAATGACTTACCTAATGTACAAGTAGCCAACGGATGATGCCCAGTAGGATAGCATCATGCCCAGCGATGCGGAAACGGCACCAATCAGAGTTACCGTGCGATAGGAATACTTAACAGAGAGAATACTCGAGACAGGTCCTGTGAAAGTAATGCAATATTTTGAATGCAATTTCGTTATGGGTAGGAACTTCTCATTTCACACTCACCCAATGAACTGTAAAGGAAGTAGCATAATGCCGGTATCCAGGAGGCCTGCGTCTGTGTCGTTTCAAAGGCCTGCAAGAACTCAATGAACAATACACCAAAACTTTTAATGGTGCCCGGGATGAGTATATTCGTCAGACAAGCGCCAAAGAGGACTAACCAACCCCAGCCGCCATCGGGTGGCACGAGGTCATATTCGCCGCTGTCATCCTTCTTGTTCAGCAGACTAACTGCTGCGTGCAAATACATGAAACGAAACAAAATGATAAGAACACGGTCAAAACATTGATCAGATGGCCATTGCAGAGGTAGCTACTGCTTCAAAAGAGAGCTTCCAGTACCTAAAGAACATATTCTTATATATGATTTTTGCCGATTCAACACAATACAGACTCGGGTCTGCATGTCATTATAAGAGTGTTCCCAGAATCGACTATAGCCGAATTATATAAAAGGATGTATAAAACACAGATCAGATATTCAAGAAGCTAACTCGTAGAGCTAATTTACTTTCAGTTGGGAAACACAATAGGGCACAAAAGGATTCCAGTCGTTCCTCTTTTATATATAAAATTTAATTTCAAAATGAGATGAAAATTAAATGAATATCACACATAAATTACGGTTACTTATCGATACTTATCGAGTTATCATAAAGACAGAATTTTTCTTAGGCTTTTTGAGATCGATGAGGCATGGACAGATAGGCAAGATGGAAAGAAAGAGAAAGTTGAAACGATTTACATAATATACTATAAACTTATTTTATTTAATTTAGAGCCAACAGGCTCTACTCGAAGGAGTGTGCTAGAACAAATCTTTATCGGATTCATTTAATATTAAAAATTTTCTTATCAAATTTTGTATCGCTGCGAGTTCCAGGGGAGCCAATTTCAAAGATTCTTTAGATATTATCATTTAGATACTAAAAACCTTGAGTGTCATACATAATGCTTAAAAGACTGTATTTCTAGTGTCCGGCTCGTTTGGTATTTATTTTAAGAACAAAATAAGCCATATCTTATCTGTACGAGGGGTCTGCCGAAAAAACTTTCACACTTTGCTCGAAATCGGAGCCCGGGGTCGAGGCGTGCTCAGAGTTAGATCCATTAGGCGTCTGGTTGGGAATGCCAATGCGTATCGCTGATAGCGCCACATTTATATGGCCGGCAAAAGGAAAAAAAAAAAAAAGAAAAACCGGTAAAACGTGCCAGAACTAACAAAGCAATGCACTGGGTCTACGTCAACGATACGCATCGGTGGGGTTTCGGGGCCTAGTGTTATTTGCCAAGCGATTTGGGTTGTCAGCGTCCGGCAAATTATGATACGAGCAATCTAAACGGAGCTATAGGCTGAGTCAATCGTGGGGGTTGGTTGAACAGCGATCTATTGAATTGGGTTTGTTGGCTAGCTATAAACAGACATCGGGCGTAGACCTACGCTATTGATTAGGCTACAGCTTTGTTATTTTACTGCTAATTAGTCAGATTGAGGCCTGACTGTACCAGTTGCATTCTATGCAAGCTATACGGGTCCGCACTATACTATATACTATACTGGTACTATATGCTTCACAGGCGCTAATTAATCATTTCACAAATATACAATAAACAATAGCAACTGGCAGATATTGTAGTGTATGTAATCTGAAAGGGGTTTCAAGTTATTAAGATAATCGATTGAGGTTGTACTCCCATATATACATATATATTGTATATGATTCGATTGTTGTTTATTGATGGATAGATTACTGACCTGTTTTATCACTATTTTCTTTAGTTGTTCCATTTATTTTATGCTCTTTGTTGTTTGCTTTATTTGCATTTTGTGTACTTAAAACTTTTTCCTTATGCATGGTCTGTAAGAAGAAAGAGAAAGAGAGAGAAAGAAAAATAGTGTGTTGTTGTTTTGTGGTTTGAGGATATAACAAATTTTAGTTTTCTTTGTTTTTGTTTTTTTTGTTGAAATATAGAATATGAATATCACGCGAATACTAGCATTCATTGGACTTGAACTGCTTGGCATAAAGAGAAAGAAAGAAGAGAGAGGGAGGGAAAGAACGAGGAGAGATAGATACAGAGAGATAGGGATGACATTCAAAGAACAAGAAAAAAAAACTGATTAAAACATGAAACATCCGGCAAATGTGCACATCAATTAGAGATGGGCGCGTGTTTCTCAACACAGCACGAGAAATAAGAAGACGATCATAAATCCGTATACATACATATGTATCTGAACATGAAACATTAAAATTATCTTACAATCAATTACAATAAAATGATGTTAATAGTATATTTAAGACATATAAATTGATATATATATATATATATATAAATAAGAAAAAAAAAGAATTTGTTATGTATAATGGGATCTAACAATCTCCTATTTATAAGTTATAATTTTGTAATTTTTCTATTTTTTATTCTAGAACCAAATATTTATAATATACTTTTTTCATGTTAACTCGTGTTTACAGTCATGCACGAACACATACGAAATTTGTTTGAGCTCGTGTCACGGTTATAGAAAACAAGACACGCGCCCAACTTTTATATAAATACTGGAATGTTTTTCTTATATTTGAGAGCAAATGGTTAGCCGACTGAGCGTGTTGCTTTTGGCATCTAATCTCAGTTTATAGCTCGCCTGAAGTAATTGCACGCTAAATGACTGAACATGTTTCGTCATAAGTGTTTCTCGACCGCAGACAACGTCGCGAATTCGATTCCGATGTATATAAAGCTGCTATTGCTGATAACGGCAAGGGAACGAACAAAAGTCCAATTCAACTAATATGTATTAAAGCTATTCAGAATCAGTTCGATTGAGCAGCTCAGTTCAAAGAACCATTGAGCCTTGTCAGTGATCAATCAGTAATGAACGATAACTGAACTAGTCAAAAAGAAAACAAAAACGAATCGGCATAGTTCGCAGAAATGAACTACAGTTAGCAACTCTAATTTTGTATGTAGGTCGCACACAGCCACTTCAGCTGGTGGCCTGATCTCAACCCTCGGCAACAAAAGCAACAACGGCACATCATGTACATTTGCCCATCGTAGCGATGATTCATATGTTTTTGCTACATCGATGATCAAGCGAGAGGCGGAGAACATAATTTTCCGAATCTTTATATATATCTGAATATGTATGTATATATTCTCATATTTATGTAAATATTTTGATTTTTTGTTTTTGTTTTTATTTTTTATTTTTTTGCGTCGTTGCTTGTCGCTAATGATGAAACTTTTTCAGCTGTGGGAGCTCATGACGTCATTGTTGGTGATAGAAATACGCTTTCTCAGAACGATAAGCAAAACAAACAAAAGCCAATGTATGGATGTATCTTTTTTATGCGTTCCACAAATCGAGAGCGAGATTATTGATGGGCAGCAGGAAAGAATTACAAATATTGCAACCAATATCTATTATATTTCATACTGTTGGCATGTGATGGTCAAATGGTTTTAAATTGCTGTCGAGTTGTCATAGTTTAAGAATTTAGATAATAGATATCTGTTTATGATTAAATTGTTGTATTTGTGAGCGTCGTATATGTATGTATATGTGCATGTATGTATATGCGCACACTTTAGGTATAATGGAAATTTTGTTTTGAATTGAGAACAACGCAATCAACAACTCGTTCCGTTGCCCCCAAAAGCTTGAAGGTCGTTTCCTGGGCAGTTATGAAGCAACAAATCGACTCAAAAACAAATGTTACACATTTAAATTCAATTGGCGCCTGAATTGAATTGAAACGTATTGACAACAATTACGTACACTATATGTGCATAAGCATGTATGTGTGTGCTTGTATGTATTTACTCTATCGGAACGAATCCGAGGTCTAAGTTAGACTTTTTCGATTGGTCAGCTTCATGCCCAATAGTCACAACGCTGATCACTTAAAACTGTGCTCAATTCGTATCTATTGCCTAAGCAATTCCGATTCTTGTTCTAAATAGTTATATAAAAACCATGTGCATTTAAATAGAAAATAATTGCATTGAGTAGCAATAAATTAACATAATAACACTTTATTAGATTTATTTAAGTATTGTCTAACACCAAGAACAATTGAAGCTGGTTTCAAATTTCGATTAACCTATCGGCAATCGATATTCTATTCCTTTTAATTTTTACTGAAATATACATAATTGTATGTATGTATCATGTATGTTGTATGTATGAATGTGTGTGTGTATGCATGTGTGTGTGTATTCATGTGTGTGTGTATGCATGTGTGTGTGTTTGCTGTGTAATATGAGCGAAAATTGTTTGCACACTTCGTTAAGCAGCCATAAATCACATAGTAATAATTTAAACTTGTGTGAAGTAAAACAGCTGTGTTGTTTGGCTCAAATTATATGACGAGGCCGCATATATAAATAATAATCGATCGACAATTAGAACCTTTCACATCGATAATCGAAAGTTGACCTTGGTTCAGAAAGGAAGGACAGCAACGAGCCTATACTATTTATAAAACCATCACTTCTTTCCGGTTTAAATGGGGCGAACAACAATTACTTGTTGCCAATTGCTGATAATCGTAAGTTTATTTTGCTATAACATGCCAAAGAAAAATGATTTATGTATGTTATGAGGGTAAGAGGACGGTATTGTTCGAGAGTAAGTTGCAATAAAATATATATTCCACAATTGTCAATGTATGTAATGCAGATAAGCTAATCAGCTGTCTAACCCGGCGATGCTTCTTGATTTAGAGATAATCACGTTTTCAGACAATTACTATGATAAATAAACATGTATAAATGTGGGTATACTGTTTCTCTTTCCGTATTCGAGCTGACCCATGAATTCCAAGAAAGTTTATTAAATGCTGCCTTACAAAGGCACATGTGTGTTTATCACTGTTGAGACAGGTCATTAATGATAGCCAAGAGTTTAGCTGCATTTCGCACTAAATGCAGGTAGCAGACACAAAGACCCAGACATGGGGACGACAATGAGTCGGCACTGTCTTTTGTCTGCTTAATACAGAAAACAAAATGAAAGAAGAAAGAAACGACAAGAGAGTGGGCGCGAAAAGGAAATGCGCACTGCTTGCAGATGCTATCGATAACAGCGCAGTCAATTAACAATTAACAGCAATGCATGTCAAACACAATTATGTTTACATACAGCTGTTGCTTAGAGCAATGGCCCCTGGCCAGTTGCCCGCATGCAGAACAATAAACAAAGCAGACGGCAAAATAGAAGAGAAATGTAAAAGTCAGTGTACTGAGTGATTGATCATCCCTTTTGCTCCCTTCCTCTCTCTCACACTCTCCCTTGTTGTTACTCACGCCTACTCTGCACGCATAAGAGCAAATTGTGATCGAGTACCTATCGATAGTACAGTCTTTAGATAACTTATCTAATGCGTAATTCATTATATTTTTTGTCCAGATTACTTGAATGGCTCAAATCAATTTTTATTTTTGATCTGATCAAAAAGCCGCAAACAACAACAATGTGTATCTAACGGATTCCAGATGTTTGCATAAGCAATGCTCAGCCTGACCGCACCCCAAGTAAATATTAGCCAGCAGAAGCAATAAATACTATAGTATGGCCTAGATGTTAATGACTTTTCAACGTGTAAATGCGTCATAATTTTATTGTTTGTTAACAAATAACTGAGATATCATCTGGGCGGGAGTAATATATGTACACACACGTTTGTAAGTATGTAGATAGCTAAAAAGGTTTTAAACTGCTTAAAGCAATCCCAAAACAAACAAAATGTATCAGCTTACATGTCCTCTTTCAGTTGGCAACAACAACAAATTGGATTTGAGGGCATAGGATCAGATGGCAACACTGACCCAATTTACTTATTACGCACTTTAAGGCGCACGAAATAAGAGCAAACAAGTATTTGTATTGAGATACGTACATACACAACGCGTACAATTATACAGTTATATATGTATGTGTTAGGCAGGCAAGCAAACAATAACAGCTCAACCAAAGGCGACAACAACAGCAAAGCGGCCCCCACTAACACACTGACTTTTTATGCTGCCTATGCCAACGACGACGCGTAGACGCCAACGTCACCGCGAACGCTACTGTTGCGCGCGTGTCGGGGCCTGCGTGCTTGAGACTTGCAGTAACAGAGCAGTAAGAGCAGCGGCAGAAAAAAAAACGTTACGTTGGGTGGCTGGTTGGCATTGGCAATAATAACAACAACAACAACACTAATAAGAGCATGGCTATCACTGATTTACATCCCATCATTAACGGGAGTATCGGTATCGGTATCGTTGATTGTTATCACGTCACTTGACGCCCACAAATTAAAATCTTCGGGTAAAACTAGTGCAAACCAAATGCAAAAACAACAACAGCTGCAGCGCAAAAAAAAAACAGCAATATGGAGAATAACAGTGTAAATCCGAAAACAACACAAAAGCTTTTGTCACACTCTTATGACTTTGCTTTTTGTTCTGCCTGTTCTTGTTCGCATTGTTGTTGTAGTTCATCGCCCTTGAATCGCTGGCTGCTGTTGCCAAAAGGGGCCGGGGCCTGTATAAGGGGTTGGGGCTCAGGCAAGGTAATGTCAGCGCACATTAATGTGTATGCAACTGTTGTTGCGTTATTGTAGTTGTGCATGCGTCAGCTGTTCTTTTTGTGCATTTCAATCACTGCTTACACTTACCTTAAATTTAATTGTTTAGCTATTTAAATTCGTCCTGAGCAGGCGGGCCACACACACACACTTACACACAAGCACACTTGAACACACGCGGCCGCGTACACATACACACACACACTCACACTGACGCACGTTTTTTGCACGTTTTATAATGAATGAGTTTTTTGTGTTTTTATTGGTTTCTGGCTATTACATGACATCGGGTCAGCGTTTGTTGCGATTATTGAAATTAATGAATTAATGTAAATTAACTACACTATATACACAATTATAGACGTATTTTGTTTGAAATATATACAAAAACAAAACGCGAAAAACGAAAGGTTCCCGTCGTCGTCTTTCACGCGCACTCCACCCACACGACGTGCCACACTCTCGGACGTGGAAAAACAAATGAATGCTGGCCCACTCGCGTTTCTTACCAGAGCGCAGTTCCGTTGCTGAACGAACTAGTTACCATGAACCATGCCAAACAACAACACATTTTGAGCAAGAAACAGGCGGGTCGTAAAATTTGTGAACACCTATACAAACAGAAAGCCATAAGTAAATATCTATATATATGTCTGTAAATTATATGCCAAGAGTTCAACGATCAACTTTTAAAATTGTGATGAATGTGACTTAAATATTTTAATATTGTTGTTAAAATAATAGTTTACGTTTAAAATAAAAGCCTTTCCTTGTCAAATTGTGTATGAGTTATTTATATTTTTTTATAAGTTACATGCACTTTGTTTATTCATTTTTTTTTTATATAATTTGTTTAAATTTCTAATTTATAAATATGAAAAGCATTTCTCAGCTTATCAAATTAAAATACATCAAAGTGCAAATGGTTCAATAAAATAATGGAACATTTTAACTTTACATATTTAAAATATTACAATAAATGTTTAACCAGTTCTTAACAAATTTTGTTATTTATTTATAATCAGGGAAATAATGTTCAGATGTGGGCAACCCAATGTTAAATCAATGTAAAGTCGGTGTTATACTCAAAATGGTGCATTAGCTAAGTAATTTATTCAAATGAACTGGTTGGGAAAAACAATTATCGAACGTTATCGATCTATTTGGCGCCAACTTGTTGGGGTTTGGCTTGTTTAAATCTTTTTTTTTGACCGAACATTTATTAATAGTAAAATGACGCCGTTAGACAATATCAATTACAATTATTGTTGAATCGCAAGAAAATGTCAGTATTCGTATATCCGCGTGTTTCGCTTGTCGTTACTGTTACCGTTACTCGAATGTGCAATTAGTAAGTACATATGTATTAGTATCACTTTTGATTTTTAACTCAATTCACGGATGGGGATTAACCCATGGTTGTCAAATGTTTATTAGTGCCAACAGCGCCAGCGGGCGCATCATTGGCGACACAAGTGGGTATGGCACTTGACCATTTGCCATTCTTCATGCACTTGAGCACCTTGGAGCCGCGCAGCTCAAGGCCGGCATCACAGGTGAAGGTGATGCTCTCGCCGATGGCATAGTAGAATTTCACGGAAGACATGCGACCGCTGATGGCGGTGCCTGGATACGAACAGGCCTGCACACATTTGGGCAAACCGCCCGACCAACGTCCGTTATCCTGACAGGCAATTATTGGCTGACCTTGCATCATATATTCCGGGTTGCAATTGAATTGGACCACGTCGCCGGCACGATATGGTGCCGAGCCCTGGGCGTAACCGTTTTGCGGCGCGCCCGGATTATCGCATTGCACTTCGACACAGGTGGGAAACGGTGTCGCCCATTCGCCCGTAGGCAAACAGATGGCCTCCGTTGGGCCGCGCAATCCGTAACCCGTGGAGCAGGAGAATGCCGCTCGCCCGCCCACCTCACGCGATAACACAGCTACGCGCGGTGAGCTAACATTGTTCGGCATCAGCGGTATATCGCCGCACTCCACGCTCTCGCAAACCGGCAACAGTGCGCTCCAATTGCCACTGGGCAAGCAAAACAGCTCCGATGCGCCAATCAACGAGTTGCCATTCGAACAGGACAACAGCACGCGTGTGCTCAGTTTCGTATCGTTCGTATTTACGATCAGGCCGCGCCTAATCGGTATCTCTGGACAGTTGATGGCCTTGACCACCACCTCGACGGCATGCTCATGCCTAGCCGGAGTCATGCAGGAGTAAATGCCCGTGTCATCGGCGACAGCATCGAATATGCTCAATCGATACTCCAACGTCGAGTCTCGACCCTCATCTGCCTCCGTTACCCAGCCCTCGGTGTAGTTCCTGAAAGTTTCAGACAGTTAGTTGGATGGACGGGCATCCGTAAAGTGCTGCCTGCTACCCACTTGTGGACATGGCTGACATTCCATTTGGGATTGCCAAAGCGTCGCATCCACAGACATTCCATATGCAGCGTAGTGCCCGGATATACAATCAATTTGCCATCATTGCTCTGGGCAATGGGTCCGTTCTGATGACGAAACAGTATGGTGGGCGCCTTCTCCACTGCAAGGGAATATCTTTTATGGCGAGAATGCAAATCAATTGAAGTGTGCTACCCACTCGCATAATCGTTCTCCTGATTTAGGCCTGAGCACACGGGCTTCGTGTTGGTCCACTCCGAGTGTATGCAGGTGCGCTCGTGGCTGCCCGTCATTGAGAATTTGCCAATGTCGACGCATCTATAGAAGAGGCGTTAGGGGCGGCTAGTTAAATCTGCTTGGGCTGGTGCAACGTACCTGGATATAATTGTAGCGCCTGGTGGAAATTCCACAATGTCCTCTCTGATCTCCAAATCGTTGTAGAAGCTAACCACATTCGCTTCATTGTTGCGGAACAGACACGTCCCGTTCTCTGTGTTACACGAGTCGCATCTGAGATTAAAGTGGAATCAGTGCTGGATCAGACTTACCGCAGTTGTAGGAGCGACCTATCCACTGTCCATTGTCGCAGATGATACGCCAGGTTTGACGATCGCCGGCTGCATTCGGAATGCAATTGAAGAAGATCTCCGTGCCGCTTTCATAGGCGCCCTCTATTTCGGCGTGGTCAGCGTTTCTAAGGGGAACAAAGCCGGCATTGTGAGCGAGAGTAGCCCAATTGGTAAGGTGGTAAGGAGCACTCACTTGTAGACCAGGGCGCCGTCTGTCAAGCTCGGATGTCCGCACATTTTTAAGTCCTCGCCGTGCTCGTCCGTATTGTTGTCATGATGATCGTTGTCCAGTTCGTTGTGCTCGACTTTGCTGTGTGTTGTGGGCGCGGGCGCATTCGTGACATGCTCCAGTTCCTCGCGCGACTTGCGCAACCCAGACTCACAGGGTATGCTGGGAGGGGTCAAGACACCCTTGTGACAGGACATCTCAATGGGATTGGCATTTGTCGACAGCTCACAGCGCACGCTGACTGTGCTGCCGTGGCCAATGGTCAGGCCAGCGCGATAACCGCCCTACGGGAAAACACATTTACAGCTATTGTAAAACACAGCTCGAAATATGTGCAACTTGCCTCATAGATAACGCCAGGTATGTTGGGCAGTGTGCAGGGCAAGGAGGTGCATTCGGAGAAAGCATTGACAGACCAGGAGCCATGGGCGCAACGCAGCTGAGCAGAGCCCTGCATGAATTTGTAGAGAGCGATTAGAGCCAGCGCGCTAAGAGTCTAGTGGCTCACCTGTATATTGAAGCCATCCTCGCATTCCAAGGTTATGAACTCATTTGATTGAATCTCCTCGTAGGTGGAGAGTGGCGTCAGGGAGGGCTTATCGCTTAGCTGCTTGGTGTGTGGCTCCACCTTGTAGTACTGCCCATGCTCCACAGCTGGCACCAGGCACGGAGCGGACATGCACTTGGGCACATCGGGCTTCCAGATGCCGCGTATGCACCGCGCAGTCGCATTCTCGCCTTTGATATTGAGCTTGAAGCCCGCATTGCATTCCAGCTGCAGCATTATGCCCACAGAGTTTCTGCCTGGAGCTTTGCCTGGCCGCACCGTCGTTATGTTGGCAAACGAGTCCCAGTCGAGATCCTCGCATGGACCCCGCAGACGCTTGCCACCGGCTGCCTTGTTGGCCTCCCCCCCATCGCTCGTATCTAATTCGGTTTCGGGCGGGGGCGTGCCGGTGGCGCCGGTGCTGGGACTGCGCCTGCGTCGTCGCCGCACAATCTGAGATTTCAGCTGCTCAATCAGCGATCGTGTGGCATTTCCATGAAGCTTGCGTTCATTAGAGGCATGTGAGAGCGGAGCTGGGGCCTCATTCGAGTTGCGCGAGTGGCTATAACGCGAGCTCTGATTGATGTTGGGCAGCGGCAGCACTCGACCACGATGCTCATCGATATCCTCATCGACTTCATTGCGCCACTTCTGTGTGGCCTTGCGCATCATGTCCAGCTCGGGGCTATTGTACTGGTTGTACCAGCGTCCGTTCTGGGCCTGTGTCTGCTGGTACAGTCGATTGTGACCCAAGATTTTGCGCACATAGCGCTGATATCGTTCTTTGATCTTCTGGTAGTACTTGGAGTAGGCCAAATCAATGTCTGAAGGATTCTCATTCATGTTGGCGCTGCGCTTAATGCGTGCAGCCATCGGCGTTCCGGCTGCGGGATGAACGAACGCATATCGTAGGTCTATCAAAACTTGGTTTACAGAACTCACCTGGGAGATCCTGATGCTCCGCCAGTTGTCGCTGCAGTTGCCGCTGTCGCCGCAGCAAGTAGATGGAGCGTAGTTGACGCAGTTGCAATGAACGTCGCCGACGTCGGTTCCAGCGCAGACGTGGATGCTGGCTAAGCAAACATTGCGGCAAATCCAAAGGACGCCATTTGCCACCCACGCAAGTAGCGCCGGGTGGACCCACCTGAAGAATGGCCAATGAATCAATCAATCGAACAGAAATAACTCAATCTCTTACCTCCAGCACATAGCCCTTGTCGCAGTCGTACATGATTTGCTTGTTGTTGACAATCTTCTTGACATAGGGACGATAGTCGTATAGGCCCATGTTGCCCACGAGCAGCACCTTGCCGTGGGGTATGTAGCCGGGGAAAGAGCAGAAGACCTCATCACACTTGGGCGTTTCGCCCGTCCAGTTGCCAAAGGAACAGGTTAGCACATAATCATGTGGATCCGTGATATCCTTGCCCTCGGGACTGACCAACTTAAAGCCATCCTTGCACTTGAATCTCGCTTTCATGCCGTGCTCCGTCTTCGGCGCCATTACCATGCCATGCTTCGGCGGCTTCGGCATGCTCTTGCAGCGTGCTGGCACACAGCGTGGTATGATGCTCCAGGTGCCATTGTTGCAAGTCGGCGGACTTAGCAATGAAACGGGAAACTCATAGTTCTCGTCGCACTTCACCTCAAGCGCTGTGCCATGCTTGACCTTCTCAACCCCGCCCACAATTTGCGTAGGCGATGGCGTTGTCGTCGTAGTCGGTGTCACTATTGTCGTGCCGTTCTCATCGGTAGTTATCTCAATGGGTATTACGAAACCCTGCGATATGGTTGGCACCACACAGGGCGCCAAGCACTCGGGCAACGCATTCCGCCAACGTCCATCGATCTGACAAACACTCGAGCCCAGGCCGTTGATCAACATCTCAGGCTGACAGCGAAAGATGATGCTGGCCCCTAGGCCAGTCCCTGCCTCAATGTTCTCGATCCAGCCATTGTACAGCACACCCGGATGTCCGCAGTTGATTTCTGCAAGCAATTTTTAGCGTAGGCATTGGAATAAACTGAGAACCTACCTTTGCAGCTGGGCACAATGCCACTCCACTTGGCGCTGGCTCCACAGCGGCTGGAACTCTCACCCACCAAGGTGTAACCGTAGCGGCACTCGTAACTGACCACCGAATTGTAGGCTAAGGTGGTGTACGTAGCCTTGCCATTCTTGGGATTCTCGGGCGTCGGACAGACGACGGATGTGACCACTGTGAAGGTAAGCATATGGATAAAATAGTGCTTTAATTGTGGATGCTATTAAACCGAAACAGAATCATAGAGAGGTAGACGCTGTGAAGGTGCTTAGGGTCTAAGTGGTTGGAAGAAAACGCTCGAGCTGAAAGAGTCATAAGTACTAGAGTCTCTGGCTGAGGAAAACAACACTGAGAGTAAGATGTGCGAGGTATCTCCTACGGGGACGCGAATGGCTTAAACTAGTCATAGCTAGGATTAATTTATGAGACTAGTGTAGCAACAAGGCTAATAGTAAGAGTGAGCGAAAGCCATTATAAAAGTGCACAGAAACTTTGTAGAAGGGATTAACAGACAACACAGAGGGACAGATCTAGAGAACGCGTCTAAGCAAGGAAATCTTAAACTTTTAAATGAAGCTCAAAGGTCATCAAAGGAACAGAGGAAAAGAGTAAGTCAAGGCTAATACACTTAGCTATACACTTGGGTTTAAGAGGCTTGAGATATGAGGTAAAGTGCAAAGATGCCAAGGCTAAGTCTCTAAGGACGTTCCGATGGGTTCTTAAAAGCTATCACAAATCTTAGAAAAGCGCACGCTTAGACCAACAGAGAAATAAAACAACTCGGGTTTTGTTGCAGTTTCTTTTTTTGTTTCTTAAGATTTGTGGTAACTTTTATTAGATTTATTATTCAATTAACATTTTGTAGGCCAACAACAACTTTTGAACAATTATTATTATTGAATGCAGAACGATAATTAACGATTTGGCTAGGAGCATCGAAAACTTGCGCTCGGAACAAATTGCAAATTGTATTTTGATTTTGGATTTTTTTTGTTTTTTTTTTTTTTGTTGGAACAATCCCGCAACAGAAATTGAAATTGGGCTTAAGACAACGTTGCTTGGGTGGTTGTAACATTTGCGTTATCCGCTTTGTGGTGGGGGAATTGGTAAATCATAAAATGAAAAGTTAACAATGGACAAAGGCGCAAGATACTCACAAACACAGGTGGGCAGCTCCTTGGGCGTCCAGGAGCCATCCGACTGACAATAGCGCTCGTGCTTGCCGACCAGCTCGTAGCCGGTGCCGCAGTTGTAGGTGATCTTGCAGCCATAGGTGTAACACTCGCCGGCATGCCAGCCGTACGCCGGATCTGGAGGCTGTCCACAGGAGCGAGCTGTAAGTAGTTGCGTGGATTAGATTCAATTGATTATTTTTTAACTCTGCCTTAGTGGGAATATTTCAGACTATTTTGCATTAAAATGGATTATCTGAGAGGAAACAGGATTATCTACAGGAAGGAACTCTCAACACCGGCACAATTAAAAAAAAATGCAGTTAAATATCATATGAATATTCAATTAGATGAATTAAAATTGATTGGCTAATTGTCTATAGAACCTAAGCCAAGGCTAAGATTCTGAGGACTACGAAGTCAGATTTCCTTATCTCTAACTCACTCTGTGCCTTAATATATAATTGGCTTAAAGTAAATTAGACTTACAAATTTTTTATGATATTATATGATATTTTTATATGATATAAGACTATTTCAAGTGCTGTAAGAGGCACAATCTATTTATTGATCTTCACTTAGAGAAGGACTCAAGAACTTTGACTAGCTACAAATTCATAATACGTATACGGACCTGGCCTATAAGAGCGTGCCTGGCCTACAAGAGAAAAATTAGCTAAGACCTCAGTCTTATGAACTCTGCGAAGTAAGCAGAGGCTTAGATAAAGTGCTTAGAATGCAAGAATTTAATACTAGAAAAATAATTAATGCCAAGCAAAGCGTGCAAATCGTTAGACTTAAAAAATTTCAAGTGATAAAAAATCAAATAAAATTTGTTGTTTCTAAATTGAGCTTAGGTAAAAGTGATTTTTGTGTTTAATATTAACTGAGTGAAGAATGGAATAGATAAAAGAAATGTTTCATGCATATATATGAACAAAAGATAATGATGAAAAAATCAAAAATAATCCACTTAATAATAAAAATATTTGAAAATAAGTAAAAATGCAAAAACAATTAACCAACAACAACAGCAAGCTATGACAGAGCTACTTAAAAGCTGTTTAGTTAGTCTGTGGCTCCAGGAAGATAACTGCCAATTAGAAGAGCTCGAATCAATTCAAGGAGCTGCCCATGTCCTAGAGGCAGTTGCGGAACACTCACGCTCGCACTGTATGTCCGGTCCATACCAGCTGGCTTGATTGTCGATGGCCAGGCACTTGGCGCGCGGAAATCCGTTGGTCACGTAGCCCGTAAAGCAATGATATTGCACCGTCGAGTCCAAGTCGAAGGTTTCCTGCTCCGGCAGAGCCGAGTTGCGCGCGTGCTCGATCTGGGGCGGCTTCAGGCAGTAGACTGTAAGAGCGAGTGGCATACGTTTCGATGTGGCATGGAATATGGAAGCGGCTTTCACTTACTGTTCTGCTTGCAGGCTGGCTCAGCACCGGCCCAGTTGCCATCGGCCTGGCAGAGGCGACTCTGGAGACCCACCACATGATAGCCGTGGGGACAGGCATAGGATGCGCGTGCGCCAAAATGACGGCCGGCCACGGTGACCTGTCCCAAGCTGGGCTGGGCCAGTTCCGGACACTCGCGGTCTACACAAGACAGCTGTTAAGGAAGATATCAAGAGCTGGAGCGTAACTCACCTGGCTTGATGCAGGAATTGCCGCAAACGCCATCGCAGAGACACTTCTTCTTCTTGCTCTTGCAATCCTCATCGGAGGAGCATTTGCGCAAGCACTTCTGACCCAACAGCGTGGCCTGCTCCTCATCCCGCGGACACTCCGTGGACGGCGAATTGCGTGGATTCTTGTAGACGCGTCCATCGTCATCGGACTCCAGCGAATCATCGCCCTCATCCCAATCGTCGTCGTCATCATCCTGCTGTGGTATCTCTGTGGTAGTTGCTTGGCCACTCAATGCGGTTGTCTGGCTGGTGGGAACCGAGATGACTGCAAAGAGAGTCCAACTTCCGGTTAAGCAGATGTCCAACTTCCGGTTCAACGAAAGTCTACACTTAATTTGCGCATTTGTTTTGATTCCTACTTCGTCCGCTAACGGCGAGAGGAGGAGAGTTTAGGGCGCGAGGTGGGTGTCTCTGCTGCTGCCTGACTTGCACTCAAAAACATTGACCCATTTCTGTGTTGACGTCTGCTCCACATGTCAGTCAGTCAGTCAGTCGGTCGGCCTGTCCAAGCAGCATTTGGAGCCTGCGCACTGCGAGGCTCGCTTATATAATCAGCAGCATATACATTTTTCAGCTGCACGTTGAAATCGCATAATAGTCTAGTCTTTGTCATATTTCCAATTCACTAATTATACTTATCTGTGCAGTTGGCAGTCAATCAATCAGTCAAATCAATCAAACACATAGTCACCTTTGTAGACCAGAATCATGGTCACCAAGCAGTGCAGCAGCAGACGATTCATTTTGATAGCCTGTTTTTCAGCTGGGGTTTTTGTTTAGTGGGTTTTTTGTTGTTCTTCCAATTGGTTTACATCGGTTCCAATTGATTTACATCTGCAGCATCTTATGCCTTATTTTACTCAGCTTTTTTACAAGTTAGTGCGTATTTCGCAAGCAGCTTGTAACCTGCAGACTGCACACTTGGGCGAAACAACACGAAATGCAGCTCAGCTGCTGAAATTTTGGGTATTTTGCTCTCACCTTGTGACAGATGGTGAGAGCAGCATCGCTTCCGACAGACTGAGGATGCGTTAATGGTTTGTGTACCAACTAAGTTCTGATGTAGTATACACAGCTCTACACGTATATTTATACTCAACTTTGTGTAGAAAATGATATATTGATGCGTATAAGGTTTCTGTCTAAGCTAAAAACCGGTAAGCTCTACTCAATTCCTGATTTACAGTCTAACTCAACTCTAACAGGCAGAGGATTCGCAATATGAAACATAAGTAAGTACTACCAAAACTACAGAAATGCCAAAGCAATATTTATTCATACACATGTATACATAAGTTTTGATGACGGGTGTTGTCTGTGCAACGCAAATATATTTAAACTGATCGTGTAAACAGTATATTATTTTTATTGATGTTATAGCCAAGCCTAACATTTGTTTAACTGGCTTGTAAACACTGAGTGCAAACACTCTACACTACTCTACATGAACGAACACTCTTTTGATAAGCATATGCAGTTTGGCCAGGATACTTACAGGGTTTGTGTCTTTGCTTAACGTCGATGAATTCCATGGAACTCTACACAAATGCGTATTTGCTACAAATTAATACATACATACATAAAACATTCGTTCACACAGGATGTTTAGTTGGTTTGTGTCTGATCTGTATTTAACTCTTGTAGTTAATAAATACAGCATGATTTTTTGTTTGCTTAACTTATGATTTCATAATCGCTGCCATTAAATTTCCCGCCCACCTCAACGCTTACATTTCTAAAATTCTGCTGCTACCCTTTGCCAGTTGCTACTACGCTTTTCCGCATCAATTGCAGCCCTCGCCCAGAACTTGAGGAGAGAGCGAGCGAGCGAGAGAGAGAGAGAGAGTGAACGTGAGCTTTCGTTTAAAGCTTTCGCCACACACGTTTCGCCGTCGAGAAATTTTCCAACGCTCACAGGCAGAACGACGCACGGCACGGAGCACAACGCACAAAACGGGAAAAACTATCCAAAGCGCGCACAAGCGAAAGCAAAATAAGAAATAGGAAGAAAAAAAGAAAAACGGCGCAGAGCATAAAACAATCTTCAATTCTATTTTTTTGTTGTATTGTGTTGCAGTTGTTGTTGTTGCTGTCGAAAATGTCTTAGTGCAAGCGTGTGGCGAACGTTTTGATTAAGCAATTAATTGAGGCGAGTGCTGTGTGATAAAAAAGAAAAACAAAAACAAATAACGGCAAGTGCAAGTGCAGTGGGTGGAAATGTTTTAAATTTATTTCGCTTTTGGGTTCGGGTTCGGGTTTTTGGGCTTCGGGTTCGGGTTCGGGTTTTGGGCTTCGGGCATCGGGCAGTGAGGGGAGCGTGCGAAAAGCGCGTAAAGAAAAGTAAGTGCCAGAATTTGTGTATTAAAATAAATCAAATAACCAACTAAGCGATGCATACACACAAGCACACCTCCCTCACCCCCCGTCCCATTCATCTCTCTCGCACTCACGCACATACACACACACACACACATGTATGCGAGCCGTGTAAGTGGCATATGCGCAAAAAAATAGAAAAGATCATTATTATTAAAGGAATGCTTGGGACATATTAATTGCTATTGAGAAATTAAAAAAAAAAGAGAATAAAAAATGTGCGACAAATGCGCGACAAAATGTCGAATATAAAAAGTAACAAAATAAAAACAAAATTAAAACACAAATACATACATTTGTGTGGCTGTGTATATAAAACAAATGTATTTTTAGCGCAAACTGAGCATGAAAAAAGAAATCGGAAAAAATGTGCTACGATTGAAAACATTTTTTGATATCCAATAAATGTTTAACTAAAAAAAGAATTGGATTCTGCAGCAGCCGACCATTTTCAAGCGTGTACACAAAAATCCAAAACCCAGAACCAGACCGAGACTGAGAACGAGAACGAGACCAAGACCAGACCAGACCAAACCACACCGCACCACACCACAGGGGCAGCAGAGCAACGAACCACAGTCAACCCAACCACCCACCCAGCCAGGCGGACCCACTTGATTAACGCCAATGCCAATTCGAACGCAGAAAATCTCTATAAAAGTTCAGCAGAGAGCATGCGTTCACTGAGCTTTTTCTCTCTCGTTCTGGCTCTCTTTCAGTCTCTCACTACGCGCTCTGTTTGCCTCTCTCAGTCTGCGTCTCGCACCTTGCACAGGACATTCTCTTTTTGTTTTTGTCATTGACCTGTTGTGGTAGTGAAAGATTCAAAATAGTTACAATTTTTATGAGAAATAATCCAAAAACATTTTCTGATGCTTCAGCTGCATACCAAGTGCTGCTTATATATTTGGTATTTAAATGTAAATATTTTGTAAATGTGCTTAAGAAATGTTCACACTCAACTCGTCTCATGCTTTCACTCCCCCTCGCCCAGTGTTTCATGTGTACCTGGCATAAAATTAAAGCCTAGAGGCATTTTCAAAAGCCACATCCCTGCAGGCCGTATGTAAATCGATACGAGGACACTTCAGGAAGCATCTGATTATGCACAATTAAATACTTTGCCTGCGAAGACTTGCGGATACGAGGAAATCGAGCAAAAACTCTTACTAAATCTAATCTTTGACGTATTCGTTTATCCTTATCTAATCCTTTTGCTGGGCTCATATCACTGTGCTCACGTTAAGCGAGTGATAAGAGTTGAAAGCGAAATTACAATGCGTATTTAAGTCTAGGGTTGCCATTTTCGCTCTGGTATAACTGCTAATTTAACTGCAGTGTTGCCACTTTGCATTGGTAAGAGAAGTTCCTGTTAACTGTATGCTTAGAACTACACTAATTACCTCCAGTGTGGTTCATAAAAGTGCAAATCCAACTTTAGTGCTGCCATTAGTCAGTGTTATTCTAAGAAGGGCACGTTTAGCGACTTGTATTTGTTTGACTTTGTAACATTAATGTTATCATGTAGCAAGTGCATGTTAAGAAGTTGTCAACATTTTCAGAAGGTAAGCAGCACCTAACTGGAGTGTTGCCATTTTCGTAGCGTTTTACACTTTGACAAACAATTTACCATAATTAACAAGTTCATACTAAGTGGATGTTAGCTTTTACTGCAGCTACATCTAGAATGTAAATCAGCCGTCCCATGGTACTTTCACAAGGTGATGCTTACAGTTAAAAAGTCCGACCTTGAGGGAATGATCATGCTGCACAGACTTAAATAACAATTTAACAACAGTTTTAATATTTTCCAATGATATGTTTACATTCGTATTTCAACTTCATGTTAAACTTAGCTTGAGTGTTGCCATTTTCACAGTAAGTTCATGTTAACTGAATGGTAAAAGACACATAATTAGGGTTTGCCTTTAATGTTGCGTACATTAAGCCAGCGAATATAAAAGTTTGGAGGGATATAACGTGAGTTTGATTTCAGTGTTGCCACCCTAACAAAAAAGTTAATGTTAACTACATGTTAACAGTTAAACCATAATAATTGCGAATTGCGTTCAGTGTGTCCACAATTAGGGATATTTTAAAGTTTGGCTGGAGTCACAATTTATCCACAGTGTTGCCACTTACAATGAACTTGAAACTTTGAATATACAAAGCACATTTCTCACATAATATTATATTATGTATCTATTATTTATATTATGTATATCTTATTTATATTTTTATAATTAATGCGTTCTCTTGCTCTTCCCTTGCAGGACAACAATAGTCAATTTTAAGTTAAAGCAAGTTCTTAGGGAAGCAGATAGTTCTTAGCACTAGCCATGGGCAACGTTTGCAGTTCGGGGCAGAAGAAGAAGAAGAAGGATAAGGATAGTGCTTCCGAGCAGTCCGATGAGTATGTCGCAGCCACGATCTCTAGGCGAGTCTCATGTTAATCTAAACCTTACAGCTCCCCACCTTACGAGGAAGCCGATAGGAAAGATGCGCAGCTGGGCAACGATGCGAAGGACTTCAATGAGAAGCGAGCACCGCTGGCCGACGTGGAAGCGCTGCCGGAGGCCAGCCAAACCAATGACTCAAACGGCAATCAACAGCAACATCAGCAGCAGCAGCAGACGCCACAGCCCAAGACCAATGCCACGGAGAAAGGTGAGTTGTGGAGCTATCATGCTTCGTTCTGCGGATCTGACTGAATTCTGGATTTGCAGAGGCGAACAGCAACACGACGCAGGGGGCGCAGGCGCCTGGCGATGCATCGACTGGCAGTCCGGGCATGGGCAATCTGAGCATGCTGCAGGGCAAGCCACCGCCTGGTCGCAAGATCGAGCGGGACAAGAAGATCGTCATCTATATATTGGCCGACAATAGCACCGAGTACAAGAAGCACAAGCGCGTCATCTACAGTCTGTATAAGCATTTCAAGAGCAAGTGCCAAAGCAAGGGATTCGATTTCATCATTGCCGATGTGCACGACAGCGAGGCGTTGACCAAGGAGGCGGGCACGACAACAATGACGACGTCCTCGCTGGAGCAGGCGAATGGCAATGCGAAGAAGGACTTCTCAAGGCTGCAGGAGGTTAAGCGCTGGACGCAAACACCGCTGGAGGCACAGGGCGGCCATGAGGAGGCAGCCAATTGTCTGTGCGAGATAACGCGTCACGCGACTGGCGCATACATTATACCGGTGCTCTTCCTCGGCTCCACCCTGGGCACACCCATGCTGCCGCTGACAATTGAGAGCCAGGACTTTACCTCGGTGCTGAGCGCCGCCAGCGACGCAGAGAAACTGCTGCTGGAGAAATGGTATACCATTGACAACTCCTACCAGCCCATGTGCCATCGGCTGTACACGCAGCAAATCGATCCGTACTCCACGCAGGTGAATGGGGAGCTGAACGAGCTGCTAGCCGTGCTGCTGCGTCTCTTCTCGGACGACGTCAAAGACTCGTATCTGACCACCGTCGTAGAGCAGGAGATCAACAATACGGTGCTAATAAGCCAGGAGCTAGCCAAGCGCTGCATCTGGATACAGACGGGTGCCCATTACTCACGCGCTCCGGATAATGCCACACAGCTGGAGCTCGAGGTACTGCGCCGCATCACTCGCATCTATGCCGAGCTCAAGAATCAGCTGTGCGAAAAGAATCTCATTCGAATGCTACCCACCATGAACATCCTGGACGACGAGCTGTCATCGGTCATCGAAAGTTTGCTGGACAAGTCACTGGCGGGCATCTTCGAGGAGCATCTGCAAAAGAGTATACCCTACAACACGCTGGGCGTGGATCGCGTGCTACTCGAGGAACTGCAGCTGATTGGACACTACTCGAAGCTGCTAGCCCAAAACTCGGCCAACTTCGACATTATGAACGATGTGAAGCGCTACATACGCGATGGAACCTCACAGCCGCTGGTCGTGTCGGGCGCCCGAGGGAGCGGTAAGAGTGTGCTGGTGTCCAAGATCATGGAGAATGTGCATCGATGGAAGCCGGAGGCACAGCTGGTCCTGAGGTGAGTCGAAAACGTCACCAGAGATGCCGTAACCTTTTAGGAGATATTTGTCAAGGTGCTTGATTGGTGCCTTGCTTCAATCTTATGGCCAAGCCACAGTAGCATCTTTGATTCTTATATCAGTGCATCAAGCAATCATTCATTCCATTCCGAAACCAAAGCTACGATTTTTAGGTGTCTGATTTCTATACGCCTCTCAATTCAAGCCAATTAAATAATATATATTTATAAAATATCTTGGCTTTGATGGTTCCGTCATGTAGGGAAAGCTTCTTAGCTTCGTAGATCCTAGTCCTATGGCCTCAAGCAATAATATCTTAATGTCGAATAAAAATGAATCTCTCATTCCGCAGATATGCCAATTTGAGCGCTCGCTCCTCGGACATCAGTTCGCTGTTTGGCTCGATAGCCAATCAGATGTCGGTGCTCGAGACGGGTCAACAATGTCAGGTGCCGCACGTAAGTGGAACAAAGTACAGGTCGAAATCAGAGTACCACATTTAATGCTCACCCACAGACACTCGAAGCCTATGCAGAGGTCATCAAAGCGATATTGGGTAGACAGCAGCGCTTCTTTGTGTTAATCATTGACGGCTTGGATGAACTGCAGCGGGATGCGGCACTCGATTGGCTGCCGCTGCAGCTAGGTAGCTGCGGCAAGCTGATACTGACGGTCAGCGAGCGGGAGGAAGAGGAGGATGCCAGTGATTCATTTGATATGCTCGCCGCGCTGGCGCAGCTGGGCATTCCACAGCGCTGTTTCCTGCGTCTGCGCCAGTTCACCGAGCGCCAATGGCACGACATACTCAGCTCCGGCGGGGGCGATTTCTATGCAGCAAATGGAGCCCTCAAGCTGCCCGACGATTGGAAATCGTTGCACGGCAAGACGCCCTACCATGCCAAGTCGCTGTGGTGGCTCGCCTGGCTGGGCCACGTGGCGCAGCCAATTAGCGAGATTGGGGATATATCCAGCAAGATATTGCAGGTGCTGGAGACCAAGTTTGCGGCAGATCAAGTGGAGCTGATGCTGTTGATTGTGCGGCTGTCGCCATGGGGCATACGGGAGAGCGACTGCTTGGGCGTTTTTCAAAAGATCACACAACTGGAGGCGCAGGTCGTCTTCAAAATTTGGTCCAAGTTCTGCTGGCTGATGGGACCAATGCTTTTAAGTCTTAAGAATATTAGAATAGCGGACAGGAGCTTTGGACGCGCCGTCCTGTCGAGGTATGCGCAGAAGCAGTGGCTGGTACATGAAGCGCTGCGCGACTACTTCGATCGTCAGGACAGCGAGTTCAAGGGCAGCGCAGGCGTAAAAACGTAGGTTACATTGCTGTCTCAAACTTCAGGAACTAACTTTATCCACTTGCAGCTACAACTACCAGAAGTACTTAAAACTGCCTTATCATCATTTCTGTGCGGTGATCGAGGATAACCCGGCGCCGCATAAGATCGACATACTCTTCAATTGTTTCTACTTTACGGACTTGCAGTGGATAGCCAACAAAGTGCATGCCACGGGCCCGGCGCATCTAATGCATGACATTCTACATGCCGAGTGGCTGGCTGGCAGCGAGGGTTCCACGGGCTATGTACATATAAACTTTTTGAAGCAATTTCTGGAGCGTTACCTCCACGAGCTTAGCTACGATGGCCAACAGTTCTATACGCTTATGAAGTACTATCTGAAAACACGCTTCAAGGAGTCCTCAACGCTCAAGGACGACGAGAAAATACGCTCCTGGTGGGAGTACACAAATGAGTTAGAGTTCGCCTTTCTTGAGATACTCAATGCCGATTTGGATGCCAATGACAATGAAAGTAACGAAGCCGAACCGGATGCCACTGCCACTCCAGCTGTCAGGGGTTACGATGTGCTAATGAATCTGCCGCAGCCGGGCTGCTATGTAGCGTCGCTGTGCACCGAGCGCGCTGAGATTTGCATCTGGGATGTGAAGAACTGTTGTCGCATTCGCGAGCTTCAGGGGATTCAGCAGCCCACAGCCATGTGCCCCGTGGGTAATTACGAGGCAGCTGTGCTGTGTCGTCGCGAGATTCGGGTCATCAACCTGGACGAGGGAAAGTTTAAGGTATGATTGAATATTAATTGTACATCAATATCATTCACATATATTATAATATGCTTACTATGTGCAGGTCACACTAAAGGGCGTGATGAACCAGAAGATGCCCTACTTCGGCCTGCACGATCAGAATCATTTGGTTTGTCTCTCACGCAATCGCATGTACGTGAATCTCATGAATCTGGAGTCGGGCGATTGTGTAACCACTTTCAAAGCGGGCGAGGATCGTTTTCTTAACTCGCTCCTCGTCTCCGGCGATGGACGGTGAGCAAGCGAAGAATTTCTACGGCTTACCTTTCGGCTCATATTGAATTATTTAAATTTTTAGAATTTTGGTTTGCGGCGATGAGACGCAGAAGCCATTTCCACTGCTCGTCTGGCATTTATCGCAGCGCAAACTGCTCTACGATCTGCGAATTCCGCATCATGACTTTGTCACTTCACTGTCGGCCATCACGCATGAAGGATCTTACGTTTGCGTGGTGGCCAAGGAGCTTAACGAACCAACAACGCCAAATTTCATTGTAGTCTATGATCTGCAGAGCGGCACCTTGTTCAAAAAATGGAAGCCCAGCTGCAATACTGTAGCTCTGGCCATATCCCAGCTAAACGCCTGTGTCATTGCTGGCCTGGAGGATGCCAAGATATTGATATGGGATCTAGTTACAGGCAACTGCAAATGCACTCTCATTGGACACAATGCGCCTGTCACGTACTTGAAACTCGATCCACTGGGCAAAGTGCTGTTGTCCTTCGACAAGGAGGGACGGGACAGTGCAATACGGATGTGGGAGTTGAATACAGGTGGGAAGAGCACTTTTAGTGTTAATTAACTCTTATATTATTTTATTGCTCTGGCTTACAGCTAAGTCCTTGGCCGTCTTTAAGCCACCAGCACAGATCAGCACCTGCGAGATTTTGCCAAATGGGGCATTTGTCGTACTCGCCCTCACGGATCGCAATGATCTGTTAACGCTCGCATTGAAGAACTATGGAGGCAGCTCTGCCAATGCTCTGGAGGATGACTGTGGCACCTTGTATGGAAATCCCGACAACCAGCACAAAGTTTTTAACTTAAGTAATTAAAAGTTGATACAGCTGCCTGAATCAATTAAACTTAGATATCATTATTCAAATTAAACAAGAAATTATAATTCCGAATTATATAAATATCACATATAAAATCTTCTCATGCATAATTCATTAGTTGTATGTAAAATTCTTTAAAAAAAAAAAACAAAACAAAACTTACCAGATGTACAAAAGGCTAAAGAAATAACCAAAAGAAATTATAAATTAAAGATTCATTAAGTCATCTAGCTTTATTGTTGTTAATGTTGTTATCCGCTCTTAGGTGGTGGCAAATAGATACAGCAAATTCTTCGCGAACTGGATTATTTCAGTGCCGCCCAGCTTGGAGGTGCCATAAATACGGTCCACAAAAGTAATGGGTACCTCGGCTATGCTGAAATTATGCTGACGAGCACGCACCAACATTTCCATTTGGAAGACGTAGCCCTTAGAGACGCAGCTCGAAATGCACTTCTCCAGAACCGGTTTCTTGTACAGCCTAAAGGAGCCCGTCAAATCACTGGCATTGGGTCGAAGCAACACCTGGGATAGATAGTTGGCACCACGCGAGATAAGTTTGCGTTTGAAATCCCAGCCGTAAACGCCGCCAGTGCCAGCATAACGAGTGCCAGAGACAATATCATAGTCACCCGATTCCTGTAGCTTTATGAACTCGGGTATGAACTTAGGCTGCAAGGAAAGAGGCACGCGCCTATAAGCTCGATTCAAACAGAAATAGCACACGTCTGTGCATCGGCTTTATCTATGCTCACATGATGACTCAAATCGGCATCGATGATAATAACAAAGTCGCCGGTCGCATGTTTTATTCCGTGTATGTAGGCAGTGCCTAGGCCCAGCTTGCCAGCACGTGGACGTAATACAATTCTATCTTCGCCATAGATCTGTTGCAAATCCTTGGCCACATCCAATGTGCCATCCGGACTACCATCGTCGATCACTATCACCTCGTAGTCGTAGCCGCTGAGAACACAATTGCTTTTATTTCAATTTTCCTGTTCGTCAGCATACGATCCCGTACTTACCTGGCTTTCATATATTTTACAATTAGCCATATAATAATTGGCAAATTGTCTTTTTCATTATATGTGGGCAGCAAAATGCTGTATTTATGGCCATTTGTTGGCATTTTGTTTTGCTTACACGAACACAAATAAATTAACAATCATTAGGGTTGTGTTCAATAAAAGAACTAGATCTTTTACTTTTTGTTCATACCACATATGTATACAATCGAACAGTATTGGTAAACACAATTTGAACACAGCTGTTAATTATCGATATATCAACGCTATCAATAAATTGCACTAGCTGCAACTGTGCAAAAGCATTCCAACCATAGATACGGCGGTATGCACCGCTCTTTAATTTTAATTTAGTCTGTGCATAAAAAACAGATGCTGCTAAAAGCACAATAGAGACTTCAATTAAGTTAATGTATATATATTGTAACTAACTTCACAATGGCCAAGAAAATTCCATTTAATGTGGTATTCGCTTCAGGTAAACAAAACTTAAGTATTGTAGAATTGCCCTTTGCTTAAAAAAAATTAAGATTTACTTTCGTTTAATTTTGTTTCTTTATGTTTTATATTTTTATTTTAGTTATCATTTGCTATGCGCTAGTCCAGCGTTGAGCGCGCGCCATTTGGCTGCACTTGAGAAATCGATAAAAAATCACACATACGCCTAGTGCGACGCCTAATTAAACAACGTTTAAAAGTAATTTCACTGAATAACAAAACATTTATTTGAAACATACATCTATATATTGATCTAGAGTAACCATTAAACACAATTATCACTCTTTTATTTTTTTAAGACATAAATTTTAGAATGCTGTAAACTTCTCCGGTAACTACTTACTAACTGCAATAATGCATTTGAAATCTGCGATGGTCCTTGTTTGCGTTTATCTTCATTATATTGACAGATTGCGGTTTGTCATAATATGTCTGGCATGTCTGCAACGCATATCCAATTAAATATGCAGTCAAAGAATTTTGTTGGCAACGAGCCAAGCGCGAAGCGCCAAGCCAATTGACGATTCAAATTGCCTCCGTTGCGCTTTAGAAAGTTTGTTCGTTCCTTTTATTGTAGTCATTGTCGGGGAGCATCCCCATTATGTAGCCTCATAACCTTCACCAATTTGTATATCTAGTTGACGACCCTTTTTATGCAGATCTTTGCCTTCTGTACTTCAGCTTCGTTAGTAGCGAGCCCACAGGTCCAATTATGGTCAGGACGTAGACCAGTACTGTGGTTAGCATCAGGGCAGGTATGAATTCATGATCTACAACGCGTGTAAAGAACTTTGAATAGTAGCCCAGATAAATGGCAGCCATGCCAATCGTAAAGCTGAGCAGCCCAAAGAGGTTATGACGAAATCGTAGTTCAGAGGGTGGAAAACGTTTCAACGCAATTTTGGGTTGGAAAAAGTTTACCAGACCGCCAACGACACTCGCAGCGCACCCAAAGGCAGCGGCCACACCTAAAAGTCAATTAAAATTATGTGGTTAGTGTTCATTGAAGTGTGAAATGTATGTGCACACGCACCGAATCTACCATGCCAGGTGTCAAGATGCACGTCCTTCTGGGAAAACTTGCCCAAAGCACCAAGCAGAACCATCGACCCACCGACAAGCTGCAGCAGGCCATGGAAACGGGATTTGTTCTTGTGCGAGAGCCAGCGGGTTATTGGGTTTACCTTGTAGTGTGACATCAATGCTTGGGCAATTAGTACGTGGAACTGCAAAACCAGAGGTATAAAGGTGACACAATTAATGATAAGCAGTACAGTTAGTACTGTTTGCGATTGAAATCAATATGTATGGCGTTTTAAGCTTATAGTTATGTTCTGTTATCAAAACTATTTCGGGTTACTTACACCAGTACCAGTCATAAACATGTGCATGGCCGTATCTTTAAATTCCAGACTCCTGGCGAGTGTAAAGAAGAAGGCACCCACCAAGAAGATCAGCATATGATTTATACTATTTAATAAGCTTTGAATTTGCAGCATCCATGAGGACGACGTAGAAGAGGAGCTTCTTGTTTGCGGCATCTTGAAATCGCGGGCGAAGCAGTACACGTTCTGTTGTGCCTCAGGCTAAAAACGAAACTAAACTAATTCTCAGTGAGCTGCGCATATAAAGAGCGTCAGAACGAAACACAGCCACGTAATCATTTCTGTTTGTATGTGTGATAGCGTCATTCTAAGTCCTCTCCTAATGCATTGTTTTTGTTTCAGTTAATTTGTACATGAGCTTAAAAGCTAACGCTAAAGATAACAGCTGACATTTGTTTTGTTTAGAGATGTATCATATCGTTCAGTAAAAGTTCATTTGAATAGGTCGTTAAAATGAACAATTAATCTAAATAGCTTGTATACGAGTACCAGTATAGATCATTCCTCAAGTTTTAAAGTAACGTCTATAAAAAACAGATTTTGTTAATCATGCATAACGCACTGCTGTTAATCATTTAACTTGCGATTATAGTTTGATGCTCAATGTGATGTTCATTAGTGGTGAACTAACTGAACTTATCGATCAAAATGAACAAATGTTCTCAACTCAATATCTTAAACCACTTTACAATTATCGGCTTACCAACACTGTTAGTGTTAATCAATTGTTAATTGTGTTTTGGTTGTTTTAGACGAAGACGCCGGCTTTCCAGCCAGCGAGTTGAACACACATGGTCCCACGGTACATGGCTGGCGCAGTGCTGTGGACAGCGGAGTCAGCACACATGACATCATATTGCGTTTCCAGCAGCCGGCTAAAATTTACCGCATACAGCTTTTGGCCCACCAGTATTTGATACGTGAGTCCAGATATTTGAATAGAAATCCTTTTATTTTGTAAGATCTGGCTGTAAATAATTTGATCTTTCAGCCGAAAAAGTCGAGCTTTGGCTGCACTACTCCCCAAAGTCGATGCCTAGCACTCCGTCCTCGCAATACTTTGATTTTCTTGGTTTTGTTGCGCTCGCCGACAATGCGAATACCAACTACAAATCGCGCGAGCTACAGAGCGTGACGGTGAACCCTAGGAGAGGAACGCACTTGAAGCTGCGTCTGATTGGCGCTCATTGCAATGAGTTTAACAGCACCCAACAGATTGCATTGATGGCGGTTAATGTGCTCGGCGAGGATTTAGAAACGGCTGCCCTCAGTGAGGGCGACGAGCACCTAGCCAGTGAGGCGGCACCTATAGACACCGCCACGGGTGAACTGGCACTAGCCTCCATATGCGATGATCTGCTGTTTTCAATGTACGTCGAGGAGTCAATCGTGCAACACATACGCGAACTGGAGCAGCGCAAGCTGAAGGCAGTCAGCACAGAGAGATTCGAATATGCGCGCAAATTAAAACTTTGTATGACGGCACTGCGAACAGCGGGTGAACGCTTGGGTCGATATGCATTAGCGAAGCGGCAAGCGGTACAACAAGAAGATTTCAGTGCGGCCAAATTGCGCAAGGAACAAATCGAAATGTATCGCGCTTGCGTGCTCAAACAACTTCAAGTCGAGCAGCTACTCGAGAACGATGGGCCACTCAGCCAAAATGATCAGAGCTGCGAGATCTATGCGGGTGGAAAGCCCAGTCTGCCAGCTGCACCTAGCCTACAGGATGTGGCACACGCTTTGGCCGATGCTGTCATCAATCCCAAGTGCAGCAGCGTACAGCTTGAAAAGTCACCCAGCAATGAGGTTGCCATTGTTGCGCCCGTAGCTGCACTGCATCTGCATGCTAAATCTCACGATGAGTTGCCTCAATCGCCGCGCCTGCCCATGGCATCACGTCATAGCTCACCCATGTCCAGTCGACAAGGATCGCTAAGAAGACGAAATAAAAGTGCACCGCGTAATTCTTACGAGGACTATGAGGAGCGAGCCATACCCACGCTGAGGCAGTAAGTTTTAATATAAGAAACAAATCAATCTGTAGCTATTGTTGTTGTTGTGGTTAGGAAGAAGTTTGCATGTGGCATGAGTTGGAAGCAGCACAACACAAACATAATAGTTATAGAAACGCCAAAGTAAAAGTAATTCTCGTCGATTTTTATGCTGCTTTTTTTATTTCTCCGTTTCCGTAAACGTTGTCTCGTTCCTTTACCATTAACTATTTAGCTCAAATACTAATGAATTTTTAAGGGAGTGTCAGGGCAATGCGCTGCTCGAAGCGGATCCCAATCGCAGCCGCTCGCGTCTCAATGATCGCGAGCGTCGACAAGCTGCGCTGCCCATATTGGTATTTGGCAGCGAGTTGGTAAGATTTGCTATCAACCTAACTTTGATATCTATAGTAACCAGATTTGGTTTTCTCAGGTTGAACTATTCTATTCGCGACAGTTTCAGGATCGTGAGGATGGCTTAGTGCGCTTGCGCAGCTTTCTCAAGGAGCAGGAAGCAGTCGAGGTGGCAAGCAATGAGCATGCAGCCAGTCCCAACAAAGTGGCACGCAGCGCTGCTTTGCTACTGCATCGTGCCGTTCGAGATGCTGTGTACTCTGTATTTAATCAGGCGACCGAAACAGTTCGGGTGCTATTCCTTGAATATGTGCCCGGTCGGGTGTCGCCTAATGAGGTGGCTCGATGCGTGGATCGCCTTTTGCCTGAGTTACTGGCCAAGTCGGGTGATCCCTCGGCACGTTTGCATACGTTGGCGCAGCACACCATACTCAGCATTGCCGCATGTCCACAGGTGGCCGAGCAGCACCTGGTGGCACCTGCGCTGTCGCGAAGCGTAGGCTCTGGCACGCACCAGCGCCTGGCCATGAGCCGGCTGCAAATGCTCGAACAGTTGGTGAATACACAGGGCATTAGCACGGATAAGCACAGTGGATTGACATGTCGCGCTCTGTCCGACTGCGGCTGCTCTGGCATACATCATCCAGCGGAGCCGGTACGCAAGGTGGCTGAACGTATACTGCTGCTCGTCTACAAGGTGAATCCACGACTTGTACGCAAGCAGCTGCCACCTGACGACGACATCACGCGTCGCAATCTGCTCTACCGCCAGCTTTTTACGGAGTTTGATAAACTAGACTTGGAACGCAAACAGGAGCTGCTTGAAGTGCACAATTCAGGCAATGATGCAGATTTAATGCAGCCCACAACTAGCACAGACGCATCGCGCCTATTGAAGAGCAAGAGCGGAATGACATTGGGTACGTCAGCAGTGGGCAATGGCTACGTCAGCTGCAATGGCAAACAGCAGTACAACGAGCAACTGAAGCGGTCCATGCAGTCGGCCACAAACTCACGCAAAGGATCTGCTACTAACTCCGAGTCCACTGAAGAGACGACGCCAAAGATGTAAGCTCAATGCGTTCATAATAAAAAGTCTCGTATTTAAGTTAACCTTTCATGATAGCAATTGCATGTTTTGTGGCTGGTGCTGCACTGGGAGTGATGCCAGCCAACTGGATCGCCACTATTGGAAAGCTTGCCCCTTTCTCACCAAGTGCCCACAGTGTAGTCAGGTGCTGGAGGTAGCTGCGCTCAACTATCATTTAACTAGTAAGCTTTGTTGCTATGCTATGTACAAACTGATTCACTATTTTCCTCTTTCTGCAACTGCAGCGGAATGTGAAGCCAAGGAAAGTTATGTGGTCTGCACACGCTGCACGGAGTCGGTGCATAAGCAGCTATACGAGCTACATCAAATGGAGGACTTTTGTCGTGGTATTTTATAATATGTTAACTGAAGTTGGCAGTTCAATTTTTTTATATATTTATTTGTCTACTTTAAGAACTAAAAACGGGTGCCGCTCGCTGTCCACTTTGCCATGATGATGTGCATCTGCCATTGGACGGCGGTTGGAAATTGCATCTATTGAGCGCAGGCGGATGTCCAGGCAATATACGTAAACGGAATTTAAAGAAATCAAACTAAACAAATACCTTACGACACAAGTCACCAATAACTGAACTATCTTTCGATTATAAGGTAGATCATTTATGACAAGCCAACTATAAAGGCCATTAGCGTAATTTAAAGTAATTTTTGTTACACACAGATTCAATTTAGGCACATTTTGTTACAGGACTTGGTGTTAAGTTCAACATTATTTATTCTTTACATTTTGTTACACTTTATACGAGTATATATGTTTTCTACGCAATGTGATTTGTTAACTATACATAAACACGAATTTCTAAACGTCCCACAATAATAAAGCCAATCAACTGAAATTTTAAATTTGAATTTACATTTAAAAAGTGCGCTAATAATCGATATGATTAAGGCGTTTTGGTCAGAGCTGGCAGCACTCTTGCAGCAGTATCAAGTGCCTAGCTTAAAAAGTGTAACTTTTCAGTTAGTAACTTTAATTTCTTTCAGTTTGATTAATAGGAGTACAAATTTGTACAAAAATAAATTTAAAAATAAAAAAATGTAATTACCTACTCCAAAAATATGAGCTCATCAAAAATGTTTCAGTTTAAATTTAAATTTGTAAATTCCGCCAAATTTCGATAAATTAGTTCACATTCGGAGCTTGACAGCACTGGCAGTAGATTGAGCTGGCAGCACTGTTGTCGCAGCATAAGTGCCACCTTTTCATGAGGCAATTAATTGACACTTAACACTCGCGTATTGTTACATTGTGTTAATATGTATAAGTAAAAATTAGTTGATAAATATAAATTTAATAAATAATAGATATAAATACGATCTCCAAAAAGGAGAATGCGTCAAAGTATTTTGAAAAACAACCCCCTAACCAGCTGAGAGTGTATGTGTGCTAGTGTGCGTCAGTAATCTAGTGTATATAAATGAGTGTGCGCGTGTATGTGTGTATGAAGCGTGAAAAAACAGCCGGCAAAGTTTTTTGTTTTTGCATGTGGAATAATAGCAAACTGTGCACGCTCTTAAATTGACCGTTTGCCTTGGTTCTGTGTGTGTTGTAGCCAGTAAAAGCAACTCTATCGTGCAAACCAGTTAACGATGCGCTGAGCATTGACAATTAACGTAAAAGCCACTGCCGCCATTCAGTCAATTGTCACAACAACAACAACATCAATTATTAGGATAGTGGCACGTTGCTGCCGTGTTTTCCCTGTTAGATTAAAACATATATATATCTGGATACGTATGTACATATAAGAGAGAAACTCTTTGAGTAAAATAGCCAACGGGGCACGTGTGTTACGCCTTGAATATACATAAATATGCAGCGAATCTGGCGATTGCTGCACTGGCGGTACCTGACACGGGAGCAAATCAAAGGCTTTGACAATTACAAGGTAGGAGTGGCAGGGGTAGGATTCGCACTCAGAAATCTAATGTCTTTTTCTATATATATGGATACAGTACAGCGCCATAGACACGTCGCCGCTTAGCCAACATGTTATGCATCCATTTTGGGATTGGCTGGTCAAGGTGAGTGCAGACAGCAACGGCAAAGAAAATCAATAATCATAATAACGTACGTGTTCTTTGCTCATGCAGTTCTTCCCGCGCTGGTTTGCGCCTAATCTGATGACCTTTCTGGGCTTCCTGTTCAGCGTGATGAATCTGGTGCTGCTCTCCTACTATGATTGGAATTTCGAGGCCAGTTCGGGTGAGGAGGGTACGACACCGATACCCAAATGGGTTTGGTTGAGCGCTGCAATCAACATATTTGTTGCGTACACGCTGGATGGCATTGACGGCAAACAGGCGCGTCGCATTGGTCTGTCGGGTCCGCTGGGCGAACTGTTTGATCATGGTCTGGACTCCTATACGGCCATGATTATACCCACATGTCTGTACAGTATCTTTGGACGCAGCAGGGTCTATTCGGTGCGGCCGATGCGAATGTATTACGTTTGCTTAACGGTCTATTTCAATTTCTTTGTGTCGCACTGGGAGAAATACAACACGGGCATATTGTATCTGCCGTGGGGCTATGATCTCAGCATGTGGGGCAGCACAGCCATGTACATGTTCACGTGGTGGGCGGGCTTCGAGCGTTGGAAATTCGAGCTGCCCTTGGGCTCGCTCGGTACTCTGCCGTTGGGCAATGTCATGGAAGCTGTGCTGCATGTCAGTGCCATGGCCAATCTACCTCTTGTAATTCTCAATGTCTACAAGTAAGGAACACTCACATCCCATGCAGAAACTTAACAATAAATTTGTGTTTGGTTTGGTTTGCATTTACAGCTCATACGCCCAGCGCACCGGCCGGCTGCTGTCAGCATGGGAGGCACTGCGTCCGATGTGGCCATTCGTGACCTACTTTGTGCTGCTCTTGGTCTGGCCATTTCTGTCGCCCAATGATATTATGGAAAGAGATCCGCGCGCCATGTTCATGCTCAGTGGCACAATCTTCTCCAACGTCAGCGTAAGTTTCTTATCTTGTCTTATCTCTGCATACTATTGGGAAAGCGCTACACATATTTGGCCTTAAGACTTCAAACTATTTAGTTGCATATTGTTTACTGTTAAGAATTGCTATTATCATGACCGCCTCGAACACTTGTTGGGTCATTAGCGCCCTAATAGTCTCCCCGTACCAACCCCTCCCTCCCTCATCGAGTGCCAAATATTGGCTGCTATCGGGCGCAACAACTGACTCAGTTTAGATATGGAGTGGCGTGGTTTATATTCGTCATTTCAAGGGGTTTTTGCTTTGCAACTAGAACAGCTCAGCGTAGCTGAAAGCAAAAAAACCGAAATGAGTATTTGCACATGTTTAATAATATTAGCCGGGCTTTTACGGCCACAATCTCTCATATATGTATAAATAATTCCGTTTTTGTTGAACATGTGTACAGTAGAGGCTAACCACAGCAAACACATATAGCTTCGATCCAGCTCTGGGCTAGAGACTCGTCTGAAACTTAAAATAATCTTAGATTTTCGTGTTTTTAGCCAGCTGTAAAGAAAAACAAGTATATACTCAAGTAAACGAACATAGATCAAAAATATATAGTTTATAGTCGGGTTAGACTGTACCTTCAACAGTTAAGGAACTGGAACTAAAATTTGTACACCACCAACGGGTTTTACTGTGTGAAGCTTGGTATAGATTCTGTTGTATGTTGAGCATTATTAGAGCTGAAGACTTGGCAGATCGTTAGCAATAAATTCAACAGTTTTACAGCTATATGTTCCTGTCATCCTTCCCGGACTGTATAAGAATGTTATATGGGCGTGGCAAATCTAGCTTGAGATATAGGAGCATTTTACATGTGGAACACTGTTGAGTTCCTTTTTGTATATTTTTATAAAATAAATGGTCCGGCCATTGAGGTGATTTAAGCCCGTAGATGCAGACAGTGAAAGCTTTTACCTGTTATTTTAAGACTTGCTCATTGATTAGCGATAAGCGACGATTAGATCTTCGATTAGATCTTAACCCAGATGATGTTTATTGACGATTCTAATTGTCTATTGATGAAATATTTACTTTCTTTAAATTAACTTTAAGTTTCTCGCTGGGTATTGTTAGAGTAGCTCTACAAGTATATAAACCATACTTCAGCTAGCTCTTCTCAAGCTAAAAGCATTCTTTAAATATCAATTAAATCGTATGCATTTTAACATTCCGAAATATAAAGATTCTATAGGGGTTCAGAATTGTATATATATGTTATATAGAATTATAATACCTATAATATATCAGACACATATGCAGCCCACATCTGCTTCTGTTTTTATACGCTGAATCCATTGAAAATGTGAAAATTTATGCAACAGGCCGAGGACGGCGTGGCAAGCCCATAAGTCATTCCATTTCCTTATCGATAGAAGCCCATAACTTCGTTTTAAGCGTACTTTGAATAAAAAATAAAAATTCGCAGACCAAGTATGCCAAATCCAGAGACTTGTGCTTTGGTAAATACACACAGAAGTATATGTGTGTGATGGGAATAGCAGGTCTTAGTGGGGTCCAGGGTATCTCGGGAAGCTCTGACTAAACTTTTGCTCTTAATTGTTGTTGGTTGGAAATTTATTTTATTTACTTTATTCAAGAGTTTTTTGCAACATCATATTGTAAGGCATTTTGGTGCATCTATGTCTATCAACAGCTTCTCTAAGGATATGCAGATAATCACACAATCAGAGCAGCAGTCAGACGTCAGTTATGGCATTGTCAAATTCTCAGCTTTGAAAACAATATTAACATAAACAATATTAAAAGTAAAACATTTGAGATAAAATTTGAGCGATATGCCACCTTTTTGCTGTGGTGGTCGACGTTGTGCTGCAGACTTGGAGAAAAATAACTTTGACGGTGCCGATGAGCAGTCAAAGGCATCGCCGATCACGGTGACCGAAGCGGAGACGCCGCTGACCCTCAAGTTCTATGCCCGCCATGATTGGCCCTATTTCCGTTGCACCGATGAGGAGATTCGGCGCATGCGTGAAAAGTTCGACAAGAAGGGTCCGGAGGTCAATGTTCCGGCGGAAGATGGAACCATCGCAAAGTACGAGCCGAAGCACTCCACAGCGCAGCCAATGACTACGAATCAAATTTATGGCTGGTATCACCATCGAGCCTTTCAGTACAAGGCCAAGGATCGTGGTATCTTTGTATTTCCACGCGAAAGTGATCCCCTGATTAAGCTGATCCTGGAAACCAATTTAATGGCGGTTGCTAAGCAAAAGTCCTAGATATGAGTATCTACATTAAATTAGGCAAATGCGCATTGCCCAATATAATGCACATAGACATATCTACCTGGACAGCACACTGAGCTAAATCTAATTATTATTGAGCCTTCATTGTTGGATTATACCTAAAAAAAACAGAGAACGTATTCTGTCTTTTCCTTGTTTTTGCTTTTCTGGCCTGTCCAACTACTATTCGTTATATCTTGAACTTATCTGCGAGGAGGCACCTCATCTCGCGCCATCTATCTGCATGAGTTTGCATTCCAAGAAAGTCGCATCTAGTGGAATAAGCTTCCGTTGATGGTTCAGCTGTATGAGTCAAGGTTGAGCAGGATTCATGCTATAGTATTCTATTTGGTTCACATGGAATCAGTTTGAAATGTGTTTGGCTATTGCAGAAGGAGCCAAGTTGATCTGATATATCAATCACAGAACAAAGGACTTGTGTTATTTAATAATTCTTATTTTACCATTTCCTGATTTTCGGCGATTTTATAGGTTCGATTTTGAGACTTAGGCTTAAAGGAAGGACCTAGAGTCACCAAGAGGTATCTGCTAATTTACTAGATTTTTAATATCAATCTCTACCAGAAGCTGCTCAGCGCGTCAGCCTAATCATTAGTCGACTCAAACCTTATTCCAATGTCTCCGCCTCTAAGCAATACAAATTTGAAATTCGAAAGGGCGAATCAATCCTTTTCACAGTCAGTGAACGACCCTAAACAACTGAACATCACAGTTTCCCATTCTAAATTTCGAATTTTTAATTTTTTATACGCTTTGATTGAGATTTTTGAGAGGAAAAAGTGTTAGACCATGCCAAGACATCGTCGTCGTCGTCGGCGCCGTGCCACAGATTTACCCTCTGATGTCAACGGCGGATTACTTAAGACTCTGGAAGTAGTTGCTGACGGTCCGCTGACCTTCAAGTTCTACGCCCGACACGATTGGCCGTACTTCAACTGCAGCGATGAGAAGCTTAAGGAGATGCGTGAAAAGCACCGTAAGGATCTACTGCCAGAAGCAAATGCGAATGTGGTAGCCAAGCCATCAGCCATTTCAGTCAGCCCGCCTGCAGCGAGGCATGTCAGAACGCGTCCCATGACTGAGAACCAAATGTATGGCTGGTATCAGCAGCGCTTATGAGTGCTTGAAAGAGGATGGCGGCGTCTCCAAGATGCTTGAGAATTAACGCCAAAGACATCGATTGGGTGGCTAAGGAGAGGTTGCTTGATGATAGAACTTTTCTAAATTGCAGTTTTTGCTTTATATTTTTTATTGCAGTGTGTTAATTAGTCGTAATAAATCTTTGTGCTAAAATGTATTCCTTAATTTATGTCTTAATTTATGGCTTTTCAATTGCAGTGCCGTCTGATTGTGTCGCAAATGTCCGTGACTCGGTGCGAGGCCTGGCACTGGCAGACGCCTATGTTTGTGATGTCGCTGTTGGCGAGCCTGTGGCTGCCCTCGCTGGAACGGCCGCTGCTCTACACGCTGCTGATTGTGACCACATTGACCCATTGGCACTACGGCGCCAGTGTCGTGAATCAGATGTGTGAGCACTTCAATCGGGTTTGCTTTACAGTGCATAAACGAGTGACGCATCTGGAATGGCAGCAGCAGGAGCAGCAGAAGTCGCTGCAGGATCATCATACGGAGCAGCCGGGGACCACAGTAAAACAGGATTAGGCTACAAATTGGCTGTGCTTTATAGCAAAAATATGTTATTCATGAGCGAATTAACTATTTCGGATGTGCTTCGACCACTGGGAGGCTTTTTCATGTCAAATCACGTGAGGTGTGAGATTATACACACACACATATATATATATATATATGTGTGTGTGTATATGTATATGTATATGTAGTTCTAGTTAGCGCTTCTTTAACAGCAAAAAAATGCTCAGGTAACAAGAAACAAGAGTTTGCTTAGGTTGGGCTAGACACGATCTATAATCAATACACACTCTACACGAAGTATTCTAAAAATTGATTGTATTATTCCTTTTAGTATCTTTTAGTGGCCTCTTGCCATCATTTATTGCAATTTGAATCCATGACATTGAAATCATCTTTATCTTAATTTTAATTTAGATTTCGATTTTAATTTTCATTTCCATTTTCAAATCTATTTTACATCACAGACAATTTGAAAAACAACAAAACAGAAACAGAAATGACGCTCGCTTCCTATATTCTAAATTTGTTCATATGCGTAATCGTAAACTGTATACTTCAATTTATATAGATATATATCTAATGGCATACCTTACATGTGCTTAATTTATTTTGTATTATTTTTATATTGTTTTAGCTTAAATTGTGCGAAAAAGCAAATTGAAATTCATGCAATTATTAACTAAGATATAACCGCCAAGACCTCTAATTATTTAAATGCGTACTATGTAATTATTATTTAAAAGCAACACACACATATGTAAACCTTAACTATGGATGCTTAATTATATATATACAGACACACACATATATATATATTTAACTGTAAATGTCGCTTCCCTATCCTTGAAAACTGTGCAAACACACAAGAGACAACAACCACTTAAGAAATAAATTTACATTTTAGAAAACGCAAATTACAATTCAAGTGCTAAGTGTTTCAAATGAGTTCTGTGAGTCGGCTGTGAATCTCGACAACATCTGAAAGCAAATTAGTTTACATGCAAAAAAATGAAATGAAATCAAATGAAATAAAATAATTATAGTCCGACGAGATTGAGCGGCAGATGCCGATGGCGATGCAGAAGCAACAGGAGAAGCAACTCTTCGAATCGCTGCGCTAATCTGATAGATAAATAAAGTTAATTGGAAGTCTTCTTCTACTGAATTGAATCTATTTAATTGGTTTATTGATGCGTAGAAACTGCACCTCTAATAGAGTCCCCACGACTGCCCTGCCAGCCGGTTTGCACAGCTGTCAACAATATGTCGATCAATTTTGAGTACGTGCTCGGCCGATTAGCTGGATATCAAAATACTTCCTCATTGCCTAATTGGTGTGAAAATCTAATACACGGACCACTGTGCGCAATTGGAGAACCCAAAACGGTCCCCCTTCCCTTCTTCCATTTCAAGTGGGCAAAAAGCAAACATTACGCGGTCGCAGCAGCAGCAGCGCGGGTGGCAGCGGGAGGCAGCGTCGACGTCGACGTACGCAAGTCACGCAGACGAAATGGGCACGACAACAACAACAACAACAACAACAATGATGTCTCCAATACACACGACTAAATAAAAGCACAACAATGACCAACAACAACAACGTTGACAGAAAACCAGAACGAGAACGAGATGCAAAAGAAAGCAACAAAGCAGCGACGTCGACAGCGGCAGAATATGAAAGTTGCGCATGCGCCGATGCCGACGCCGACGCCGACGCCGACGTAGACGTCGACGTCGATATTAAAGCTGTTGTTGCTGTCTTTTAATCAGTTGCGAAGCAGACGCGCGCGAGCTAAGAACGTAGAATTTATTGAGCGGTTGTTAAATCTCTTACTCCAGACTCCAGAAGATTGCCTTAGAGATGATTTGGAAGACTTTCACGCAGCTGCAGCTGCTGCTGCTGTTGCAACTGCAGCTTGGCGCATTAGCGTTTGCGTCAAAGTCGTCATATTTGCAGAAGAGCACAACCGAAATGCCGCCCACTAGCAGTCAGAGTCAAAGTCAGACGCCAGCTACTATAGCGGAGGAACATTTTCCAGCTGTGGCACCGCCGCAAGCAGCGGAAATTGCAGCGAATGAAGCGGAGACAGGCCTGTTGCAGCCACCACTATTGCCCATTTTGGATAGTGAGGATGGACTTCGTCGACGCGTAGTTACTTACGATCAGCGGCAGGAGGGTCAATATAACATACGTGGCGATCTGGAAAACTTTATGATACTTGTGATTCCATCCGCTGCGCAGGACAGTCTCAGTCTCTTGGACTTTTTAAGCAAATCGGCCATGCGTGGCGGCTCGAAGAGTAGCAACAGACGTAAACAGGCGTCTGCTCTAAAGTCCTTCTACCAGCGACAGCAACTGCAGCGCCAGCACCAACAGCAGCAGCTACTTCAGCAGGGACGCACGCCGTACCATGTGGACATCTCTGCAGCCGGCGAAGAGCTGCTGCAGCAACAGCACCAGCAACAGCAGCATCCACGTCTGCATCGACAGCAGGTGGATGTTTTGCCACCTCAGCTGATTCCCATTCCGCAGCTGATAAAGCCATATCACCTGGAAGCGGAGCCGGAACTTATACAAGCGTTGCCCCCCGTTCCAGCCAGCAGTAGCAGCAGCAGCGGCAGCGGAAGCGGTGCCAATAATCTTCTTGAAGGCTTCAACCAGGCGGGCTCTCAGTATTATCGCAATTCACGCTCGCTACGCGGCCAAAGCTTCTTGGACACCAACCGCCTGCCGGGCGAATCTATGGCCAGCTCTAATGCACGCGCCATTAGTGTGCCGCTGTACCGCGCCGATGTCGCCCGTGGCCAAACGCAGAAAGGCAATGCCAACGTCTTGTACCCACCCATCGATGTGCCTGCCTATATAATTAACGAGGCCCAGCCGCGCAACTGGCAGCTGAGTGATGAACCCACACCGATACAGCCCAAGCATCTGATCGATGGAGAAGCTCTGCTCAGTTTCGAGCTACTTGGCGATGCTTTGGCTGACTCGAAGACCCTATTACGCGACGGCCTGGCACGCTGTGCCCCGGGACAGCGACGCGATAGCTATGGAGCCTGCCGCCAGGTTGAGGGATACTGAGACTGAGACTCTTTCCAGACTGCTTAACGAAAGCGCACATATGTATTAGGCTAAACATCGCAATAAATGATTAGGCATTAGACTTAAGTTTCACACTTATACACAATAAATTTAAAAATAAAATAAATTTAAATATTAAAAAACTGAAAAGAAAATGCAATTCAAATTAAGCGCCAAGCGGTTATGTTAAAGGGCAATGTTAATCCTAACATTGCTGTAAGGGCAAAGGCGCAGCGAACTGTTAATAGCCAATGTTAAGGCTCTGCTGCACAGACGCAGGAGTTGCGAATCCCACGAAAGCGCAACTGACTTGAGTTTGCTACCTGTTTAACAGTACTCCTATGGGTGCAAGGGCAAGCACAGCTTTACGTGGCAATTGATAGTGTTTAGCTTAGCATTGCTGCATTGAAACCGGAAGCCAGTGTGACAGAACGTCAAAAATGAATGTAACGGTAATGATGCGCTGAAGGATAAATCAAGTTGAATGTGAAGTTCAGCTGTCATCAAGGGGCTAGCAAAAAGTAAATAGCGATTGCATTGACTAAGGCCAAAGCCATCATTTTACAACGTTGCTATTTTCAATTGAAAACCAGTTGGCATCACACACTCACACAGACACACACTTATTCGAGAAAAAGAAGATAGAAAGTGCACTGCAGTTTCTAGTTTCTGATAGCAGCATCTTCCTGTATGAATTGGCTAGAGAGTTAGGCGCATTCTCTGTTGCTGCTTGCTGGCTGGGGTCAATGACCAACAACTGAACACACAAACAACACAAGCAGCTCAAACTAAACACCGTTAATACTTACAATAAACAACAAACCACAGCAGCTTTTCTAGTAGTGGCCAAAGTAATTAGAACGTTTTACAATGCCTCGCGTTTTCGCTCAAACAGCATATAGGTTATAAGGCTAAGCCACTTAGCACATCAAATTAAACAACAATTGATAATGACAATTTAGATTTGCATAGCTCTAGAATGGATAGTGTGCATCGTTTTCTTCGAGCTGCGGTCAATGGCAGCTTCTAATAAATGTTCTCACATTGCCATTACAATGCGGAAGTCTTTTGGCCATTGAACTGAACTGAACATCTATCTACCCAATCGGGTTTTTCGTTACCCCAGTGAACAGGCAACTGGTAAAGGCTCAGCTTGTTTGCCAGGCAGAGCTGTGGCTCATTCATCGCACGCAGTCAGACAGCAACGGTCCTGTCGACGCGAATGAAGCTAAAATAAAATGTGCAAGTTCACAAATCGTTTGTTTGTCTTGGCTTTGCTGCATTTCGTTGCTTTGGCTCTACCGAAGCCTCTGAAGACTCGCAGCAGTTCCAGCGATCTAATTGATCTATTGTACAATGATTATGGCGACTATGGCTACCAGGTGGAGGAGGTTCACTACGATCAGAGGCAGAAGGGTACAGAAAATTTAAGATGGCACCTAGATGGTTTCGTTTTTGGTTTGCCAGGTCGTGAGGACTACTCCTGGATGGAACAGCTCTTTGAGACATACTCAAGTAAGCAGACCCCACACAGAAGCAATCGAGATTTTAAATAAGCTTGTTAAATTGTAGACAGTCCACTGGCTGCCATACGAGAACCTGTCGATCATTATCCGACTGAGTCTATTAATAAAACAGATGCGACGACCGATCAGGTGGTAAATATATCAACTCCGAAAAAGGAAATTGAAAGCCGACAAAGCTCCACTAATAAAATGTCCAGCTCACCTCGGTTTGTATATCTTGTTATAAGCTAACTTTCAGTATTCATTAATTTATTTTATTTAATATTTTTTAATAGCACAAAATCAGAAATGGTGCAGCTTCTAAAACTGTTTCGACGCCCACAAGTTTAATTCTCTACAACATAGCACCTTAAATACAAATGTTTAAAACCTTAAAGCTATGGCAAATAAAGAAAAACTTTGATAACGAACAAATGTATAGTTAAATCGAATTCAGCGTTTCCCGTCCAGCACACTTATCGATTGTTATTTATACGATAGGGCTGGGTGACATATACATGCCCTCTGATTAGCGATAAATATAATCATTTCGAATAGATTAAAAGAAAACACTTTAATTATATCAATGACGAAGAAGACGAATAGTATAAAAGCCAGGCATAGCCATTAGAGCCATTAGAGTTTAAATAAATAACAACTGCGACGCGTTAGACGACATCGATAAACATACGCGGGAAATTGTGAACCGAATACTTAGCATTTGGAATTGTTTGCTGTTAAAATTGTTTTAATATGACTAGGAAATATATGAAATTGACCATCCACAATAAAAGCGAAAAAAATAGTATATATATAGATATGGGTAGTGATGAAGACGAATATCAATGTGGTACTTTATTCAATGAGTTGAAGAAAGCATTACGTCCGACTTGCTATATAAAGATGTATTGGATTGGTAAATAAATATAGTTCTGTACATCGGTATTTCTTTTCGTTCGTTTTATCATCAATACATTTGTAGCTTTCATAATCTACACTCTACAAACGTTAGCTGAACTCGTTTTCTTTTCCATTTAGATTCTGATGGTGACGAAATTTTAATTAAATCTGCAAAGGACTTGCAAGTTTGCATGGATAAATGTGAAAATGTGCATGTGCACGCTTATCGATTGCACAATTACGTACTTCAATGCTTGACATGCAATGTACGGGAAAAGTGCCAAGGATTCTGTTGACTGAGCGTATGCAGTGGCAAAGAAGGCGATTCGCAAAGATTATCTACTTTGCAAAAAAAAAAATAAAAATAAAAATAAAAAACGTGTTCTTTATTATCAATACATAATTTATTATAACTTTCTTTTACATAGAGAAAGTTTATAGAAGTTGAAGTGTTTTCATATACACAAAATTCGGTCTGTGTGTCATCGGGCACTACAGAAACGCCAAAAGGGAAATTGTAAGGAAGCCATAGAACAAGAAATATAAAAAATACCCATTAAAACACTTCTAACTTACGCAAATAAAAAAGAACACAAATTAGCTTTTGGAGCGTTTTATTCTGCCAAATTACCCCCTAATTAAGATTCTCCTTGCAAGAACACTTGGGAACACGTTTGTCGTCTCAGTGATACTGACAAATGCACCTGTTGTAGTTACATCATTTTTCTTTTGCGTTAGCGCTAAAGGACAACTGCACTGATTTACATTAGCATTGTCAGTGTGAATACTTTTAGACAGTATAATTATTTTCACTTTATACTGAGTTTTAAAAGAAAAGCATATTGAAAATTGCGCCACTAAATCATATCATGTTAATATCAGGGCTGATACGATAAATCTATCGGTCGAAAATTCCAAAGCTTAACCAACACTAGTTAGCAGAACGATACAAATTCACTAATTTCGATTAATAGTCGGTATACTTAAGACCAGCTTGGCACTACTCTTCGTTTTCGCGAATCATTTCATAAACAAATAGGTGTCCGTGGAGTGATTTGCAGTATTTTCGTTCTGCATCGAATATTCAAGAACCGTCGGGTCTAGCTGTACGACGAACAAGCCCCAGTATAAAAGCCGAAGCTGCAGTCATTGCGGTTGTATACATAAAGAACTACTGCGACGCAATAGACGACAGCATCGAGAAGCACACGAAGGAAATTGTGAAACAAATAATTAGCAAATAGAATTGTTCGCTGTCTACTTTGTCAAATTAAAACATAAAAAAAATTTATTTCAACATGTCTGAGAAATTGCTAAAAATCACTTACCACAGTGCACCAGCTGGTGTAGGCAAGAAACTGAATGCATATTTGCGAATGCCATCAAGTAATTTTAGCATTCTTCGTCGCGAAATTGAGATGTACCTGTTCCAGGAGCGACAACTCTCCAATTGCGAGTTCAGGACATTTTGGATTGGTAAATATACATACATGAAAATGCAATGATATAATAGACGAATCAACATGCGATATCACTTGCACTTGATATCAATGTGTGTGCCATGTTTGTATACATGCATACATGCATACGTGTAACTAATAAATACTTGCATGTGTGCTATTTAAACGGATGTTTGCGAGTTTGTGTATGTGCGCATCTGTGTCAAAAGACATTTTAATATGTAAATATTTGTGTATGTGTGAGTGCATTTCACAAACTTGTGTTCGGTAAATAGAAAGACTCTAGGGTGCAATTGCCAACTCTTTGGTAAATTTCATGTATATTCACTAAAATATATGTATACGATTGTATATATACATGTATATAGATATAATAAAGGCCCTCTGTGTGATTCACTAATTAATGCGTATCAGTATCAGTATCAATAGATTTGATAGCACAACAAAATGGCAGAAAGAAAATCCACAAAAATAGAATGATTCACCATATAAATATATATGTATTAAAATTTTTTATAATCAAGAACTTTTCTTTCGCGTGTCCTCATCTTGAAAATAAATACATAATACTTTATTTTGTTTACAAAGACAAAGTAAGACTTCATGACCTACACTAAACCCCATTTATGAAGTTACATTTAGCTGACAAAAAGAGATTTATCTTTGAGTATAATAAAAGAATATATGCTTAACAGTTAATAGTTTAGTACTTGATATTACGAAATAGTTTAATCTTCCACGAAAATAGCTCATTCCCTTAGTCATTGGATTAATAAAATACCTACAATTTTAATTGAAACACGTAACACATATTCCCCAAGCTTTTACATTTCGCAATCTTAGGTAATTTAAAACTTGTTTATTTTTCTTTAAGATTCTGATGCTGATGAAATTGAAGTTTTCAATCAAAATGATTATGAAATTTTCCTGGCTAAATGTGCGCAGAATATGCATTTGCAAATTGCCGCCGTTGGCGCCGATCAGACGGAAGCCAAGCAGGCATCAGCTGCTAGCCAAGCAGAAGACGATCCCAGCAATTTCATTATCCATGATGGAGTCGAGTGCGATGCATGCGGCATTTTGCCACTGATCGGGTTTCGGTACAAGTGCATACAGTGCCCAAATTTTGATTTGTGCCAGGCTTGCGAGTCGGCACATAAGCATGCCGATCATGTAATGGTGCGAATGCCCACCAACAATGGACCGAGTGTAGTTGAGGCCTGGCTAAGTGGCCCGGGTAACAGCTCGCATCATCATCGCCGTTCGAGCCGTCGCTTTCGCGGTCAATGTCCATTTGCAGAGGCAACTGCTACGACAACTACTGCTTCGGCACAAGCTCCGCCGACTGCTACTGCTACTGGTGGAGATTCGCACAAGGATAGTCGTCGCGAAAGACGCCATGGCCGCCGGAATGGTAACGTATTTTCCCAATTCGTCGAAATGATGATGAATTTGCCGGAGAGCAATTCAACGCCCACTACGGCTGCCGCAAGTCAGGAGGCCAAAGAGAACGAACCAAAAGAGAAGGCAACTACAGTGAGCCAAGAAAAATCAGAAGAAACTCAAAAAGCTGAGAAATTAGAGGAGTCTAATGACATCCCAGTAAAGTCAGCAGCTTCACCTGAACTAAATGCCGCTGCCAATGCAGAAGAGCCCGTGGCTGCTCCTCGCAGCCCCAAGGAGCAACCACAGCCACAGGCAACTGGCACGCCCACGGCTAATAGCATACCAACAACCCCGGTAATAAGTCTGGAAAATTTGGCGCAGGTTGTCAATCCTGAGTATATGCGTGCCGGTATTGAAATATTAAACAACTTTAGTGAAATGTTTGCTAAAATGATTGATCCCAGTGCAGCAGCTGATTTTGGCTGTGCCGATGCGTCTATGGCCTCAAATGGCTCAACGACTTCTGAGAAGTCTGAAACTGTCGCAGAGACCGCAGAGAATCCAAGAAAACAATCGACAGAAAAGAAAAGTGCAGAACAGTCACTGGATGACAATGGAACACAAACATCTGTTCCAATTGCTGCTGCTGCAGCAGCTGCACCTGCATCCGCAACTGTTGGCAAACCAGTGGCACAGACAATAAATACCGAAACAGAGGAACGACGCAGATCCGAGAGCTTAGATCAGGATTGGCAAATGATTGATAACACGGCCTCGCCCATTGCCAATGTTTCTAGTTCAGATGCATTGATTAATTTGAGCACCACAAACGCTACCACAACAGATTCACCGGCAACCCCGGCACGTGACTTTGTGCAATTGGGTGAAATGCTGCGTCAGCACATGAACGAAGAACAACAGCGGGAACAGGCAACAGCTCACACACAAACTTCCCAGGTGAACACGGTAAGCACATCGACTTCAACCACAGCTGTGACCACCAATAGCACCTCGACATCGACAGCGGGTAATCCCCCAGCTCCTGAGGAGAAGCGCCAAGTACCCATTTATCATACCGGTTCGTGGAAATTCATACTCAATTATAGTAGTTGAATTTTAAATAAAATCTTTATCCTTTTGCAGATGAACGTATCAATGCCGCAGTGCACGCAATGATGGCCATGGGCTTCAGCAACGAAGGAGCCTGGTTGACGCAGCTGTTGGAGTCAGTGGAGGGCAATATACCGGCTGCATTGGACATTATGCATACATCGCAAAGTGGTCGCAATTGAGTCTTTTTGTCGCATATTTATAAGTTCATTCATTTTATATTTGACAATTTATATTAGCTTCGGGCATATGTTGTCAGTTTTTGTTTATCTCCGGTGAAATGTTTGCATTTGTTTTACGAAATGAATGATTCTTGAATATATAATCTATGTGTAAATGTATATGTTACAAGTAATCAAAACTATGTTATTCCAATGGTATCGTGTATCAAACAACAAATAAAAAAGTCTATAAATATATATGTATTTAATCAATAAACTAATGCCAGATCTGTACTATGATTAATGATACAATTTCTCGCACAAATCTTCTAAATTCGTAGTTCATTGTTGTGATCAATGCAATAAACGTAAAGAACTTAAAGATCCGGACATGATGAGCTTTCCATTGACGCCGAGCAAAGCCAGTGTTGTAGCTAAAGATCTGAGAAATCATTAGTGTTGCAAAACTGCTGAGAGCGCAAAAGCGATGAACAAGCTGTAGAGATTTGATTGTGTAGAAATATAACGGCAGGCCGCTGAGAACGCAGCACAATAACAGAACACAGCCGACAATGCCTATGGAGAGTGAGTGTGAAAGAGAGAGAGAGAGAGAGAGAGAATATGTAAATAGCGTGCTAGCTTGCATTTTAATCGAGTGCCTTTGCACTTACCAAAGAATCCGTGATTACTGCGGAAGTGCTTAACTGTAGCACTTGGATCTTCGCGCTTGCGCTCTCGCTTCTGCAAAGTTTTGATGCCAACGCCGACAACACCAATGCCAAAGGCGAGTAGGCCAAGAGCACTGTGCAATAGATCCAATTTAAATATGCCCAGCCACAGTTGCAAAATTCCACTATGACGCACAAGCAGAGCTTCACCCAGGAAGAAAACAAACTGTCGGAGCAAACATAAATTTACAATGTATATATGTATATGTATACATGTGAAAGTATGCTACTTACAGCCACTGTACAGTAGAAGGCGTGTCCCGCAGTGTGTACCATCTTGAGGGACACACATTTGTGTACTACGACAGCTGTGATGCCCGCAAGCAAAATGTGCGATATTAAGGCACAAAAGCCAAAGTAAAACATAGCAAAGTTGTAATATTTGAACCCAGTGACCTCAAGAGGCTTTCCATCAGTTACACTGTTCCCGTCATGTTCCGTAATTGTCCTGACATAAGCTAACAGATCTGTGTTCTCGCAAACATCGCGCATTGTCATATATTTTAATTTAATTTTCTTTTCTTCTTGACTTTAACAAGTATTATCTATTACGGGCAAGACACCGTTCGGCAGGCAGATAAGAAATTCGCTGTAAGTCTACAGCCGACCGCGCGCTTCGAATGTTAAATAACGTTTGAAAGAACGCTGGCGGAACAGCGACCGCTGAACAGCTGGGTGGATCACATCTCGGAGAGAACTTTGTGTGCAAAAAAAAACTTTCAAAGCAAATGGAGCATGACTCAGCGCTCTTGCACGTGCTTCACCTTGGCACCAGCCAAACTTCCCTGCCCCAGGTGCTGCCTGCCCATTGGCATTGCTCGCCTTCTACTTCCATATTCACGTATACATACATACATACATACGTACATATTTATGTATTATAATGTTATTTTCGACACATTCTAAACCGGTTTGTATAATTAGTCGTGCAGTTTGCCGCCGGACTGCACTCTCTACGGCATTGAGAACAGCTGACAGTCACAGTCACAGCTAGTTATTTTGGTCCACTCTAAAACGGTTTCTATGATTCATATGTTATGAAATTTAAGCTAAAAGCAACTGAATGATAAACCAAAAACCACAATAGAACAACAAAGGGAAAAGGCGCTGTTGAGCAAGCAATTCGGCTGGTAAGAACTTTTAATTAATTAATTATTTAAAATGACTATTTTTATAAAATAAAAATACGTTTCAAATTTATTGGTTTGTATTTGTCATTAAAATAATGAAATACACTAAGTGTGTAATATAATTTCTGAGAGTAAACTGTATAATTGTAATAGAGAACCCTAAGTAAGTCTAGTTATACAGTCGCCGGCATAACTATTTTGACAAACAAAAAAATAGGCCAATAAGCTTATAACTTTTTTTAATGTCAATAAAAAAATAAATAATATTTATGCTGAGAAGATATGAATATCTATTGTATTTTAAACCCAAAGTGGTTTGTTTTAATAAACATTAACAATACTAAAAAAATCATGAAATCAAAATGTACGGTGGCAAAAGTATTTTGACATATGAAAAAGAATGCAACATTTCACAATATTTTATGTTTCCACTTAATGTTTCTCAAAATTAATAAAAAATATATCCTCCCTTAGCACTAATAACTTTTTGGAGACGTCTAGGAACCGAATCAACCAATTTATGTATATAGTCCAACGAAATATCCTTCCAGAGGTCTCCAATCTCAGAAATAGTGCCCTCTCGTGTCCTTGTGAGATCTACACACCGCTGTCGCTTGATATAAGCCCATAGGTTTTCAATTATACTTATATCAGGACTCTGAGGTGGCCAATCTAGGACATTAAGTCCTATTTCACTTAAAAAATTTGAAATAAGTTTTGCCTTATGGCATGGCGCGTTGTCTTGCTGGAAAATAAATGCTTCTCCGATCAGTTTATCACCAGAGGGAAAAGCATGATCATTAAGGACATCCAAATATTTGTTTTTGGTCATAGTTCCATCGATAGGAACTAAGTCTCCGATGCCATTATAGGAAACACATCCCCAAAACATTACCGACCCGCCACCATGGCTTACTCTTTCATTTGTTGGTATCCTTTTTTGGTGTGTTACCTTAGGCATTCTCACAAAAACTTTTTTTTAGAGCAGTGGTAGTTAAATGAGCTTTCATCAATCCATAAGACTTGATGCCAAAATGACAGAGGCTTTTCAACATATTTTTTTGTAAACTCAAACCGTTTTAATTTATTCCTCGCACTGATTTGAGGGATAACTCTAGACACATATGTTCCGTAGTTTGCTTCCTGGAGGCGCCTGCGAATTGTCCTTTCGCTAATAATGATATTTGATGTATAAGCTATCTCCTGGGAAACTGTTTTGGGCATATGTAAAGGATTTTTTGTAAAATGTCGAAGAATATAACGATCCATGACTTTATTTGTTTTGCGAGGTCTGCCACTCCGCGGCAGATTTTTGATGGTGTGGTATTTTTTAAATTTATTTATTTGATAATAAACAGTTTGACGAGAAACATTGTATAAGATACTGATATTTTCCACAGAAATACCAGCGTTATACTTCTCCACCATTTGATACTTCACAATGTCACTTAATTCTTTTTTTTTACTCATAACGAAGCAAAATAGAAAAGCAAAAACGATTTTTTACGTCTTAGAATAAATGATAGAACAACAAAAATCACGTGGGTTAGCTGTAAAGTCAGTAGCAGACTAATAATGACTAAATACTTCGAATGTCAAAATACTTTTGTCCATCTCTTATCAGCAAACGAAAGACAATAAAGCAAAAATTATGAAAACGCAAAGTGGAATTGAAAAAAGCCTTTGCATTCTGTTTTATGCTTATGTGCTTTATGCTTTGCTGTTAAAAAAAGAACCGTTATATATTCGAGTTCTTCAAAGTAAAACGCAGAATAGAAGAACAAATTTTGCCAAAATAGTTATGCCGGTGACTGTAGATTAAATGAAAGAGAAAATAGGCAGAGCGCGTTTTCATTACAAAAAAACATCTTGTTTAATAAGGCACTCAGGCGTTAATCTCATTGGGGGATTTACATTTGTCACACTGGCGACGCAATATTCTTTTGCATGCCAATGTGAAATGAATAGAATTGATGACGTCATGCGAGAGAAAATTTCCCTCAATGGCAAGCAACAGCAGCTGAGAGTTCAGTTATTAGATGTCACTTCCATGATACACCGCTTCTACGAGCACTCTCGATCTGGTCGTCCAAACGACGCAGTGTCGTATGCTTTATTAACAGAATATTAAGTAATTCGATTTCACATTTAAACAAAAATAAGAGGATACCAAAGATTTGCTAAATCAAACACTTCCGTAAAAACTTAATCAGCTTAGAAAGTTTCCAGGTATTTAAAATATATCGTTTATTTAAATTAGTGCGAATAAAATGAAATCAAATTTAAGTGTAAATTACAATATATAAATTGAATTTATAAGCAAATATCAAATCATCCTCTTAAACGGAATTTATCAATTGGGATAATGATAATGAATATGTTTCTTTCGACTTATATAGAATCAAAAATCTGTTATAAAAATACTTGAATGTGAATACATATATATAAATACATATAAATATAAATATATATATATAAATATAAAAAAAAAATTATACATATATATATATATATATTATGCTAGCCATTAGCCAACATATGAAATCGTTTATAAGAAACAAACTCATTCAAATTAACTCTACAACATTTGCAGGTTAATAATCCGCTTTATATTCTGTAAAACAATTGTTATTCGCTTTTAAGTCAATCATTTATTTACGCTAGCAATTTGTTGAAGTTGATCCATCCTGGCGACTTGTGAACATGCAATACTCTTTAGATGAGTTGTCTAAGTGACCAAGTCATTTAGCCAAGAGAATTACTACGAGTATCCAGACTAGAATCAAAAGTTGTTAGTCAATTAATAGAAACTATAATTTTAATTTACGTGTTTTCTTGTTCGTTTCTCGTTACAACTAACAGTATACATGCTCTTTCAGAATTTGCAGTTATGGCTTCCGTGCATCCATCAACCTCTACGAAAGACGCAGCGTGTAAAGGGTATGCCCGAGTCTCCAGTCGAATATAGACAGACTGACGGACACGACTGAACTGACTTCTGTCTGTTGATCCTGACAAATGTTCCTATTCACTTATAATATTTAATTATATAATCTTTTTGACGCAGAAATTATACAATCGTTGGACCGGGAACCATACACTCTCATCGAGACTACAATGTGGCTGTCGCCGTGCATCACACCAAGGAGCCCGTTACCTTGAAGATTGGTATTACGGGACCTTCGTACAACGAGACCCAAACGGTCGAGTTGCCAAATAGCGATGAGTTCAAGCAGATTACCTTCAAGTTGCCTCCTCTAAAATCTGGAGACTATAACTTAACCGCAGAGGGCGTCTCGGGACTAGAGTTCAAGAACACCACGCAGCTTAGTTTGGCAGATGTTGGACCCTATGTGAAGTTGCAAACTGATAAAGCAAAGTATAAGCCGGGCGACACAGTAAACTATCGGATCATTTTCTTGGATGAGAACCTAAAGCCTAGCGTGGCCGAGGATGATGTAGTTGTACGGTTTGAGGACTCCAACCGCAGACGCATCCAGAAGATGCAGCATCTCAAGACCCGTTGTGGAGTCTATACTGGAAAGCTTGAATTGTCAGAACTTGCTGCTTTGGGCTTATGGACCCTTTCCGTGAAGAATCGCAAAGCACATTTGCATGAGCAGGCCCAATTTGAAGTGGAGAAATATGTTCTCCCTAAGTACACCGTCAAAGTGGATGCGACGCAGCACGTGTCGGTCAAGGATAGCGACATGCAGGTTGTGGTGAAAGCCAAGTGAGTAGTTTTTTCTTTATTATCAAGGGTTAATGATTTGCATCGCCTTTTCATCAGATACACGTATGGCAAACCAGTAAATGGAAAAGTATTACTCAAGCTGTATACGGACGATTTTAATGCTTGGAACCACCCTAATCACAGAGAAATACAGGGGCACACACTACTCAGGAATAGTGACATGGTCAACGGCATCGCGAAATTTGATATAAACGCGAAAGAATTAGCTCAATTTTTACAAAATAATTTCTCGCCACGGAATATTAAGATTTTAGCCACTGTTGAAGAGGTCTTTACGGACGTTAAACTCAATGAAATGGGCGCCTTTCAACTCTATCACTATCGGTACAAAATGAGCTATGTGAACCCCTGTGAAGAGTCTATTGAGGATAAAGAACATGAGTTGGTATTTAAGATCACTCATGTTGATGGCACGTTGCTAAAGGACAGCAAAACCCCTGTCAGGGTAAGCAATATGGACACTGAGCTAAAAGCTATTGTTAACCTATATATACCCAAATCTTTAGCTCAAGCTATCCGATGGCATACATCATTCTGGATTTGGCTACCATTCAGACAGGCCAGCAATTGATAATAAATCTTTTGAATTTGAGACCCATCTCAATGAATCTAGTCTGGCTGTTTTTAAGGTTACCCTACCACAGCTATCATATGGTGGAATCTATTTGCCCCCCCACATCGCGGTGCTTCAGTATGATGGAGAAGAGCAAGAGTTACGCATAAGTTATAACCACAGGAAGCCGACCAATATCAGCTTCCTTCCTAATAAATTCGGGTGTAATCAGATATGGTTTAAGATCACAGTGGAAAACCCTACGAACCAAAACAGGTTATTATGGTAAACATTAGAGTTAACAAATATTTTAACGCACATCCAATTACAGTCTTAAAATCGGTGAGGTATGCCAAGTAACTTTGGACTCTAGCCGCCCGCTCAAGTACTTTGTGTACAACATCATTGGACGTGGTAATGTCCTGCATACGGACCGAATAGTACTGAGCGACCCACAGACGGTTTATACGATCAGCCTAACACCCACATTCCTTATGTCACCACACGCTCGCATCTACGTCTACTACGTGGATGAGGCCGGTGAATTCCGCTATGCCGAAGAAACTTTTAATGTAGATGTCGAACTACAGAACCCAATCGAAATTACTGCTCCAGATGAGGTGAAACCAGGCGCAGATGTTGAGCTAGAAATCAAAACAGCACCAGCGTCATTCGTTGGCGTTATGGCTGTCGATCAGAGTGCTTTGCTGCTTGGCACCAACAACGACATCGCCAAGGACTCGGTCTGTTCGCTCCTAGAACGTTATGATACAAAGACGCCCTGGCAAGGGGGTTACTCCTACTATCCCGGTGAAAGAAGCGGCGTGGTGACCATGACGAATGCCAACTTTTTCTACAATCGCACGGCACCTATCTACCATCGAGGTAACTAGAAAGTATCTAAGAAGTGTACAAGGGGTTTCTAAATTGCCTGTATGCTTCTTATCACAATTTAACTTTGCCAGCCAAAAACTAATTGTCATTCATTTTATTTGCATCAGCCTTCGGTGGCTCCAACATGCCAGGTTTGGCCTTCTGTTCGAGCAATAGTAACGAATTACTAACTTTAGATCAGTGTGGGGTCCACACAGAGTTAGAAAATTTAATGGGCCTCAGCGGACCAGCACTTGCTCCACCTGCACCAAAGGTGCGCAAAAACTTTGTGGAAACGTGGCTATTCGAGGACATTGAAAATACAGAAACGGAGATTTTCAAGTGGGTCCGAAAAATCCCCGATACAATTACAAGCTGGGTGCTGACGGCGTTTTCACTGCATCCCGACAAGGGCTTGGGCGTGACCAATGAGCAGCTGAAAATTAAGACCTTCCAGCCGTTCTTTGTGTCCGTCCGTCTACCATACTCTGTGAAGCGTGGCGAGGTAATCAATGTGCCCGCTCTGGTCTTCAACTACCTGCCCAAGCAGCTGGACGTGGAGGTGACCCTGAACAACGAGGATAACGAGTACGATTTTGTGGATGTGTCCAACGAGGTACTGGGCGAACAGAAGCGCACCCAGACGCTGCGCGTGGGCGCCAATTCCGCAGCCGGCGCCTCCTTCCTTCTGCGTCCCAAAATCATTGGCAGCATTCTGCTGAAATTTACGGCCATTTCTCCTCTTGCCGGAGATGCAGTGCACAAAACCCTTAAAGTGGTGCCCGAAGGTGTCACGCAATATAAGAATCGGGCATTCTTCGTCAACTTGAAGGATGTGCACGAGCACAAGGACAGCTTTGAACTGGATCTGCCGGAGGACCTTGTGCCAGACTCGCAGCATGTCGAATTTGGTTTTGTCGGCGATCTGCTTGGTCCGGTCATTAAGAATCTAGAACAGCTGCTGCACTTGCCCAGCGGCTGCGGCGAGCAGACCATGTCCAAACTTGTGCCCAACTATTTGGTACATGATTATCTGAAGCACATGAAGAAACTAACTCCAGAATTGGAGCATCGCATAAAGCGCAATCTGGAGCAAGGCTACCAGCACATGTTCCATTACCGTCACGACGATGGAAGCTATAGCTCCTTTGGACCAGGCAAGTGGCGTGAGGAGGATCCAGAACGCAACGGTTCCACCTGGCTGACGGCCTATGTGCTGCGCTCCTTTGGCCAGGTGAGGGATTTGATAAAGCTGGACGAAAAACAACTGGAGCGCGGCTATGAGTTCCTACTCAGCCGACAGGCTGAGAACGGAAGCTTCACGGAAAAAGGCGAATATTTCTATGGCTCACAGCGCTCGGCCCTCACGATGACTGCCAACGTACTTCTGGCTCTACTTGAGCAGCAGAAGCCCAACCAAACGGCCATCGACAAGGCTGTGGCCTATCTGAATGCCCACTCCAATGAGAAGGATACGGAAGATCTATTGCCCAGGGCTATTGCTACGTACGCTTTGCAGAAAGCAAAGTCTCCAGATGCCGCCAAGCATGTGGCTGCTCTGAAAGCACTTGCCAAGCACGAGGAAGATCGCACCTGGTGGACGGAAGATGATCAAAAGTTGCGCCCCGGAAAATGTGCTCGCTGGTGGTGCTGGGTGTGGAGCCATGACATTGAAATCACTTCATATGCACTGCTCTCGTTGCTGGAATCGGACCTAGAGACTCCCAATTCGCTGCTGAATTCGATTCGCTGGCTGGTGGCGCAGCGGAACAGCTTTGGTGGTTTTGCTTCTTCGCAGGATACGGTGGCTGGCCTGCAGGCCCTCATACAGTTCGCCAAGAAGTCCGGCTACGAGCCAGCTAGGTGGGACGTGTCCGTTTCCAATCAAGGTCCGCTAGAAAAGACTGAGAAGCTCAGCCTGACGGAAGATAACGATTTGCTACTACAAACGGTGGAGTTCCCTCAAGGCACCAAGTCGCTGTCGTACGAGGCCAAGGGAACTGGCGCTGCTCTGCTACAGATCAGCTACCAGTACAATGTCGTCGAGAAGGAGCCCAAGCCAAGCTTCAAGATTCAAGCTATTATTAAGCCAGAATCGCCGCCAGCCAAGCTAGAGCTCAGCGTATGCGTTGAGTATGTGGAGGAGGGCAAGGCCAAAGCATCCAATATGGCTATACTGGAAGTCTCACTACCATCCGGCTATACCGTAGATGAGGACAGTTTCAAGGACATACAGGAAATCGATCGCGTCAGGGTAGGTCTCAAATATAACTGATCTGATCACTATTTCTGTATAAATGATCTCTTTTTATCGCAGCTGGTGGAGACCAAAAATGAAGACTCTGTGGTGGTCATCTACTTTGAGAGTCTGCCCAAGGGAGAAATCAAGTGCCTACCTATCGAGGCGTTCAAGACTCATGCTGTCGCCAATCAGAAGCCTGCTCCGATTGTTCTCTATGATTACTACGACACGAACAAGAAAGCAACTGAATATTACCAGGTCGAATCAAAGCTTTGCGACATTTTTGATAATTCCGCCTAATGTATCATATATTTTTGAGTCATATAATTTTGAATAAACTATGTCGATAACATTTTGAATAAACTATGAGCTAAATAAAATGCTACAAAAATTCGATATTATTATTAATTACAATTGACAAAAATAAAATAATTAAATAACTTTAAAAAAAGCTCAACTCAGAAACAAACTAATTGAAGCGATTCACTCGAGAATTGCACTGACAGAGCTGAGCTGCCTTTTCTAGTTGTTCATAAAGACATTCTGCACTTAATCCTTAATAGGCAAAATTATAAACTTAAAAAAGTGTACTAAAAACATCTCATTTATAAAGAGGTAGCTCAATGAGTTCTGTGCATACAAATTAGCTAAGTGGACAAGACTATAATTACAACAAGAGTACAATCTACAGATTGTCGGATAAAGAGAGACTCACAAAAGGAAATATTTTCGAACGAAGAGGCGAATAAGTAATATCAATACAAGATTGATCAATATTAGGATATGCCACTGACCCAAAACTTAGTATGTCATTGACTTGACAGCTATCAAGTGCGGCTACTGAAATTCATAGTTCTGATCAAGTTCCATCAGACTTCTCGGAATGCGGGGTAGAGTTCAAGTATAATGATGTGCATTGGTTCAAAGCAAATAATTTAATATTCAAACAAGCAAGAACGCTCTAGTTGGGGTACTCGACTAGGAGATACCCTGATACCAGCTCTATCTGCCTTTTTTTGTATTTTCCATAATATCCTTTGGCAAATTTTCAGCATATGATCTACATATTCGGTTGGAGTAATTGTCAGTTTAGTAAGAAATATAAAAAAATCAAAATTGTAGAAAACATTAAACTATATACAAAATTTGGAGGCTTTAACTCTTAAGCCGTACGAGATATAATTTAATAAGTGCATTTCGATCGTGTTTTTAATCGATAACAGTAAAACGGGAATATCGAAACGGCAAGTAACCGATTATTTTCTTCTTTTTTTTTTAATTGCTGTTTTTATTTGCAATCTGTCGTATACTAGACAATAAACAAATTTGTTAACAATAATATTACGTAACCGGATGGCTTGGGCTCCAATGAGATCAATCCATATATTTATCTACTTTCCATATTGATCTATTTCTGTGGGGTAGGTCTAGGACATCTAATCTTTTGAGTCGCCTGTGGTTGCTTGAGTCATCCAGTAGTCTTAGTGCTAGAGCATTGTCGTGGTTATGTAGTTTATTCATGTATCTGTTTGCATATAGTAGTATTTCTTCTTTAACAAGGGGCATTTTAACATCTTTGTGAATATTATAAACATCGATTATTTGAAACAAACTTAATATGACAATAATTAAATCGATAATTTGTTATCATAAGAAACATAAATATGATAAAATTAAGTAAATGGAAAATTTAATTGGTGACATTAGCTTATGTTGTTGAGGGACAAATTGGGAAAAAGTATTTCTTATAAGCTTGAGTTGTGCGATTTTGAATATTAGGCAACCCTTGATTAAAATATATTATAGATGTATGTGCTTCTCACAGTTTTAGAGCAACAACTCCAAAAATTACCTATATAGTATCTTGTATTCAGTTGATGATAGAGACTTGAAATTTGGAATAGAAGAAGCGTGTTCTAGGACTGTGGATCATAGGTAGATCCGCTCTTTCAGTCGTGTCATGATGATTATTTTGAAAACACTAAGATAAAGATAAAATCCCTAAGAAATGTACGCAATGTACGCAAATGTACGCAAATGCTTCCGATAAGCAATCGGCAAGCCTTAAACAGTTCTTCGCGAGTGCTGGCATTAAATTTATTTGCTGGAATTGCCGTATCGAATTAAATAATTTGATTTACATGCAAATGGCTGACATGATAAATACATCTCTGCTCCTTTCTCCCTGCACACATTTTTTAATTAAATATCTCAGCTTAAACATTTATCATTGTGTTGTACGAGCTTTGTACGAGCTCTAGTCACAGTTCTTATCGACATATTAGCTCATTAAATTGCACTTATAATATTTATTTATGTATAATATATATTTGTAAGGGTGTGTATACTTATAATTATAATTCGCTGTTGAGATTATTGTATTTCGCTTTAAAAATAAACGACTTGAGAAGGTCAAAGGTACCAAACCTTTTTGCTTGCAATAAAATATTTCCTACTTATTCAATTTTTTTTATTTCTTTATTATTTTTGACTCTGATTATATAATTGTATATTAAATATTTAATCAGCAAGTTTGACGACATTTTTGTTGTTGCTTCAAGTCAGTTTTGTTCTAATATAAACAACAACCTGAATGAGATGTGGACTATCTAAAGAAAATTATCCTGAAATAGCACGAATGGAAGTAATGATCGATAACTTTTCCCAATTTCCGATTTCAAATTATAGGGTTTTGAAACTATCTCATAGCTCATACGTTTTAAAAGCCAGATTTATAAAATTACAACTTCTCTAAAAGAATCATCCTTTTTCCCCAAATCGTCTACTTTTGTTCTACTTTATTCAATAAACACTTGTGTTCTATATTCTCCAAAGATCGGAGAATTGACACATTAATTACTACTTAATCTATTATGGGACCCGCGTTATGTCCTAGTCGAGCTTTTTGGGACTATAGCTTCCTTACATTTTCTTGTTGATATGCTCCCTTTTTCGAACCAACACCCCTTACATACGTACATACATACAGACATACATGCACGCATAAGTATATACATACATAGGTACATACATTCGTAGGTACATACGTATATTCATACAGACATATATACATTCATGCAAATGTATATACACAAATAAATACATACATACATACATACATACATACATACATACATATATATATATATATACAAACATACATACATACATACATACATACATATATATATATATATACAAACATACATACATACATACATACATACATACATACATACATACATACAAACATACATACAAACATACATACATACATACATACATACATACATACATACATACAAACATACATACATACATACATACATACATTCATACATATGTACATACATTCATACAAAGGCACATACAGACATACGTACAAGCATACATACATATATACATACATATATACATACATTCATTCATACATACAAACATTATACATACATATATATACAAACATACATACATATGTCCATAGATACATCCTAGGTACATACCTAGATAGAACTGTAGACTGAATAAATCTCGTATCAACCAGTCGCAGCTCAGCTCTGAGCCCGGTCGGTTGTCGCATCGCTTGGCAAACCAACTTGAATATATATTTTATATTTTCAATTGACAAAGTCTCTCTATATATATTTATTTACAAGTTATTGTTTATCGTTCATTTCCTCTTCAACAACAACAAAATGAGTCGCTCAGGCGCTTGTGCCGTCATTGCTTGTGCGACTCTAGTGCTTCTAAGCATGGCGGACCCAGTGAAATCTGACGGGTGAGTTCAACTCCTGTGAAATTTTTATATTAAATATATATTATATTGTATCATATTAATAATAAATATGTATTGTATTTATTCTTAATATATACTTATATATATTTATATATTTGTGGTGTTTCGTAAATCAAGTGCAAAAAATTAATGAATTTTTTGTGATTAATTGTGATTTCGTAAATTTAGTCAAAAATTTATTTGATTTCAAATGCATTATTTAAATGATTCCATTAATTTCGATAGTTAATGAATCAGTAATCGTCGCAAGAAGTTAGCAATCCACATACAATATTATTATTAAATTAATTATATTATTAAACATATTATTAACGATCTTTGTTTGTTTGTTTGATTCTATAGTTAGTTTCTGACTAAGACCCAGCATATTTATTCTGATCATTAGCAGTTTCTTTGTATATTGTTGTACATTGATTTTATAGACCATCTTATAAATTTAATTTAATTTAATTTAATCAGAACGACGATCTGAGTCGATCATCTATTTCTGTAATAAATAAACTAGTAGAAGCCTTTAATAATCGTCGAAATAGATTTTGTGTTGAAAAGAAAGTTAGCTTGAGATCATGAAGAGCACTCTCATCCCCGCATAATTTATTTGATCCGTCAAATGTATTTATTCAGTTTATATATCTTACATAACTAGCGCAAATATTTACAGTTATGCGTCTGCTCATTTGCGGAATTCCATCATCAATTAATATAAGTCGTGCTCTTAGAAACAGAAGACAAGAAAATTAAGCCCGATTGATAATGCAAAACGACCAACCATAAAATTTAAATATTAATATATGACGTTTAATCTCTGCTCGGCGTCAGCATTTATAATATATTCGAAATCCAAAAGTCAATTGGGCAAGTTCAATATATAAATAAGCAAATTCAATTCAAAATCAAATCTTAGCTAATGGGTGACCCAGTATTATGACATTATGAAATCGTCGTCGACCTACACTGATTATAATTAAGTACCAATTTCGTTGCTTGCCGCAGACAATATACAATCGTTGGACCGGGAACCATACACTCTCATCGAGACTACAATGTGGCTGTCGCCGTGCATCACACCAAGGAGCCCGTTACCTTGAAGATTGGTATTACGGGACCTTCGCACAACGAGACCCAAACGGTCGAGTTGCCAAATAGCGATGAGTTCAAGCAGATTACCTTCAAGTTGCCTCCTCTAAAATCTGGAGACTATAACTTAACCGCAGAGGGCGTCTCGGGACTAGAGTTCAAGAACTCCACGCAGCTTACTTTGGCAGAGTTTAAGCCCTACGTCAAGCTGCAAACCGATAAGGGAAAGTATAAGCCCGGCGACACTATCAACTACCGCGTAATCTTCTTGGATGAGAACCTTAGGCCAAGTGTGGCCGAGGATGATGTAGTCGTATGGTTCGAGGATCCCAAAGGCAATCGCATTAAAGAGCTTAAGCACATCAAGACTCGAGGTGGTGTCTACACCGGAAAATTTGAACTGTCGGAGTTTGCCATTCTGGGCTCATGGACCCTTTCGGTGCAGAGTGGCAATTCCTATTCGGATGAGCGGGCCTACTTTAACGTGGAGAAATACGTGCTCCCTAAATACATTGTCAAAATGGATGCGACTCAGCATGTGTCGGTCAAGGACGGTGATATGCAGGTTGTTGTGAAAGCCAAGTAAGTGACTTTTCCCCATGTTCTTCCTGACCCGAATAGAGCTTTAATCGTTCTCTCAGTTACACCTATGGCAAGCCAGTAAATGGCAAAGTACTGCTCAATGTGCACACGGTCGAGTCAAGCTCATGGTCCACGGTAAATGGCGAAACAGTCCGCACAGACACGCCAGGGCACGCTCTCATCAGAACTGCGGAGATGGTCAACGGCAAGGCGAAATTTGATATTAATGGAATTTGCTACTTTCTTGCCACACAAAACGTCGCCGTGGTACGCACAAATTTTGGCCACTGTTGAGGAGGACTTTACAGGTGTTCAACTTAACGAAACTGGGGGCGTACAACTTTATCCGTATCGCTACGAAATGTCCTGTGTGGACTACAGCTCTTGCTATTCCTTTGTAGCCGATAAGGAACACGAAATCATCTTTGAAGTCACTCTTGTTGATGGCACCCTACTAAAAGACACCAAGACCCCTGTCAAGGTAAGGAAGAGTATGAAATGGCTGGCTAAACTTAATAAATCTTCTGTCATTGTATCTATGAACCTTTAGGCAAAGTTCACAGAGGGCATACGGCACTCTAGATATGGCGATGAGTCCCAATTACCGACAATTGAGAAGAAATCCCTTGAATTTGAGAGCCACCTAAACGAGTCCAGCTTGGCTGTCTTTAAGATCACGCTGCCAGATTTACCTGACATGGAAAACTATACGCGTTACTACAGCATCGAGTTACAGTTTGATGGAGAAGAGCGAGAGCTGTATACAACCTATCCCTACAGGGAGCCAAAGAAAATTGAACCACTTCCTGAAGAAGAGAAGAAAAAGGAATGGTTTAAGGTCGACGTGCAGAGACCTAAGGACAAATGGAGGTTCGTATAGTAAATATTTCCCGGTATGCAATTCTTTAACATCCGCCGCTTTTTAGACTCAAAATCGGAGAGGAATACCAAGTTACTTTGAACTCCAGTCGTCCACTCAAGTACTTTGTGTACAACATCATTGGGCGTGGCAATGTCCTGCAAACGGAACGAATCGTGCTGAGTGAGCCACAGAAGGTCTATAACATCAGTCTGACACCAACATTCCTGACGTCTCCTTATGGTCGTATCTATGTCTACTACGTGGATGAGACCGGTGAATTCCGCTATGCCGAGGATATTTTCCATGTGGGTGTCGAGCTACAGAACCAGATTGAAGTGACTGCTCCAGATGAGGTGAAACCAGGTGCAGATGTTGAGCTAGAAATTAAGACGCCGCCCCAGTCATTCGTTGGCTTGATGGCTGTGGATCAGAGTGTATTGTTGCTGGGATCCAATAATGACATCAATAAAGATTCGTTCGGTTGGCGCTTAGGACGTTACGATACTCGCACACCCTGGCAAGGGGGTTACTCCTACTATCCCGGCGAACAAAGCGGCGTGGTGACCATGACAAATGCTAACTTCTTCTATAATCGCACAGCTCCCGATTATCACCTACGTAAGCTGAAAAAAAGTAAGAAGTGTGAATGACGTTTATAAGACTCATGAATGCTTCTTCTCTTTGTTGTTTTTAATAACTACCTCGTCATGTTAGTAACAATCAAATTATATAATTTACAGGAAGCTTCGCAAGGGGCGCCATGCGAAATACCGCACTTGTATCGAATGACATGGTATATAGCACATCAGTGCCAATGAGCGCATCAGCAGAAGGTGCCTTAGTTGGCAACGCAGGTGGATTCACTGCAGCAGCGCCTGCCTCAGCACCGACAGTGCGCAAAAACTTTGTGGAAACGTGGCTATTCGAGGACATCGAAAGTACCAAGACAGAGATTTTCAAGTGGGTCCGAAAAATCCCCGATACAATTACAAGCTGGGTGCTGACGGCGTTTTCACTGCATCCCGACAAGGGCTTGGGCGTGACCAATGAGCAGCTGAAAATTAAGACCTTCCAGCCGTTCTTTGTGTCCGTCCGTCTACCATACTCTGTGAAGCGTGGCGAGGTAATCAATGTGCCCGCTCTGGTCTTCAACTACCTGCCCAAGCAGCTGGACGTGGAGGTGACCCTGAACAACGAGGATAACGAGTACGATTTTGTGGATGTGTCCAACGAGGTACTGGGCGAACAGAAGCGCACCCAGACGCTGCGCGTGGGCGCCAATTCCGCAGCCGGCGCCTCCTTCCTTCTGCGTCCCAAAATCATTGGCAGCATTCTGCTGAAATTTACGGCCATTTCTCCTCTTGCCGGAGATGCAGTGCACAAAACCCTTAAAGTGGTGCCCGAAGGTGTCACGCAATATAAGAATCGGGCATTCTTCGTCAACTTGAAGGATGTGCACGAGCACAAGGACAGCTTTGAACTGGATCTGCCGGAGGACCTTGTGCCAGACTCGCAGCATGTCGAATTTGGTTTTGTCGGCGATCTGCTTGGTCCGGTCATTAAGAATCTAGAACAGCTGCTGCACTTGCCCAGCGGCTGCGGCGAGCAGACCATGTCCAAACTTGTGCCCAACTATTTGGTACATGATTATCTGAAGCACATGAAGAAACTAACTCCAGAATTGGAGCATCGCATAAAGCGCAATCTGGAGCAAGGCTACCAGCACATGTTCCATTACCGTCACGACGATGGAAGCTATAGCTCCTTTGGACCAGGCAAGTGGCGTGAGGAGGATCCAGAACGCAACGGTTCCACCTGGCTGACGGCCTATGTGCTGCGCTCCTTTGGCCAGGTGAGGGATTTGATAAAGCTGGACGAAAAACAACTGGAGCGCGGCTATGAGTTCCTACTCAGCCGACAGGCTGAGAACGGAAGCTTCACGGAAAAAGGCGAATATTTCTATGGCTCACAGCGCTCGGCCCTCACGATGACTGCCAACGTACTTCTGGCTCTACTTGAGCAGCAGAAGCCCAACCAAACGGCCATCGACAAGGCTGTGGCCTATCTGAATGCCCACTCCAATGAGAAGGATACGGAAGATCTATTGCCCAGGGCTATTGCTACGTACGCTTTGCAGAAAGCAAAGTCTCCAGATGCCGCCAAGCATGTGGCTGCTCTGAAAGCACTTGCCAAGCACGAGGAAGATCGCACCTGGTGGACGGAAGATGATCAAAAGTTGCGCCCCGGAAAATGTGCTCGCTGGTGGTGCTGGGTGTGGAGCCATGACATTGAAATCACTTCATATGCACTGCTCTCGTTGCTGGAATCGGACCTAGAGACTCCCAATTCGCTGCTGAATTCGATTCGCTGGCTGGTGGCGCAGCGGAACAGCTTTGGTGGTTTTGCTTCTTCGCAGGATACGGTGGCTGGCCTGCAGGCCCTCATACAGTTCGCCAAGAAGTCCGGCTACGAGCCAGCTAGGTGGGACGTGTCCGTTTCCAATCAAGGTCCGCGAGAAAAGACTGAGAAGCTCAGCCTGACGGAAGATAACGATTTGCTACTACAAACGGTGGAGTTCCCTCAAGGCACCAAGTCGCTGTCGTACGAGGCCAAGGGAACTGGCGCTGCTCTGCTACAGATCAGCTACCAGTACAATGTCGTCGAGAAGGAGCCCAAGCCAAGCTTCAAGATTCAAGCTATTATTAAGCCAGAATCGCCGCCAGCCAAGCTAGAGCTCAGCGTATGCGTTGAGTATGTGGAGGAGGGCAAGGCCAAAGCATCCAATATGGCTATACTGGAAGTCTCACTACCATCCGGCTATACCGTAGATGAGGACAGTTTCAAGGACATACAGGAAATCGATCGCGTCAGGGTAGGTCTCAAATATAACTGATCTGATCACTATTTCTGTATAAATGATCTCTTTTTATCGCAGCTGGTGGAGACCAAAAATGAAGACTCTGTGGTGGTCATCTACTTTGAGAGTCTGCCCAAGGGAGAAATCAAGTGCCTACCTATCGAGGCGTTCAAGACTCATGCTGTCGCCAATCAGAAGCCTGCTCCGATTGTTCTCTATGATTACTACGACACGAACAAGAAAGCAACTGAATATTACCAGGTCGAATCAAAGCTTTGCGACATTTTTGATAATTCCGCCTAATGTATCATATATTTTTGAGTCATATAATTTTGAATAAACTATGTCGATAACATTTTGAATAAACCATGAGCTAAATAAAATGCTACAACAATTCGTTATTATTATTAATTACTGTTGAAATATGTATGTGAACACCGCTGAATGTCTATTTCTTTCGCTAACATTATTCTCATGTTAGGTTCTGTTAATTGTAACGGAACTTCTTTCGTTTATGCTTTAAGTTCAATTTTCGGCTGCCTGCGTTGCAGCGTATATTATGTATTTTTAGTCTCTAATAAACCTCTGAATCGAATAGGTTATGGGCCCAGGCAGCGGAAAGTGAGAGCTGTGCTGGGATTGGAAAAATCACATATGAGACTCGATGTATTAGTTAAAGCGTGTGCTAAACTAATTTGTGCAAAATGAGTTCGATGTTTGCAATTGAGAAACTGGATAGTGAAAACTATAGTGAGTGGTCAGTGCAGATGAAAAGTCTGTTGATTCATTCTGACTTGTGGTCGGTGACATGTGGTCGGTTATTGAAAAATGAGAACGATACACTGGAACAGAAAGCGTCGTTTGATAGCAAAGATGAGAAGGCTCTAGCTAGCATTTTGTTGTCTGTGAAAGCGTCGGAGATAAACTGCATAAAGCACTGTGGAACCGCGAGAGAAGCGTGGACAAAGTTATCCGAGATCTACATGCCTTCGGGACCCGCGCGTAAAGTACAGTTGTTCAAGCAATTGTTTTATATGAAAATGTCAGCTACAGACAGTGTTCGTGAGCATTTGAATAATTTTTCTAATGTCGTAGAAAAATTAAATGAAATACAAGTGCAGGTGGCTGATGAAATGCTTGTAATAATATTACTAGGAAGTTTACATGAAGAGTTGGACAATTTCGTAGTCGCTATCGAAACACGGGACACATTGCCTTCATTTAGCGCTCTAAAAATCAAATTGTTGGAAGAAGGAGAGAGGCGCAACATAGGCGAAGTGTGTGAAAAAAGCGAGAATAAGATTTTTACGTCGCGCCAAGCTAACGGTAAAAGAAATAAGACAAAGAAGGACCCGAAAGACATGAAGTGTTGGTTGTGCGGGCAAAACGGGCATTTCGCGGCGAAGTGCAGATTAAGAGAGAAAAAGGTTGATAAAGACAACGAGAGCGAAAAAACGATCGAAAAGAGCAATAAAAAGTCTCCTTCAGTGTTCTCTTTTCTTGGAAATATCCAATTGACAAAAAATGTCTGGTGTGTGGACAGTGGTGCTACAGCTCATTTGTGCGGAGACAAATCAATGTTCATATATATGCGTGAGCACAAAGAGAAAATAAAAATAGCAGGCGTTAATTACATAGAAACCGAAGGTTGCGTGTCAGTGTTGCTTAAGTGGAAAAATAATACGATCGAATTGGTCGACGTTTTATATGTGAAAGACTTACAATGCAACTTTATATCCTTGTCAAAGGCAACTGAAAAAGGGTTAAAAGTAATTTTTGTGAAAAACAAAGTGTATGTTAAAGACAGTAACAATGACAATAGGCTAGTTGCAGAAAAGCATAACGATTTGTTTTTATTTGAAAGTAGCATGCAAACAGTAGTTGCAGCGAATGTAAATGCAAATACAAATCAATTGGTGAAATGGCATGATCGGTTCGGGCATTTAAATTTCGATAGCCTAAATAAAATGATTAAACAGGGCATGGTTAATGGACTTCCAGCTAGTGTGTGTAATACAAATGACTTTGTGTGCGAAACGTGTGCAAAAAGTAAAATTTGCGTGAAGAAGTTTCCCAAAGTATCAGAAAATCGCTCAAAAGAATTACCAGCTTTAGTTCATACAGACATTTGTGGTCCTATGCGTACGGCATCAGAAGGTGGAGCGCGTTATTTTGCAACATTTATTGACGATAAATCGCGTTATATGTCCGTGTATATGCTAAAACGTAAAAGTGATGTATTTGAGAAATTCAAAGACTTTAAACAATTAGCTGAAAATCAATCCGGAAAACGCATAAAAGCCATAAGAAGCGACAACGGGCGTGAGTACCTGAGCGGTACATTTGAAAAATTCTTATCAAGCCATGGTATAAAAAGACAACTAACTGTTCCCCACACTCCACAACAAAATGGTGTGGCGGAACGCGCCAACAGAACACTGGTGGAGATGGCGCGAAGTATGATGGTGCATGCTGGAGTTGGTGAATCTTTTTGGGGTGAGGCGATAATGACGGCTGCGTATCTACGCAATAGGGCTGAAACTGCAGCTTTGATTGGCAAAACTCCATATGAGGATTGGTATTTGAAAAAACCGAGCGTATCTCATCTAAAAGTATTTGGTATGGAAGCTATTGTACTAAATAAAACGCATAAAAACAAGTTTTCAGCAAAAGGCGAGCAGCATATACTGGTAGGTTACTCTGAAACTGCCAAAGATTATCGTCTGTACAACCCTGTCAAAAGAAGCATTGTGTTATCCCGAGACGTTGTGTTTTTAGAGCACAAGTTCAGGAAAGGATTGGAGCACGATCAAGGATCATCACGTGAGTCCGATGTGCTAATCCTCGAGCCAGATGAAAGACTTGATTGCGAGCAAAATGATGAAAGTCACGATCCTGATGAGCAGCAGCAAAGTCCAACTGTTGATAGGCAGTATCAAAGTGGTGACGAAGAAGATGCTGAGGAGGAGCAGGTGACAGGTAAAAGAGGTCCAGGGAGACCACGAATTGTTCGCACGGGGCGTTCAGGTCGTCCACGAAAAGAGTACAATGTTTTGAATGTACTAGACGCTCGAAATGTTGTTGTTCCCACATGTGTTAGGGAGGCATTTCGGTCAGAACAATCTGAAAACTGGAAATCGGCGATGCAGAAGGAGTATGACAGCCTAAAAAACATTGAGACATGGAGTCTGGTCGATCTTCCTGCAGGCGAAAAAGCTATTGGTTGTAAATGGGTCTTTACCACCAAGCGTGATGAGTATGGCAACGTTCAACGTTTTAAAGCTAAATTGATCAACGAAATGGAGCTCGGGCCGATAGCAAAGGTTCTGATTTATAGTGATAATCAGAGCGCACAATGCCTTGCTAAAGATGCAAAATTTCATTCGCGTAGCAAGCATATTGAAATAAAATACCATTTTGTAAGGGAAATGTACAAAAATAAAGTAATAGATATAAAGTACATTCCCACAGATGAAATGATATCGGATGATATCGGATCGGACGAAGAATTTATGTAAAGTCAAACATGAGAAATTTACTGGAATGTTAGGTTTAAAATGACACATCTTTGTAAAATAGACATCGCGTTGAGAAGGAGTGTTGAAATATGTATGTGAACACCGCTGAATGTCTATTTCTTTCGCTAACATTATTCTCATGTTAGGTTCTGTTAATTGTAACGGAACTTCTTTCGTTTATGCTTTAAGTTCAATTTTCGGCTGCCTGCGTTGCAGCGTATATTCTTATGTATTTTTAGTCTCTAATAAACCTCTGAATCGAATAATTACGATTGACAAAAATAAAATAATTAAATAACTTAAAAAAAGCTCAATGCAGAAACAAACTAATTGAAGCGATTCACTCGAGAATTGCACTGACAGTGGACCAGACTATAATTACAACAAGAGTACAATCTACAGATTGTTGGATAAAGAAGAGACTCACAAAAGGAAATATTTTCGAACGAAGAGGCGAATAAGTAATATCAATACAAGATTGATCAATATTAGGATATGCCACTGACCCAAAACTTAGTATGTCATTGACTTGACAGCTATCAAGTGCGGCTACTGAAATTCATAGTTCTGATCAAGTTCCATCAGACTTCTCGGAATGCGGGGTAGAGTTCAAGTATAATGATGTGCATTGGTTCAAAGCAAATAATTTAATATTCAAACAAGCAAGAACGCTCTAGTTGGGGTACTCGACTAGGAGATACCCTGATACCAGCTCTATCTGCCTTTTTTTGTATTTTCCATAATATCCTTTGGCAAATTTTCAGCATATGATCTACATATTCGGTTGGAGTAATTGTCAGTTTAGTAAGAAATATAAAAAAATCAAAATTGTAGAAAACATTAAACTATATACAAAATTTGGAGGCTTTAACTCTTAAGCCGTACGAGATATAATTTAATAAGTGCATTTCGATCGTGTTTTTAATCGATAACAATAAAACGGGAATATCGAAACGGCAAGTAACCGATTATTTTCTTCTATTTTTTTTAATTGCTGTTTTTATTTGCAATCTGTCGTATACTAGACAATAAACAAATTTGTTAACAATAATATTACGTAACCGGATGGCTTGGGCTCCAATGAGATCAATCCATATATTTATCTACTTTCCATATTGATCTATTTCTGTGGGGTAGGTCTAGGACATGTAATCTTTTGAGTCGCCTGTGGTTGCTTGAGTCATCCAGTAGTCTTAGTGCTAGAGCATTGTCGTGGTTATGTAGTTTATTCATGTATCTGTTTGCATATAGTAGTATTTCATTTTAACATCGTTGTGAATATTATAAAAATCGATTATTTGAAACAAACTTAATATGACAATAATTAAATCGATAATTTGTTATCATAAGAAACATAAATATGATAAAATTAAGTAAATGGAAAATTTAATTGGTGACATTAGCTTATGTTGTTGAGGGACAAATTGGGAAAAAGTATTTCTTATAAGCTTGAGTTGTGCGATTTTGAATATTAGGCAACCCTTGATTAAAATATATTATAGATGTATGTGCTTCTCACAGTTTTAGAGCAACAACTCCAAAAATTACCTATATAGTATCTTGTATTCAGTTGATGATAGAGACTTGAAATTTGGAATAGAAGAAGCGTGTTCTAGGACTGTGGATCATAGGTAGATCCGCTCTTTCAGTCGTGTCATGATGATTATTTTGAAAACACTAAGATAAAGATAAAATCCCTAAGAAATGTACGCAATGTACGCAAATGTACGCAAATGCTTCCGATAAGCAATCGGCAAGCCTTAAACAGTTCTTCGCGAGTGCTGGCATTAAATTTATTTGCTGGAATTGCCGTATCGAATTAAATAATTTGATTTACATGCAAATGGCTGACAT